>JASEVX010000007.1:22850374-22871514 GCA_031761405.1 Serripes groenlandicus | reverse complement strand
ACTGGAACTATCACCATTGTTCCTAGGCCTATATCTCGCACGATTATCTGCGGCCATATATCACTAGTGGATATTGGTGAAAAGCCCATTTTCAGACGACTCTTCTGTGTTCCCAGATCATTCGAGGCATTTTATAATTGGCCAATGGTAGGCTTTATACCCCGTGTCCATACTTCAAACATAGCCATGGGTGACAAGTTCATTTCTCCGCCAATTCCCTGCGGCCATATGTCACTTATTGTATATTTGACGGGCAGTTCTATGCGGCCATAAACCACTCACGAATACCGCCGGAAGGCCCATTTTTATACACCTCCCCTAAGTCAAGGATCTTTCGTCGCAATTGATAATTGGCTAATGACAAGTACTAGACCCAGTAGACATACTGGAACTATCACCATTGTTCCTAGGCCTATATCTCGCACGATTATCTGCGGCCATATATCACTAGTGGATATTGGTGAAAAGCCCATTTTCAGACGACTCTTCTGTGATCCCAGATCATTCGAGGCAATTTATAATTGGCCAATGGTAGGCTTTATACCCCGTGTCCATACTTCAAACATAGCCATGGTTGACAGGTTCATTTCTCCGCCAATTCCCTGCGGCCATATGTTACTTGTTGCATATTTGACGGCAGTTTTATGCGGGCATAATTCACTCACGGATACCGCTGGAAGGCCCATTCGCAGACGCCTCCTTTAAGCAAGGGATCTTTCGTGGAAATTGATAATTGGCTAATGCATTAATCTATAAACCCGCTAGTCATACAAGACTGATCACCATTTTTCCCGCACGATTTTATGTGGACATAAGTCACAATTAGATATTGCCGAATTGGGCATTTTAAGATGACTTTCCTGTTACCCCGAATATTTCTTTGCAGTTAATAATTAGTTTTATACCCCGTGTTCATACTTCTCACATAGCCATGGGTTGATTTCTCCGCCAATTCACTGCAGCCATATGTCACCTATTGCATATTTGTTGGAAGTTCTGTGCGTTCATAAATCACTCACGGATACCGCTGTAAGGCTCATTTTCATACGCCCTTAAAGCAAGGGATCTTCCGTGGCAATTGATAATTGACAAGATCTAGACCCGGCATACATAATGGATCTATCACCATTGTTCCTAGTCCTACATCTCGCACGATTATCTGCGGCCACAAGTCACTAAGCTATATGTCACTTATTGCATATTTGACGGGAAGTTCTGTGCGGCCATAAATCACTCACGGATATCGATGGAAACCCCATTTTCAGAAGCCTCCTGTTAGGTCAGAGTTCTTCCAGGGATAACGCATAGATCTAGACCCGGTAGCCATACTGGACTGACCACAATTTTCCTAGGCTTATATCCCGCACGAGTTTCTGCGGCCATAAATATAAGATAGTGATCTAGGTTGATTTTCAAATGTCAATTTCTTGTCTGCAGCCATAGCTGACTGCTCGTGAATATCAGGTGTTTATTTTAAAGATCGGTTTACTGCGGCCATAGTTCAGTTGTCGAGAAGATCTAGGGTGATTTTCAATGGTCAATTTCCTGCAGCCATAGGCGACTGCTCGTGAATATCTGGGGTTTATTTTAAAGATCGGTTTACTACGGTCATAGTTTAGTTGTCGAGACGGGTACTTTAATGGTGTCATAGATCAGTAGTATATATCTCCCTCTCTTTCTCTACCCGCCGTGGTCGAGTTGATAGCGTCGGGGATTTGAAACCGGGTGTTCACCACGACGGTGATGGTAGATTGGCACGGCTCATTTTCTAGCCTATAACTGTTTTGTTCACCCAGGGATCATGAATGAGTGAACTGTCGCCGTGATATAACTGAAATAAGGTTGAAAACAGCGTAAAACAACAAAAACAAACAAACAAACAAACTCTCTCACTCTCAGAGATTCAAAGGAGTTTAAATATTCAAACTAAACAATGACACAATATATATTGCTTATAATACAATACCTGTATAGTTCATAAGAGAAATTTCTCGTTTTAAGCAATTGCTTCTTCTTTTGCCACAGTGTTTTTAAAAGTTGTCTACTGCAGAGGCTTCAATAAGCGTAAATACGAGGGAAATGGTTTAATTATTTGAAGCTCTAATCAATAACATTCACGAATGAGACAAGATACACACACAGCTCAGGATACTCGTTTTGTAGTGCAATGGATTTAGTGGTGTAAGACCTAGAATATGGCCAACGGTGTCGAGGGAAGTTTCACTCCGTATGTTTCCTCCGTTTGTGACCGAGAAAAAAAAGTACGCGGATTTAAGTTAAATCCGCGCACTTTTTTTTTTCAGTTTGATGTTTTGGCAACCATGAAAAAAAGATGCGCGTTTTAATTTGTAAAATATCGCATCTTTTTTCGACAAAATTCTGCTGGATTCTCTATAGAATCCTATATAAACAGCCTTAAAAAAAAGTGCGCGGATTTAAGTTAAATCGGCGCGTTTTTTTTTTGCCCACGATAAGAGGCCGTCCACAGAAAAACACGCTGGCCCCAACAGGACACCGTAGGTACCACTATCAAAGTAAATCCACGTAGTAGAATGTTTGAATTCTTTTATTTCAGTCCATTTCTGTGATGGGGGAAAATACTGTGGTACCACTATCAAAGTAAATCCGCGTAGTAGAATGTTTGAATTATTTTATTTCAGTCCACTTCTATGAATGAGGAGAATACTGTGGTACCTCCGTGTATTAGATGTTTGAATTCTTTTATTTCAGTCCATTTCTGTTATGGAGGAGAATACTGTGGTACCTTTTCTCAAAAGTACTGTGACAACGACTGTTGTGGGGACGATTGCTGTGATGGGTTCTCGTAAGTTTAATCATTTAAAACAGACTGCCTCCGCCCCTTTGGCTGAGGGACGCCCAATAGGAATTACAGCCACAGAGCATCTATTGCTTGAACCGTAAGAGCCGTCTTAATGGGTCTGAATGATTGGCGTCAATGCATCTCTAGAGCTCCAGCAGGTGGGGTGGTATTGGTTTCAGACCTTCAATATTTTTATTTCGATTGTAAATATAAGGTGTGGGACTAATATCATATTTCCTGCCGGCCGCGATATGACGTTACCTGTGGAAAGCGGCGTAAAACCCAAATATGTGACCAATATTTGAATTTGGCCTACATATCATCAAGACAAACATTCTGATAAAGTTTCAACATGCTCAAATTAAAAATGCAGCATCCAGTGTTAACAAGATTTCCCTTCAATTTGGCATAGTGACATTGTTTCTGACCCAATATGACCCCCTATTCGAACTAGACCTAGATATTATTAAAACAAACATTCTGAAAAAAATTCAACATGCTCAAATTAAAAATGCAGCATCCAGAGTGTTAACAAGGTTTCCCTTCAATTTGGCCTGGTGACCTTGTTTCTGACCCAATACGACCCCTATTCGAACTAAACCTAGATATTATTAAGACAAACATTCTGAAAAAAAATCAAGCTGCTGAAGCGGCCTCTACAGTGTTAACAAGACTGTCCTTCAATTTAACCTAGTGACCTTTCTGACCCAATATAACCCATATTCGAACTTGACCTAGATATTATTAAGACAAACATGCTGACAAAATTTCAAGCTGCTGAAGCAAGAATCGCGACCTCTAGAGTGTTAACAATATTGTCCTTAAATTTGACCTTGTGACCTATTTTTCCACCCGACATGACCCATGTTCGAACTTGACCTACATATCATCAAGAAAACCATTCTGATAAAGTTTCAACATGCTCAAGTTAAAATTGCACCATCAATAGTGTTAACAAGATTTCTCTTCAATTTGGCCTAGTGACCTAGTTTTCTGACCCAATATGGTCCAGTTTCGTACTTGATCTAGATATCATTCAGACAAACATTCTGAAAATATTTAAAGCTGCTGAAGCAGAAAATGCAGCCTCCAGAGTGTTAACAAGACTTTCCCTCAATTTGGCTTAGTCACCTATTTTTTGACAAACGACGAACGAAGGACGCCGGACAAAAGGCGATCACAATAACTCACCTTTAGAACTTCGTGCTCTAGTGAGCTAAAAAGAATTCGGCAAGTTTGAGATGTTCAGTGCATGACCTTATGATTGAAAAGGGTAGATACTTATCCATAGAAAGAGAAATTTTGTAAACAGCAAGATATTAATGTTATAGAAGACGAATATCATTTCTGTTTCGAATGTAATAGCTTTGAACAGATATTTTGAAAAAACAATGGCTTAGAAATAGAAACAAATGTCTTTTTTTATACGATTTTACAATGCGAAAAACATATCAACGATCAACAAGGTTTCTTCATACATAATAAAGTCAATTGAATTACGTAAACTGTTATAAAAAGAACTTTCCTACTGAATATAGCGACCCTCTATGTGTAATTCCGATATATTATCCATTACAGATGACATGTGTATATATAAGTTTAATGGTTATTGTCACTCTAAACATATAAATAAATGCAGGTGTATATGCTGTGTTATGGGCCGGTGACCTAAATATTTGAATAAAAAATGTCTGAAAAAGAAATGGAATCCGCTTCCCGGTGTTCATGATTGTGGGGTAGTAATACGACTGACTCGCTGGTGACAAATGACCCAGTAGTACCGGTAAAACCAGGAACCGCCGTGCTTATTGAGAATCCCGGTGGAAAGCGGTGTAAAACAAGTGTACACAAACAAACATAGTACAGGGAACTCGCACAGATTTGAATATCAGATAGCTCCAATTAAATCGTATTACTCGAGCCAATTCCTAGAACGGATCTGTCTATTGAAAACGGCATAGCAGTAGTTCTGACTGCACAGACGAGCAACCAAAACTGCTGCTGTGCTGTTTTCCTAATACGACTCCACTCCTCATGAGCTGTGCTCTATGAAAGCCATCCTTACCGCTGTTCTGACCAGTGTAGTAAACGATTAATAACACACACGTTACACATTGATGATGCTCTTCTTATTGTGTTGCATTCTTACAGGACGGCAATGATCGTTGGATTGGTGATTGGTGCTTTGATAGGCATTGCTTCACTCGCAGGTTGTTGTATATGTATATTTTGGATGTGTAAAAACGCGAGCCATGACCGCCATGCTGTGCAACCTTATCACAACAGTAACTCCGTATTCGGTAATATGCTTTCAGTATTTTATTTATCATGGCTTCTCTCTTTTCTTGCACACGAAATAAATGTTCATACATTGGCATGATTATTGATTTGGTATTCATAAATTCGTTCCAAACTCACATTGGATTTCATTCGCACGCGTAAATGAATACACTATATTTATCAAACAATACGTATTAGAGACCGAGTTGGGTGTTGGAGACTAAACTGATGGTCTGACTAAAGTGACACACTTATGTTGATACTGTACATGATCCAGGTCACTCATGTGAACTGATTTCTGCAAATAGTAACCATTTTCAACATATATACAGATTCTGACGCCTCTTTAGCACACAACCTTTGAAAACATTGTTGCAATATGAGCAATTTCTCCTTTTATCACAATACTCAATAACACAACAAGCCTTATCCGCTATATTCTTGTGTCTATATATCTTATATCGTATGTGGGAAAGGGTTACAATCTAATTCAATAAGACAATTATAACCCCACATAACTGATTACGACTTTTTCAAAAGATTTAATGCTCTCATGTGAGTTACAATCTAGAGTGTAGCTCCAACACGCTGGCTTCCTTTATAATCGGCTCTTTGATTTGGTGTTCATTTATGGAGTGTATCTGATTTATTTAGTGAACAGCGTCCATTACAGCCATCATCGACCAGTTGCCCCGCCCTATTACGGCCATCATTACGGGTACCCGGCACACTAATTCAAGTTACAGGAATCCAGCGTGTTAGAGTTACAATCTAGATTTTAGCTCCAACGCGCTGGCTTCCTTTATAAAGAAGGAGATGACACTAAATCCATCTACACCATATGCGGCTCTTTGATTTGTTGTTCATTTATGGAGTGTTTTTGTTTTATTTGCAGTGAACAGCGCCCCTTACGGCCATCCAAGACCAGTGGCCCCGCCAAGTTACAGTCAACATCACGGGTACCCGGCACAGGCCGCTAATTCAAGTTACAGCGCATACAATGATCCTGTCTATCCGCCTGGAATGGTACAAGGGAACCAGCAATCGGAATATCATCCGCCGCCACCGTACACGGCTACTACAGCTCAAAGTAAATAATCGAGTCGATTAATACTTGTTTCATCCGCGGACCGAAAACGTCTCATTGTTGCTTTGAAGACCGATTGTTTCCAATATTTAAGTGCCATTTGTTATTTTTCTTGCCTATATTTGTGTTAAATATTTGTTACCATGCTATTTATATACCCAGACAAAACGGATATTAAATACCGTTGCAGAACGCGCGTTGTTTTAAACAAACCATTTTGCATTTCCCCTCTTTTCAACTCTGTATAAGCATTGTAGTTCAAAAGTTCCAGATTCAGATTGAAAACAGTGTTGACTCAGACTGACTATCGCGATTCAAAGTCTTTCGGGGATACGAACAAAATGGACTGACATTTATAGAAAGGATTAAAAATTCATGTCCACACTCTATTTACAGGTATTACGCCCCCTTCCCGGAGACGCGATTAAGTCTAAATTCGATAATCGAGTTGTTGCCCTTTGTCTTCGGTTTTATATATATTTGTATATTGATTAGTTGTAAGATGATTTATTCGCGGATTCGATAGGTTACTACGGCAACAAGTGTACTTAATTATGTTAACGAATTACTTCACATGATATGTCAAATGTTGTCTACTTTACAATCAACGGATGAACAAGTTAAACAATCTGGAAAACTGAATGTAAGTTGAAAACATTGCAATTAAATGTGAAATTGCTCGCTTTGAGCAATTCCACCTTTATTGCAATATTTCCAAAAGTCGTCGAGCCGAGTCCCGGTAGGTCAGTTGGTAGAGACGCTGGCTGTCACTCTAGGGGTTGTGAGTTCGAACCCCAGCTCGGCCAACATTCTTTCCGACGTTTGACCAAAGACAAGCGTCATTCGTTTTTCACCAATGGGCTAACAGTCTATGTGGAAAAGCAGCCAATTGCTTGGAAAATATGTTGTGTGGTGGAGTACTGATGTGACAAAACCAGGAAAAATATGTGTAGATGAACTGGCCGCCGTGATATGACTGAACAATTGTTGAAAAATGCGTTAAACTCCAAGCAGCCAATCCAAAAGTCGTCTGCAACAACAAGCGTCAAATGTCGTCAGTGTGAAGTAATGGGTTAATAAACTGCTATAATGTAATAGTTTGTATACATTGACTAACAAAGTAGGCAAAAGTACGCAATTGCGTTAAGTTGTTAACACATGATCAAATTCAATTATTTCAAGCAAACAGCGTGGACCAAGATCATAACTCACTGTGGTTCAACTGGGTCGACACTTCTTAATTTAGCTGCTCACCTCGAGAACCAACCATACGGTAGTTATGAAAAGTGTAGCTTACGATCAGCCTATAAATCTACATCCATTACAGCTTATCCAAATTTAATAGTTCTAGTTGAAGGCTCTAATAGGTTCTGAGAATAAATCGCGAACAATGAAGTTGATGATCAGACTTCGAGGGTTTGTTTAAATCTGTACCGGGCACATATACGGTTTGGTTTCCTACAGTCTAGCTCGTTGTGGATGTCATGTCAATAACTTTTAAAATAGGGGTATTTGTTAAGTCACTGTAGGTCTATGAGTATTAAACATTTTCCATCCTGCGGACGCATTTTAATGCAACTTCAGTAGACGACTTTTCAAAGCACTTTGAGAAAAAAGTATGATTATATGGTGACGTTGGTTGCTTTATGAAGATCGGTGTCGAATGTTCACGTGAAGTTTCTGAACTGCCCGAAGCCGATATGCAGTGTGACGTACACGTTTCTGCGCTTAGGACGATACAGCTGATATTACAACGAGAACGAGAGTTGAGTTTACTTATATAAACATATTGACTATGAGAAGCAGACAGAATCCGAATTGTTTAAAGTAGACTATGCCATGTTCAAACTCGGACGACTCTATTTTCATGTTATAGGATCTTTGGAATATTTTTATAACTCACTGCCAAACAATGCAGATTTCAGGTGAGACAGCTCGTTACGAAATATTGTTTGCAAAAAGCTCAATATTGTCTATGGCGCTGAAAGAGTTAATCCGGCATATTTTGCTTGATTTCATTTGATGAGGATGTTAATATTCAATTATAACTTATTTTTTCCTCTTCCTTTTCCCCGCAATATTTTCATTAGAAGAAATTCTGCTCGTAGACATGTGCCTACACTGTAAGCCACTATCTGTATACTTATCATTCCCTCTTCTCCATCCGTTAGCTGCGTTATTAACGGTTGTCGATCAAATTCTAACAAATTAACCCTTTCAGCGCCGAATTGTTTAAAGTAGACTCTCCCATGTTCAAAACTCGGACGACTCTATTTTCATGTTATAGGATTTTTGGAATTGAAATATTTTTATAACTCACAGCCAAACAATGCAGATTTCAGGTGAGACAGCTAGTGACGAGCTGACTCACCTGAATCAGCATTGTTTGCAAAAAGCTCAATATTGCCTTTGGCGCTGAAAGAGTTAAGTAATTCGTGAGTGATTTACAAAGTATAAGTATCGATGATAATGTTGAGAAGGTGTTGGACCAAGTTGCGCGAATAACTAGGCAAGTCGGGACAGACTCATAGGATTTGACAACGTTGTGAGTCCTATATATTAAACATTCATAATAGTTTTAAATCTGTTTTGTAAAGGAACATTATGGACAGCCCTTATTGTGTCAAACTTGAGTATTATAAGACCTATTAGATCTATGTCATTTGTATGCTTGTCTTTACTCTTTCTTACATACAGAAACTTTCCGACGCCTATGCAGCAGAAGATTTTGAAAACTTTGTGACATGACTATTGAGCAATTTCTTCTTTTGCCACAATGTTTTCACCGCTGTTCAATAATTACACTTAAGAGAGGTTTCAATATTTTCAACAAGATGTAAATATATGTCTCAAATTGTTTATTATATCAATACATACATGTTGTTTAGTGTAATTTAAAAGTAAAATATTTTCTTAACGAGTTTGTGTTGCTGTTGGAAATGCAAGTCCTAATAGTTTTATTGATTTTCTGTTTTTATTTTTTTTTACATTGAAGTGATATCTTATTTAACCCGTTCTATCTTGTAGACACATTTCGATACATCTGCAGCCTAATTGATAGATATTTTCTTTATCCTTTCCTACATGTTAATAGTCATATGCTGCAGAGTTGGTGTATATGGTAAAAGGATGGACACATAGACGGTCTATTCTGACTTGTTATAAACAGTTTATTCTGTTCCGATTATGTATCAACATTTGGTTTACAAAAGTATAACAGGTAGCCTTCATCATTAAATGAAGAAAATAAGTAAATAATGAGAATTAGAAAAAATGCCAAGGACTAGACTACATTCATGAACCTATCTGTGCGAAAAGGCACAGTGACATGTTGGCGTTTGTGAGCAGTGTACATCCAGATCATCGTGGACATCCGCACAGTCTGATCAACGTCTACAATGTTCACATACTACTTTCATGACGTTGTGAGAAACGTGTCAACTTGTGTAGATTCTGATAAGACGAAATACGTACAGACTGACTGGTCTGAATATACTCTGTACGTACAGATTGACTGGTCTGAATATACTCTGTACGTACAGATTGACTGGTCTGAACATACTATGTACGTACAGATTGACTGGCATGAGCATACTATGTACGTACAGATTTACTGGTTTTATTATAATCTGTACGTACAGATTGAATGGTCTGAATATACTCTGTACGTACAGATTGACTGGTCTGAACATACTATGTACGTACAGATTGACTAGTGTTAATATATTATGTACGTACAGATTGACTGTTCTGAACATACTCTGTACGTACAGATTGACTGGTCTGAACATACTCCGACGTACAGATTGACTGGTCTGAACATACTATGTACGTACAGATTGACTAGTGTTAATGTATTCTGTACGTACAGAATGACTGATCTGAATATACTCTGCACGTACAGATTGACTGGTCTGAACATACTCTGTTTGATTTAGAAATGCCATCGTGTATCTCAGATTCCCATTAACGGGCTCATGTTTGCTGAACACTGTCCTACTATAAATGAACCGCCCTCTAGGATAACCACTCTTAGTGTATTTGTTAAAGGTGTAGAAGAAGATAGGAGTGTACGTCCGTGTTATCTGATTTAAGCGTGAACGACGGTGTAATAAGTTGTTAAACCCTTTTCCACATATAGACACCTTCAGAAGCATTTGCAGCAGACGACATTTGAAAACCTTGTGACGAAAGGAGAAATTGCTCAAAACGATCAATTTCCCCTTTTGCTTCAATGTTTTCAACGGTATTCAACACTTATACTTTTCATTATTAGATATTGTCTTTAGTTTTGCTATGATTTTATACTTTAGATTTATGGCATGCGGGAAAGCGCTAAAAGCCAATGGACCTAACCTTTGACTACTAATACGTATTAATAGTCCCTTACCTAACTGAAGGACATTGTAGAACCAGATTAGACTGTGCGGACTGATTCTAAATTGTAAAACTTACATTGTTTTTTTCCTGTAACGACGCTTAAATGCACATACTTATTAACTATAAATCCATCGACAAAGCTGTGATGTAAAACCCATCATCTTGTCGCTTATCTCCCATTTCACACAGATGAAGGTTATCCACAGATTGGTAACCAAAAGTAGTTTCATTAAAACAGGAATACAGCCATGGTGGAACGTACTTTTTACCAGTAACTCTTGCAACCGGCCTGGATATTTTCATTAGAGTCATATGCGGCACGAACTCGTGGTAGTCTCGTATCTCAACGCCTTGTGTATTCAGACAGAGTTTAAGATGTTCAACAAATTCATAAAATTCGGTGGGACAGTCTACCACCCTACCGTAAACCACGCGGTTAAAGAAATGATCGACACCGGAGAATTTTAGCTTTTTGTCCTTCGATACGAACGATGCGAATTCCTGCTTTGCATTTTGTAAACATGTGACGGCATTTTCTACTTGTTCCGGAGTATCTAGACCAAGTGTGCACAAGGTTATATGAAGAGCGGTGCTGGGAATATTGCATGGTTTAAATGAAGGCTCGTGCTCTGTTATGTGTGCTTGAATGCCTTGAACCGTTTTCCGGATATCGTCATCGGTGATGCGTAACGCTAAAAAATAGTTTGGCCGTAGCTTGTCTCTCCAGAATTTGTCGGAATCCTCTTCGCCACCGGTTGCATTGTCAACATTTTCTGAATCGTCTCGTCCATAATCATCCAGTCCATACATGCCCTGATCATTCTCGTTACCAATGGTTACGGTGATTCCGTCATCGCTGTCGCTATCACTATCGGTAATGTCATCGCTATCATAGTAATCACTGTCCTCGCGCTCTGATTCGTTCTCATTTATATCAGCACCATTAGCGCCGTCAGTGTTAACATCTGCTTTCTTATCATCCATTCTTTGTATGACATCTTTGATAGTGGTTTTACTTCCAGTCGAACCAAATACGTTATCTAATCTTACTCGTTTGTCCCATACGATTTCTTCTCTGTATTTGAAATACTGGATTCTGTGTTTAGGGATTGCCAAGACATTGTAATCTACTGATGCAATATCTTCCCAGCTGAAAGCGTTGAAGTATTTCTCTTTCAAGCCTTCCAGCCTGTCAATATAGCCAACTATACACTGATCGCGGTCAAGGTCGGCGTCCCACATCAGCCTCTTAACAACATCCATGGATGTCTTCATTGGTGGCTTCTTAGGCTTGTCCGTTTTTTCGTTCTTCTTTTTCCTTCCTTTTCCCTTCTGGTTTCTTTTAGGAGAGTGTGGTTTGGATTTTGTCTTTCTGTCTACAATACAAAATACTCGTTTTATAGATTTTTATTCGACTCGTCTTTCGTTTTTTACAAATTGCAGGATGACTTTTATTCTTTTCTAGTCACATTATGTTTATTGACATATTAACCTCACTTGAAGACAGTGTCGTTGGGATAGAGTGCCGGGTGTGATATCTAAAGGTTTCAGGTTTAACTCTTTCAGCGCCAAAAGCAATATTGAGCTTTTTGCAAACAATACAGATTCAGGTGAGTCAGCTCGTAACGAGCTGTCTCACCTGAAATCTGCATTGTTTGGCTGTGAGTTATAAACATATTCCAAAAATCCTATAACATGAAAAAAGAGTCGTCCGAGTTTGAACATGGAAGAGTCTACTTTAAACAATTCGGCGCTGAAAGGGTTAAATCCCGTGACAACATGGTCAACCAAGAAGCAGCTATCGACAGTGATTAATATAAGGTGTAGAAACTTGTGTAACAGTCCATGTGAAAACAGTGAGTTAGAGTAACCTTGTATACCTGTGTACCGATTGATTGATTGATTAGTTGATTGTTTGGTGTGTTACCTCGTTTTGAACCGGGTACATTACCAGTACTACTGGCAATAGCGAGTCAGTCGTTATGTTAATACCCAAAACCTGTTTATCCGTATAACAAAATAAAGGATCTGAACAAACAAAGGTAGAAAAACGTGAGAATATCCTTATATACACTGCAGCTATAAATTACAATTAATGTTTTCAAATGCCATCTGTTGAAGTTGCATCAGTAACTAAATGTTTCCCTTACCATTTACGTGTATGTGTCCTTCCTTTAGCCAGTGCAGACCAGTACCCACAACACTTGCGAGGGGCAATGAGGGGTCCTTTCCTATGACCTGTGTCAAGAAAGACTGCAGATCAAATTCATCATCCTCGTCTAGTACATCGGATCGTATGTCTATAACAGGTAGTTTGTTAGGAAACCCATCTAGAAATATAGCATTATGGTCATGTTATAATCAAATATATTACATATGGCATGTCGAACCTATTATTATTGCATATCAGCCGCTAGATAGCTAGCTGGGGTCTCATTGCATCTGCGAACAGTGAAGTCTTCACATTTGGAGTCTCATTTCATCTACGAACAGTGAAGTCTTCACATTTGGAGGCTCATTTCATCTGAGAACAGTAAATCTTCACATTTGGGGTCTCATTGCATCTGCGAACAGTGAAGTCTTCACATGAGGGGTCTCATTGCATCTGCGAACCGTAAATTCTTCACATTTGGGGTCTTATTGCATCCGCGAACCGTGAATGCTACATATTTGGGGTCATATTGCATATGTGAACCGTGAAGTCTACACAGTTGGGGTCTCATTACATCTGCGACACCGTGACTTCTTCACATTTGGAGTCTCATTGCATCTGCGAAATGTGAAGTCCTCCCTGTCCGCCTATATATCAATTAGACCCACATGACGAGTGATGACCAATTAATGCAGAGTTAGGCGGACAGACAGACAGATGGACGGACGACGAAGAAGTGGTCCATAGGTGTCCCCCTGTCTTACAGGCAAGTGACACATAAAAGTGTAATGCTATCAGAAAGCAAACTTGGAGTAAACATTGTAGAAAAAAAAGCCTCTGTGTCTTTGTTGGCAATTTCGTTCTATTCCACATTTATTTTAATTAGTGCTACATTGTCATCAGATGTGTGTTCAGTTCTATTAAGTCAAGCAGTTAACTATTTTCCTACTTCAGATGAAATCTGACACCCTATGCAACATACGATGTTGGAAAATATTGGGGAAAAGGAGAAACTGATAGCAATGATCATTTTCTCATTTTTACACAAGAGGTTATTTTGTGTTAACAGGCCCTTTTCTAGGCATTTTGGGACCAAGAATTTTCGCTGTTACTGTGTGTTTTGGAATGAAAAACCCGTGTAAACATAACAAACTTCGGAACTATGCATAATTAATTAGGAATGGTTAAATCATATCAAAATGTTATACCAAATAAACTGCTAACTTTGGAATAACAAACATAATAAAAGTTACCTAGAAATTTGAAGTTAAACACAATGTTTTGCCCTTCTGGATTCAGTTTCACTATTTTCTTAAATCTTCCTGTGCCCTCCAAGATTTTACATTGACCTTTGAATCCGGTCAAAAGTTTATCGATTTCATCATCAAGGGACTTTTTATCTTCAAAGGGTGTTTCTTCTGTTCCTGTGGTTGTCGCCATATTTCCTGTAATATGTGAATTAAACCAGATATGTAACAAAGCACTAAATAAGGTATATATTTTATGAGTAATAGACCATTTCCCTAATACGGACGCTTTCTGACGCCTCTTCAGCAGACAACTCTGCGGCAGACGGTTTTGAAAAGATAGGTTGAAAAGGTATTGACGAAAATATGGAAAATCTTTATAAATGAAATTATAATTATTGAACAGATTTGAAAACATTGTGACAAAAGAGAAATTGCTCATTAGGATGTTTTCAAAAATCATCTTCTTCAGAGACTCAGAAAGTTCCTGTATGTGGGAAAGACGTAAATAGAGTTTCAATACTTAGGACTGAATGTTTTCAAAGTCGTCTGCTATACAGATGTGTTGCATGTGGGAAAGAGGTTATTAAATGTGTTTAAATCCAGCTTATCCCATTTAATGCTTTATTTAAAAGAAAATGACATGTCCGCACCTGTAAGAGTCCATATGCTAGTCAATTTCAGGAATATATAGATACAAATGTTGAATTGACAAAAGAGTCAACAATATAGAGCCTTGTATGATTGGTTGGCCTTGCTCAATACTGGTGACACAGGCATCAATACTGGTGACAACAGGCATCAATACAGGTGACACAGGCATCAATACAGGTGACACAGGCATCAATAATGGTGACACAGGCATCAATACTGGTGACACAGGCATCAATACTGGTGACACAGGCATCAATACTGGTGACAGGCATCAATACAGGTGACACAGGCATCAATACTGGTGACAGGCATCAATACTGGTGACACAGGCATTAATACAGGTGACACAGGCATCAATACAGGTGACACAGGCATCAATAATGGTGACACAGGCATCAATATTGGTGACACAGACATCAATACTGGTGACACAGGCATCAATACTGGTGACACAGGCATCAATACTGGTGACACAGGCATCAATACTGATGACACAGGCATCAATACTGGTGACACATGCATCAATACTGGTGACACAGGCATCACTACAGGTGACACAGGCATCAATACTGGTGACACAGGCATCAATACTGGTGACACAGGCATCACTACAGGTGACACAGGCATCAATACAGGTGACACAGGCATCAATGCAGGTGACGCAGGCATCAATACTGGTGACACAGGCATCACTACTGGTGACACAGGCATCACTACTGTGACACAGGCATCCGATACTGGTGACACAGGCATCAATACTGGTGACACAGGCATCCGATACTGGTAACACAGGCATAATCCAGGTGACACAGGCATCACTACTGGTGACACAGGCATCAATACTGGTGACACAGGCATCCGATACTGGTGACACAGGCATCCGATACTGGTGACACAGGCATCCGATACTGGTGACACAGGCATCAATACTGGTGACCACAGGCATCCGATACTGGTGACACAGGCATCCGATACTGGTGACACAGGCATCCGATACTGGTGACACAGGCATCAATACTGGTGACACAGGCATCAATACTGGTGACACAGGCATGATACTGGTGACACAGACATCCGATACTGGTGACACATGCATCAATACTGGTGACACAGGCATCAATACTGGTGACACAGGCATCGCAAATTCACACTTCCCCATTATCCCCTGTCTGGATACACTCAATCGCTCAATACTGTTACACCCCCCCCCCCCCCCCCCCCCCCCCCCCCCCTCCCCCGTCTTGATACATTAAATATTTAACACCCTCCCCCTGGTCCATTTATCCGGACACCAGCCAGTCGGTCGTAATGCTTACCCCGCAACCCTGAGGGTTTGAACATAAACACGTGAGCCGCGTCTAGCGATTTTAGGTCCAAATGCAGATCTACGTGCAGTGAAGATTCAGAGGAGTTTTGTGTATCCGCACAATCTCATAACAGTCCTCACTACCCTCATAAATGTAATTTAATCTTAGATCGGATGTACTTTTTGACAAAGAAACCTACAACTGCAGCCCCATAAGTTTACATCTCAATAACGTTTAGATTACAGTGATCCCGTTTCAAAGACTTAACCATATTGCACATACAAGAAATCTGCAGCAGACGATTTTTAGATCAGCTTAGCAAAACGATCGAAAATATCTACAAATAAAAGTTGAATTATTAACTAGATTTGATTACATTGAGACAAAAGGAGAAGAAGTTGTTCATTATGTCTCAAAATGTCCAAAAGTCGTCTGCTGCAGAATGAAAATAGTTAGTAAATGTGTCTACATAATTATGTGAAAGCCGATTTTATAATTACGCGTATCATTTATTAACCCTTCCCTCATACGACAATTCTGCAGCAGACGACTTCGAACATATTTTGTCAAAACATCTCTATTATTAAATGGATAACCTATGACTAAAAGTGGAAAACATTGTGGCAAAAGGAGAAATTGCTCGTTTTGAGCAATTTCTTCTTTTGTCACTATGTTTTCAAAATTGACTAATTTACAAGTGAAAATGTCAGAAAATAGCTAAGAGAGCCAACGATTAGTAGACGTCGAACATATGTTACCTGCAACAGCTGATGATCCTCTTAGAAGCAAGCGATCTTAAATGACACTGTCTCGTGATCTGGGGGTCGGTTTGTTTATATGTCTCGGTTTAGGTGACGTTATTTCTATTTTAGAACAAATATACATTCAAAGGATAAATAACTGAAACAAATCGTAAACGAGTCCGTCACTGCAAACTCTCTTTGTAGAATGTGTACATAATATTAAATACCGTAAACGTACAAAAATATTTCTAGAAACTAATAACTTCGTAATTAAGAGCATGTATTTCGGAGTAATGGATAAATGGTGTTGGAATTGTGCACTGTTGTCTTACAAGACGATGGCATATTTAGTGTAGCTATCCTATGTTATAATAGGATATCTAAAAATAGAATCACATATTGCACAAGTATGAACTTATATACATTGCACAACTAGGTTATCAATGGTTAAATATCGGATGCATTATCCTATTTTACAGAGACCGGGGGTAATTTCAACAATAGTGTGGACATATATCTGTGTTAAATATAACAAAGTGTAACTGAAAAGATTTGCAGGTAGGGACTTTCTGTTCATTTAATTTTTAAAACCCAGTACCCTAGTTTAAGCCAAGATTCGTTCCCTGCGCTCACTTTGAATGAATAATTAAGGGAGCCGAGTTAGAAATCTTTCCCACATACAGGCGTATTTGGACGCCTAACGCCTCCGTAAGGCGTATTTGGACGCCCAACGCCTCTGTAACAGAGGATTTTTGATAACATTGTGGCTAAATGAGACATTGCTTTAAAACGAGCAATTTCGCCTTTTTTGTTTTAAACTTTTTTCAGAAATTATACTTTGATTTAGCGAGATTTTCCATATATCTGTCTACATGTTTCGATTCTGCTGGCCTGATGCCGATTTGCTGTCTGAAGAGGAAATAGTTTATTGCTGTGTGCACTCAACGAATCACGATAGTCAGACGTCCATTGAGACACTTGATCAAACCATTTCAATAGACTAGTCCAGATTTGCATTTGGAAGAGTCCATAGCCATTTCTCTGAATATCAAATGACATTTCCCCCAACCAATAAGATTCTTGCTTTCAAGGTTATGAGAACGAAAGTAAAATCCGGTTCGAGGAAAAGATATATATATATATATATTAAGACGCGCGAATCACCTGATCATAAGTGTTCCATAGCTGATTACACGCCAAGGTGACCCGGCCGGGTAGCTCAATTGGTAGCGTATCTGACTCCGTGATCTGGAGGTCACGGGTTCGATACCCGGTTGCGGCGACATTCTTTCGGGCGATGTTTTCCATTGCCTCTCACCTCTGATCTATGGGAGAAAGTAGTCAGTGGCTTCGAAAGAATGTTGTGTAAGTACTGGTGTGGGAAAGCCAGGAAAACATGGGTAGGTGCACTGACCGCCGTGATATGACCAAAGCTGTTGAAAGCGGCGTTAAACTCCAAACAAACAAACACGCCAAGGTAAAAACGTTTGTACTTCGTTCAGATTAAGGGTAAGATTAATGGATAACAGAGCTTGTTTTGCCATATAACTTAACCCTTTTCCTCATATAGACGCTTTCTGCACCTCTGCAGCAGACGGCTTTTTGAAAACATAGTGACAAAAGAAGAAATTGCACAAAACCCTTTTAGTCATAGGGGTTATCCATTCAATTATGGAGATTTTCTATGTTTTGACAAAATACGTTCAAGTCGTCTGCTGCAGAATTGTCGTATGAGGGAAAGGGTTAAGCCCAACATTGAATTGTATACTGGATTAGTGTAAGTCCTTGAGTATGTGTAGGACCAGACCAGACTGTACGCGTTCGGAACTTTTACCTTGACCTCTGACCCAATTGACCTTTATGCGAGGTATTTTACGAGGCTGCAAGGAAAAATGTTACTTTTGTAAAAGTTTTGGATTGTAATTGTAAAACTCATGTGGAACATTGTCTAAACAAAGAGAATGCAATATGTAACGTGGATATATTGAGACTACACTATAGTTGAGCCCTTCCATGGGAATAGGTACAATTTTACATTTCTGAATAGTGTAGGTTCAGAAAACCGTTTACACCCATTCCGTCTTAGCTGATTCTAAACGTATAATAGAAGCTACTACCAAGTTTGTGTTAGTTAAATGCGAACAGTTTAGATCCTGATCCAACTATACAAATGAACAAGCTGATCTGGATCTACAATGTCTACAGAAGCCAACTTTTATATTTTCAAATAGACAGGACTGATTTATCAAAATTTCACTTCTTTCTCCACAAAGGTGTTATGACAACACAACACATGTACACCCTATCCCACATGATAACAATGCAGCAGACGAAAACTTTAACATTATTATAACATTGTGGTAAAAGGAATAAATGCTCACATGACTAATTTCTACCTTTTTCACAATGTTTTCAAAGTCGTCTGCTGCTATTGTCAGTCTTTCGGATTACGTGTACATAGAAATACGTTTACTTGATTTTCTGAATGCTAATCACGACATGAGTTCACATCAGTTTCGTCAACTCGAGATTGTGCGTTTGTAATCCGACAGCTTTACATTAGTTTAGCGGAAGCATCATACACAACACGTAGCTTGGTGGTAGTTTTCTGGGGAGTTACAACCGCATGATGTGGTATGTAATGGGTTCAAATCTGTTGAATTTGACTCCGGTATTTTCTCTATCACACCTTGTTTTAATTGCTCCTGTATAACGGAGTCATATTTCTTAAGCATTTCAGAAGTTCCCGCCAATTTCTTTACGCACGACTTTAAACGTCCCAGAGCGAGTTGTTTGTTTTCTGGTAAATCGGGATAACCTTCCATCCATGGCCACATTACCTGGTATCTACAGTTTTCGAATTGTAACGTTTCTTTGAAATTCACCATGGCTTTTTCATTGTCACATTTCGCATTGTCTTTCATGCCAATAGCTTCAATATTCCAAAAATCTTCAACATCAGGATTTCTTTGAATTAAACTGTCAATACTTTAAAATATTTGAGAATGTGTCAAGTTTGAACCATATGTAAGAATCATAAAGTTCGTTTCCCTGTTATCGCATCATTATCATGTGTACGTCCAGTGAGTATCCAACCAAATTTTGAGCCAAGTAGGTAGAGTCCAGATTGAAGTTCGAGCCTCTGTGGCAAAACAACGTCCACGTAATAATCGTTACCAAGCAAGAGTTCGACAGTCGAGCATTCCCTTTCTTTAGGTATTGCATCAGCCAAAGCCTTTATGTTCACTAGGTGTTCCAAGTGTCCTCCCAGTAAACAAAAGACGTTGGATTGACGTTGTATAGACGTTAGATCCTGACGTTGGATTGACGTTGGATTTTGGACTATGGAAAACCTCTATTAAAGACAGTATTATTATTGAATAGAGATGTAAATATTGTGGAAAATTGGGAAATTGCTCATGATGAGCAATTTCCCAATTTGCCACAGTGTTTTTAAAAGTTGTTTGCTGCAAAAGGCATCAGAAAGTGTCTATATGTGGGAAAAATAAAAATAACTTTTCATCCATTAACATTCTCTTTATTACGCAACTTCAGTAAACAACCCTTACATTACGAATACATCATAATGTACAACATTAGATTAAATTTGACAGTTCAATTGCAGTAAATCAGAGCGCCAGTATTTCAGTTATCTCCCTCCTCCACCACGCCTATCTGGGGCATACTTCAAGCAGGTAGCAATTGCAGTCAAGACATCCTGCTCAGTAAAGGATCCTTTCCCTGTTTTGATGACACTAGCTGTAACAAGAAAAATAACTTATGCAACAAGAGGGCCAATATATGGCTCTAAATCAAATCGAAAATTCTGTTCAGTCTAAAATAAAGAGTATTACACAAGCCTTTCACTACCAGTTGTTTTAAAAATATTCACAGTACATTATATTTATAGCATTTATCTGCTTTTAACAAATAAAATCCTCACAATCAAGCTAAACCTGCCATAAAAACAGCACTTCCTGAATGAGGATATATTTCCAATGATATCATGTATGTGTGCACCGGTCAATTTTAAGCAATGAAATATTGTGTTTTGAAATAATGTGTTCATTTCTTTTACATTCATTATCTAAACAAACTTCAATTATCAGTTTACTCTATCTTAAATGATCATGTATACGCATTTTTGAACATTTTTATCAAGCTGTGTCCACTCGTTTTTCTACCTGGAGAAATCGGCCATTTTACTTTTGTTTTGAAAAAAATTCCAGTAACTGAAAAAGTAGGTCATAATTTAAAATGGACCGGGAGACTCATTTCCTGTTTTTTTTCAAGGATTGCTTAGAAAGGGGGCTTAGAAAGGGCCTTTAAATAATAATTACAGCTCGTGATGACGGGTGTGGTCGCATTGATCACAAATAATTTACCTGATGTTGGTGTTGTTAAAGTTCCGCGTGGCTCGCAGAACGATTTTGGCAGAAAGAAATTCCATGTAAAGGTCATGACCCTTG
>JASEVX010000007.1:22824989-22850174 GCA_031761405.1 Serripes groenlandicus | reverse complement strand
AAGATTCGTTCCCTGCGCTCACTTTGAATGAATAATTAAGGGAGCCGAGTTAGAAATCTTTCCCACATACAGGCGTATTTGGACGCCTAACGCCTCCGTAAGGCGTATTTGGACGCCCAACGCCTCTGTAACAGAGGATTTTTGATAACATTGTGGCTAAATGAGACATTGCTTTAAAACGAGCAATTTCGCCTTTTTTGTTTTAAACTTTTTTCAGAAATTATACTTTGATTTAGCGAGATTTTCCATATATCTGTCTACATGTTTTCGAATTCTGCTGGCCTGATGCCGATTTGCTGTCTGAAGAGGAAATAGTTTATTGCTGTGTGCACTCAAACGAATCACGATAGTCAGACGTCCATTGAGACACTTGATCAACCATTTCAATAGACTAGTCCAGATTTGCATTTGGAAGAGTCCATAGCCATTTCTCTGAATATCAAATGACATTTCCCCCAACCAATAAGATTCTTGCTTTCAAGGTTATGAGAACGAAAGTAAAATCCGGTTCGAGGAAAAGATATATATATATATATATTAAGACGCGCGAATCACCTGATCATAAGTGTTCCATAGCTGATTACACGCCAAGGTGACCCGGCCGGGTAGCTCAATTGGTAGCGTATCTGACTCGTGATCTGGAGGTCACGGGTTCGATACCCGGTTTGCGGCGACATTCTTTCGGGCGATGTTTTCCATTGCCTCTCACCTCTGATCTATGGGAGAAAGTAGTCAGTGGCTTCGAAAGAATGTTGTGTAAGTACTGGTGTGGGAAAGCCAGGAAAACATGGGTAGGTGCACTGACCGCCGTGATATGACCAAAGCTGTTGAAAGCGGCGTTAAACTCCAAACAAACAAACACGCCAAGGTAAAAACGTTTGTACTTCGTTCAGATTAAGGGTAAGATTAATGGATAACAGAGCTTGTTTTGCCATATAACTTAACCCTTTTCCTCATATAGACGCTTTCTGCACCTCTGCAGCAGACGGCTTTTTGAAAACATAGTGACAAAAGAAGAAATTGCACAAAACCCTTTTAGTCATAGGGGTTATCCATTCAATTATGGAGATTTTCTATGTTTTGACAAAATACGTTCAAAGTCGTCTGCTGCAGAATTGTCGTATGAGGGAAAGGGTTAAGCCCAACATTGAATTGTATACTGGATTAGTGTAAGTCCTTGAGTATGTGTAGGACCAGACCAGACTGTACGCGTTCGGAACTTTTACCTTGACCTCTGACCCAATTGACCTTTATGCGAGGTATTTTACGAGGCTGCAAGGAAAAATGTTACTTTTGTAAAAGTTTTGGATTGTAATTGTAAAACTCATGTGGGAACATTGTCTAAACAAAGAGAATGCAATATGTAACGTGGATATATTGAGACTACACTATAGTTGAGCCCTTCCATGGGAATAGGTACAATTTTACATTTCTGAATAGTGTAGGTTCAGAAAACCGTTTACACCCATTCCGTCTTAGCTGATTCTAAACGTATTAATAGAAGCTACTACCAAGTTTGTGTTAGTTAAATGCGAACAGTTTAGATCCTGATCCAACTATACAAATGAACAAGCTGATCTGGATCTACAATGTCTACAGAAGCCAACTTTTATATTTTCAAATAGACAGGACTGATTTATCAAAATTTCACTTCTTTCTCCACAAAGGTTGTTATGACAACACAACACATGTACACCCTATCCCACATGATAACAATGCAGCAGACGAAAACTTTAACATTATTATAACATTGTGGTAAAAGGAATAAATGCTCACATGACTAATTTCTACCTTTTTCACAATGTTTTCAAAAGTCGTCTGCTGCTGTGGTGTCAGGGTTAACATGTTAGTTTGAAGGACTGCTAATCCAATAACATTAAACCCTCTTTTTTATCCAGAGAATTAGTTATTCAAATGATGTTTTTCTGTTTCATTTAGTCTAGTCATGGGGTCAATTCAGAAGGACGAAATAACTCTCCTAAAGTCAAAGTTTGAAGGTCAAATCAAGATCATTTCTGACATTGGAGAATTTACCAATGTCGTGACCTTTCAGTCTAACGATCTTGACCTGCAGTGTAAATTCCAGCTTTTAGGTATGTAAATAACCTTTTTTAAGTCTTTTTCAGCTGTCATCTGTCCCCTATCCAACACTGAGGTCCAGATAGGGAGGGCTATTCAGCTCTTTTCCCCCACAATTTCTCTCTTCTTATTAAAGTAAACCCTATGTTGTGTGTACTCAAAAGAATTCTCTCATAGAGACTATTCTTTTGAGTACCCACACTATAGGGTTAGATGGTCGTCAAATAAGAATTTTAGAATGCTGAGTCAAACTCATGCAAAACGCTCCTTATCTATGGCTCTGCTGAACATAAAGCATACTGCAAGAGACGACATTCAGGCAAGAGTATGAAAATTGTCTGTTTAATTAATCCTTTCCGACATATAGACGCTTTAAGACGCCTTTGCAGCACACGACTTTTGAAAACATTGTGGCAAAGGTGAAATTGCTTATTATGAGCAATTTCACCATTTGCCACAATGTTTTTTAACTATTTAATAATTAAACTGTCATTAATGGAGATTTTTCACATTTTTGATAAGATGTTTTCAAATTCGTCTGCTACAGATATGTTGTATGTGGGAAAGGGTTAACGAAAGTAGTATTGAGCGGTGCTCTAAGAAAACCGACCACGAGGCATTTACAACCAGTGTAGATTCAGATCAGCCAGCGCATATGTGCAGTCTGGTCTGACTCTGTACATAGTGTTTGCTAATAAGTCATAGATTGTTTCAAGAAACTTATGTTAAGATACATGCATTAAAAACAAAACCTTATGTTGTGGGTACTCACAATTATCTTTTAATGGATACTTTCTAAACTCTTGACTAGAAACGTATCATATCTGTATCATATCTGTATCATATCTCTGTATCATATCGGTATCATATCTGTACCTTTGACTCAAATGAGATATTTTAAGAATCTTAACCTTAACCCTTTCCCACATACATATTGAGGGCTTGGTGTGAAACTGTTGTAACTAAAATCCTATTTTGAAAATCCTGGTTTAGGGGCAATTTTGATCCCTTTGTAAACAATGCAAATTTAGATGCCATTGCTCAGGACGAGCAATGGCACCTAAATTGCAATTGTTTACCAAGAAAAATGTGTTTACGCTTTTAAAGACTTTATGGCAAGGTGATTAACCTTGGTAAAAAAAATACCAATTTTAGTTAAAACCGTTTCATGTCAAGCCCTCGATATGCTTTCGGAAGCCTATGCAACAGACGATATTTAAAAATATCTGTGGCAAAAAGAGGAATTGCTCATAATGAGAAATTTTCCCTTTTACCACAATGTTTCAAATTTTATTCTAAAACAAAACTTAAATACCACTATAAAATACTTTTTCTACATATTATTGCAATGTCGTCTGCTGCAGATTTGTTGTATGTTGGAAATAATTAAAAAATCATCAAAGTTTGAAACAACTAGAATATTGGATATATTATTCTCAGTTGAAATTATTGCTGGAAGAGAAAATGCTTATTGATAGCAATTTTTCATTTTCCACAATGTTTTCAAAAGTTGTCTGCTGCGTACGATGTTATGAGATTCTGTATGAGGGATATGGTTCTATGTTACATTTCTGCATCAACAGGGGACTATCCGGATTCAACTCCGACCATTATAGTCCGGTCACAGCTAATGGACACGGAACAGACAGAGAACATGGTAGCAGGCTTACAGGCGATGGCAAACTCTAAACTCGGTACATGTATGTTGAACGACTTGATCAACCAAAGTCTAGAGTTTGTAAAAGAACAAGGTCTCGATCTCTCTATGTCCGCCGCAAAACCGAAATCAAAATCCAATCAAAAGCCAACGAAGCATAAAAAGAAAAAAGCACCGAAAAGCGAGATGGAAAAAATGCCCCAAGAGAAGAAGCCACCAATGAAAACAGCCGCAGAGGTGATAAAGAGAATACAGTGGGACGAAGCAGTCGATAAAGATGAATTCATAGTTGGTTACATGGATCGACTGACAGGTTTAGAAGAAAGAGCGTTTACAGAGTTTACCTGGGAGGATTTGGCCTCTGTGGATCAGTACTGTCTGGCCATTCCGCAACACAGAATTCAGTATTTTAAGTACAGAGACGAAAAGGTTTGGGATAAAAACGACCGACTTGATAACGTCTTTGGTTCGACTGGGGGCAAACTAACTCTGCCAGAGGTAATCCAACGATATCATTCAAGATTAGAGCGAGATCAACTAGGAGACGATCCACTAGGAGATGATCAACAAGGAGACGATCAACTAGGAGACGGTCCAAGTAATGCAGACAATGAGCTAGCCAGTAATTCTGGTGCTGGTCACGAGGTAGGCGGAGATCTTATTAACTCTTTCTCTGATATGAGCGGTGCTTTAATAAAATCAACCTTACCGTAATAATTACACGTGTGGAAACAGACCTGTCTGTGCATCCTTCCCCAAGGATCCACAGAGATACTGTTTTACAGGAATTTCTTGACGAATTGGTGTAATATGAAGAACCAGATCAGACTGCACTGATTCGCTAGCTGATCTGAATCTACACTGGTCGCTTACGAATTACGGTTAGTTTTCGCAGAGCGCCGCTCATATTGGTTTATAATTGTTTTCAACCGTAGTTCCATTATAAAATGTTGCCAAAACATTGATACATTTGGCGTGGTGTTGGTATGTGATAAAGTTGGAGTGTATTGAGAAGTAAAAACCAAAAACATTGTTAGTATTTTGTTATCAGAGTCTGCCAATTCAATTACTGCACACGTCCTAGTGCTTCATGTGATAGGAGTTCGAATTTAGGGAAGCAGGTGACATCTTAACCCTTTCTGAGCAAACATATGGACACTTTTCATTTGTCACAAAGTTTTCAAAAGTCGTCTGCTGCAGATGCGTCATAATGCGTCTACACGTGGGAAACGGTTAAAACAATACAATCAAAATATGTTGTTTTTGTGTTTTCCTTTCAGCGAAATGTTACTTCCTGTTTTTTCTGAAGCATACTTCTTCTTTCCCCAGAAGTTTTCGAAGCAGATACATGTATCTACTTATAATATAAGCTCTCCAGCTTAACCGTTCATGTGATCATTTGACAACAATTGTTTTACCCTTTCTCATATACTCAAATTATGTAGCAGATGAATTTGAAAACATGTTTAAACAAACGTTATATACACACTGTATAAATGGAAATAAATTCATGGATTATGGTAGAAAACAATGTGGTGAGAGATGAAATTGCTCAATATGATTAATTTCCCATTCAGCCACATCTTTTCTATGCTTCAGATGCATCAAAAGCGTCTGCATGTTGGAAATGTTTAAATAATGTATCGGTAATTGGTTAGTTTTGACTGTATTAGTAGTCGATAGGGAAATTCAAAACAAATTCCATCAAAGCTATGACAAGTTTGCATAATACAGTTGACGAAACAGTAGTAATTGTTCATTATGTGTCTTTTGTCTTAACTCATTGTCTAATTGTCTCATGAAACATGAACAATGGTTCATGGTGTCCCTTTCTCCAAATAACTTACATATATAAAATACTTCTTCGAAATGGTGAGTGAAATTATTGTTCTTCTCATTTCTCCCATAGATGCTAACCGCTGATTTAAGAGGAATGACTGTAAACGAGACTGAAGACTTAGAGGCAGACACTGCAGGGGGCGATACTATTCAAGGAGACATATCGTCTAGTAAAAGTGGTTCAAAGGGCCACAAATTCAACTATTTCGTAGCTTTACAACTAACCAACAAAACACTTGTAGACAATTTAGAGAAAATTCAAACTAAAATCCTCGTAGATAATCCGGACTTTGAGTCGTATAGGATACCTATAAAGGGATTCCATCTTACTTTAGATGTTCTCAGTCTAAAATCAGAGAAAGAACACGCGAAATGCGTGGCCGTTATGCAGAAAATGAAACATGACCTTATTAAACTCACCAAAAGTGCTGATAAAATCACATTTGAAGGGGTAGACCACTTCTCACAGAGGGTCATATTTGTTAAAATAAAATTCAATAAAGCCTTTCTTGAACTTGTCGACACTATAAAGTATAATCTGTGTAAGGCTGATGTGAGGAATGAGATGAATGCGTCCTTTAAACCCCACATGACCCTATTTAAGATGAAATGGAGCGATCATTGTGAGTGGCGTCGACTCGGTAAACATCTAGTCTTGCCCCATACCGACGAAAGGTTTGGACACCAGGACGTTGACAATGTATCTGTGTGTGAGATGGGAACTCTGCATGAAGATGATGATGATGTCGACTTTTACAGAAAAGTGTTCGAGTTTAAACTATGTGATGTTGATTTCGAACTGTAAGTCTTTGTGGGATAGGTATCACGTATACAGATGTTGAGTTTTATAGAAAAGTGAACGAGTTTAAACTATGCGATGTTGATTTCGAACTGTAAGTCTTTGTGGGATAGTTATCACGTATACAGATGTTGAGTTTTATAGAAAAGTGTTCGAGTTTAAACTATGCGATATTGATTTTGAACTGTAAGTCATTGTTAGATAGGAACTATCTTGTATAATGTTGAGTTTTACAGAAATGTGTTTGAGTTTAAACTGTCTGATGTTGATTTCAAACTGTAAGTCTTTGTGTGATAGGTATCACGTTTTAAAGATGTTGAGTTTTACAGAAAATTGTGCAAATTCAAACACTCCGATGTTGATTTCGAACTGAATGTCTTCTTGAGATAATAACTATGTATTATGATGTTGAGATTTACAGATACAAGTGTTCGAGCTCAAACTATGCGATGTTGATTTCGAATTTAAAGTCTTTGTCAGATAGGTACTATGTGTAATGATGTTGAAGTGTTGTCAGATAGGTACTATGTGTAATGATGTTGAAGTGTTGAGTCCACACTGCCCTATGTTTATTTCGAACTTGTAGTCTGTATGCACACAGTCAAATATAAATAAAAGTAGGGAAGAACCATTTATGAGCCCATGCATAGAAAAAAGGTAAAAGTCGGCTTTTGTGAACAGTTTATATCCAGATCAGCATGTGCATCAACAAAGTATGATCAAGATCTACACTATTCACATTATACTTAAACAAACTTTTCAGAAGATTCTGCCAACTAGTATTTCTGATAAGACGACTGAGCAGGTGGACAAGATGATCTGAACCTACACTGTTCAGAAATGTCAGCTTGTACCTTATCTGTCTCATACACTGGTTCATATCTATATGGAAGTAAACCATGGTGAATATAGGGGATACACTTAATCGTTTGCGAGAAGCTACCCCTTCCCGTAAGCAAACATATTATGAGACATCTGCATCAGACGTCCTATGAAAACATGTGTGACCAAAGGAGAAATTGCTCATGATGAGCAATATCTCCTTTTGACAAAGAAAAATCAACTATATTCGATATATTTTTTTCTTTTATAGAGATATTCCCATTTTGACCTAGATTATCTGAGATGTTATCAAAGTTGTTAACTATAGATTTGTTTTGTACGTGGGAAATGATTTATGTACGGTCTGTGTCATGTTTTGACAGACAGTGAATGTTGCAGTAAGCTGTGTGTTTACAAACACAGGCTCACACAAACTTTCATTGTTCGCTTGTGAATTAAGTTTTTAGCTTGGCCGAACTCGGAATGTGAATGTAAACAAAACATGAACAAATAAAACAGCAGCAGCATTTCGGGAATATTTTATTTTTTTATTTTGATAACAAATAAACAATTCGACACCCTCACTACGGACGTCAGTTCACCCATTGCGCTTAAACTGTGAAGGCTGAAGAAGTGTTAATATGAAATTCATAGAACAGAAAGATTATAATGTCAAGTTTCTCTGATACCATATGTTTTGATAAAGTGCCGGTCTACACTCTTAAACAGATAATGGTAAAACAACGAGCTATAACAATGTTCATTAAGATTACTTCCTCATCCAGAGATAATGGTATCGGTACATTTTCTCACCATTTTGACATGTTTGAAGAAATTTGCCCAACTGAGCGAGTTCTCCATTTCCCACTATCTTCCCGAAAACATGCAAGCACTATTGAAAAGTCTAATCCTGTAGGTTATAGGAAATTTTAGAGGAAACATGTGTCAGTCGAAATACCAGTTAGTGGAGGCATAGCGGACATACAGACGGACGGATGTGAAGAGAGAAGGAGGGGGAGACAGACGGAGATATGATTACTATGTGTCTTCGTGTCCAGACAGACGTCATAATTAAATTGAATCGCGGTTTACGAAAACCGACCTTATCGCCTGTTGAACTCCCTAGTCAACTTGTGTCCAGACAGACGTCATAATTAAATTGAATCGCGGTTTACGAAAACCGACCTTATCGCCTGTTGAACTCCCTAGTCAACTTGCAGCAGACGACGTTTGAAAGAAATGTAACAAAAGGAGAAATCGTTATTGTTCTTTCACTTATAGAGAGTTTTCAAATGTTTCAGATTTGTTGTATGAGGAAAATGTTTAACAGATTGTGGGTATTCTCGTGTTACAAATATCAACAAACAAATTGAGCTTCTTCACATATAAATATCTTTTTGTATTTGTATTTTTGATCAAATATCAAATCTGTATATCCGGTCTTTTGCCACAATTTGTCAACAATGAATAAAACTGATCTGATCTTCACGCTGTTCGTATATTCACTAGAGCAGTTTATGGTTAACGCGAATCAATTAGTAAACCAAATACGGACTGGTGGATTGGTGGACCAGTGGACTGGTGGACTGGTCGGTGCTCTACGAAAACCAACCTTAACGTAATTATTGTACTCATGGAAAAACGTTTTGCCCCCGTCTCCATGCTGAAGATCCAAACGGGCACTGTTTACAGAACTTACTTGACCTTCTGTGACTAAATGGCGAACAGTGCCGGGTGAATGCGCAGTGTTTCTCCTAATTCTACACTGTCAGAAAGATGTCCTTATATCTTTTTTCGTAGAGAATTCATCGAATATTCCTGATATTTGGAGAGCCGTCAGAATGATGTTGCGAATATATATTTTTGCTGAGCCATCAGAGCTCAGTTAACCCTTTCCCACATACAACTAATTTGCAGCAGACGACTTTGCACATATTTTGTCAAAAAATGGAAAATCTCTATAATTGAATGGATAACCAATGACTATAAGTGGAAAACATTGTGGGCAAAGGTGAAATTGCTCATGATGGTTTTACAATGTTTTAAAAAGTCGTCTGCTGCTATTGCGTTAAAATGCGTCTGCATGTGGGAAAGGGTTAATAACGACGAGGTATATCAATCCAGGAGTTACACATCTGTTTAATTTAAACATTTAGATAATTTCTTTTCCCATGCAATCATAAATTCGAGCCGTCCCGCGAGAAAACCAACATTATGGCATCTGCGTAAAGTTTCGACAAGGATCAGCTTAAGCATGCCGCGCAGGCTAACCCGGACAGATACTTTTCGCCTCCTGTGGATTTTCTGTTTCAGGAATCACTACTCTATCTATCCCCCTTTAGACGGAATGTGTCGGCCGGATCAGTCTGCGCGGACAGCGCAGGCTGATCTGGTCGATACATTACGCAGATATATTGATATGAGCCGTCCCCGCGAGAGAACCAACATTATGGCCTCTGCGTAATGCATCGACCTGCGCTATTCCAGGCCGACACATTCCGTCTCAGGGGTATAGTTGTATAGAGTAATGATTCCTGAAACAGAAACTCAACAGGAGGCGACAATTGTCTGTCCGGGTTAGCCTGCGGGCCACGCTAATGCTGATCCGGGTCGATACTTTACGCAGATTCCATAATGTTGGTTTTCTCGCGGGACGACTCATATTGGTTTGATAATCGATTTCAACGGTTCGGTCTAAGTCAATTTTGAAACAAGAAAGTTATCGCATTGTTGGGTCTTTCAAAGGGAAACAATCCTGTATAGGAACCAGAATAACGATAATTGGATTATTTACCTTGGATAACATATTTTAATGGGTCATAAATAAAGGATGTGGGTTTAAGGATGGGTTGTTGTTCTTCTTTTTTTCGAAAAACCGGGTATCAATATTGTAAAGTACAAATATTTTTAGTAGAGTAAACACAAAATGACACACTCCTGTTTTGACCGACATATAGATAATGAATTATTTACAGACAACCGCATAGATACATGCAAGCTCGATTTAATAAGATCATAGGGTGCATTTTCCTGTGTCTGTTTTCCCTTTCATTCGGAACAACGGCATTTTTTTCTTTTAGATCAAAACACATATATCCCTCGTATTTATTTTAAATAATAATCTCTTGTATTTTCATTTCAATTAGCGAAATGTTTATACTACATTAAGCGTAATGTGGGTACGTTTGCACTATGAAGGCCAAATAAACAGTAAGGGAACGGCTATGACGAAATGTTGTTATTAGTCAGTATAATCAACAAGCTGCACCTCGAGTAAACCAAATGCCCTTTAACATTTTCCCACAGACAACAACTATTAACCAGACGGCTTTAAAACATACTCGGAAAATATAAAAAATAAAATAAAAAAATGTAAGTGTATTTATAGAGTTGAAAAATTGAGGAAAATGCAACTTCCCCATTTTCTACAATGTTTTCAAGCGTCGTCTGCAACAGAGGCTTTCTAAAGCGTCTGTATGTGGGAAAGGGTTAACGTATGATTAATAGATCTGCATCGGTAACAAAAGAAACATACAAGCAAAAAACAGACAGAAGAAATAAATATCTTTGATTTACTAAGTTCTGTTGATTTACATATATGTTTGAAGAATAAAGTAATCACAGTTTCACGTGATTTATTACACAATATCATATAACTATGAATTATATTAATTTTCCCTTTTCTTTACCAATCGTTGTCATTCTATTCGAAATCAACACATATATTAAGTACTGTATGGATGCCATTTAAAATAATTCAACGGATCATAATACTTGGAAAATCGAATGCATTGTTCTTTTCATTAACCCTTTCAGCGCCGAATTGTTTAAAGTAGACTCTTCCAGGTTCAAAATCGGGCGTCTCCATTTCTCATGTAATACAATTTTGGACTATTTTGATAACTAAAAGGCAAATAATGCTGATTTCAGGTGAGACAGCTCGTTACGAGCTGACTCGCCTGAATCAGTATTGTTTGCAAAAACCTGAATATTGTCTTTGGCGCTGAAAGAGTTAAACGTGATTTCAGCCCATCGGGCGCACAATATACAGGTTGGGTTTTCTGATCAGTGAAGATTCACACTGAGAACACATTACCATGTGAGAAGCTTCTTAAAACTTGTGTAGATTATAATCAGACTCAGTAGATACATGTATGGTATGATCTGAATCTACACTGTTGATACATGCAAACATGTAACTTGTCCCATGGACGGACTCATTTATGTGTGTACGAATCTGCCCAGTCCGTGCCGAGGCTCAGGACGATGTTCAGTATCAGTAGATTACATATGATTCAATCCGAGCCCCGGTAGCTCAGTTGAGTGGGTGGGTGGGGTAGACGTACATCATTCAGTTCAACTTATTGTTGTTGGGGGCGTACATCATTCAAATTGGTGTAATTTGGGGGCGTACATCATTCAAATCATTGTAGATGGGGGCGTACATCATTCAAATTAGTATAGTTTGGGGCCTACATCCTTCAACATATTGTAGATGGGCATATATCATTCAACTTATTGTAGATGGGGGCGTACATCATTCAAATTAGTATAGTTTGGGGGCGTACAACATTCAACTTATTGTAGAAGGGCGTACATCATTCAACTTATTGTAGATGGGGGCGTACATCATTCAATTTATTGTAGTTGGAGGCGTACATCATTCAAATTATCATTCAATTCAACTTATTGTAGATGGGCGTACATCATTCAACTTATTGTTGATGGGCGTACATCATTCAACTTATTGTAGATGGGGCGTACATCATTCAATTTATTGTAGTTGGAGGCGTACATCATTCAAATTATCATTCAATTCAACTTATTGTAGATGGGCGTACATCATTCAACTTATTGTTGATGGGCGTACATCATTCAACTTATTGTAGATGGGGCGTACATCATTAAATTGATTGTAGTTGGAGGCGTACATCATTCAAATTATTGTATTTAGGGGCGTACATCATTCAACTTATTGTGTAATAGAGCGACGCTAATTAACACTGTGAATGATTGAATTATAGCAGATGGGAGTACGTAAACATCATTCAACTTATTGTAGATGGGCGTACATCATTCAACATATTGTAGATGGGGGCGTACATCATTCAACATATTGTAGATGGGGGCGTACATCATTCAAATTAGTATAGTTTGGGGGCGTACATTATTAAACTTATTGTAGATGGGCGTACATCATTCAACTTATTGTAGATGGGGGCGTACATCATTCAACTTATTGTAGTTGGAGGCGTACATCATTCAAATTATCATTCAATTCAACTTATTGTAGATGGGCGTACATCATTCAACTTATTGTTGATGGGCGTACATCATTCAACTTATTGTAGATGGGGCGTACATCATTAAATTGATTGTAGTTGGAGGCGTACATCATTCAAATTATTGTATTTAGGGGCGTACATCATTCAACTTATTGTGTAATAGAGCGACGCTAATTAACACTGTGAATGATTGAATTATAGCAGATGGGAGTACGTAAACATCATTCAACTTATTGTAGATGGGCGTACATCATTCAACATATTGTAGATGGGGGCGTACATCATTCAACATATTGTAGATGGGGGCGTACATCATTCAAATTAGTATAGTTTGGGGGCGTACATTATTAAACTTATTGTAGATGGGCGTACATCATTCAACTTATTGTAGATGGGGGCGTACATCATTCAACTTATTTTAGTTGGAGGCGTACATCATTCAAATTATCATTCAATTCAACTTATTGTAGATGGGCGTACATCATTCAACTTATTGTTGATGGGCGTACATCATTCAACTTATTGTAGATGGGGCGTACATCATTAAATTGATTGTAGTTGGAGGCGTACATCATTCAAATTATTGTATTTAGGGGCGTACATCATTCAACTTATTGTGTAATAGAGCGACGCTAATTAACACTGTGAATGATTGAATTATAGCAGATGGGAGTACGTAAACATCATTCAACTTATTGTAGATGGGGGCGTACATCATTCAACATATTGTAGATGGGGGCGTACATCATTCAAATTAGTATAGTTTGGGGGCGTACATTATTAAACTTATTGTAGATGGGCGTACATCATTCAACTTATTGTAGATGGGGGCGTACATCATTCAACTTATTGTAGTTGGAGGCATACATCTTTCAAATTATTGTAGTTGGGGGCGTACATCATTCAACTTATTTTAGATGGGGGCGTACATCATTCAAATTAGTATAGTTTGGGGGCGTTCATCATTCAGCTTATTGTATATGGGGGCGTACATCATTCAAATTAGTATAGTTTGGGGGGGGGGGGGCGTTCATCATTCAACATATTGTAGATGGGTGCGTACATCATTCAACATATTGTAGTTAGGGGCGTACATTATTCAACATATTGTAGATGGGGGCGTACATCATTCAAATTAGTATAGTTTGGGGGCGTACATCATTAAACTTATTGTAGATGGGCGTACATCATTCAATTTATTGTAGCTGGGGGTGTACATCATTTAACTTATTGTAGTTGGAGGCATACATCATTCAAATTATTGTAGTTGGGGGCGTACATCATTCAAATTAGTATAGTTTAGGGGCGTACATTATTAAACTTATTGTAGATGGGCGTACATCATTCAACTTATTGTAGATGGGGCGTACATCATTCAACTTATTGTAGATGGGCGTACACTATTCAACTTATTGTATACTAGAGCGACGCTCAATAACACTGTGAATGATTGAATTATAGCAGATCGGAGTACGTTAAAAAAAGGGGGCGTACATCATTCAACTTATTGTAGATGGGGGCGTACATTATTCAAATTAGTATAGTTTGGGGGAGTTCATCATTCAACGTATTGTAGATGGGGGCGTACATCATTCAACATATTGTAGTCAGGGGCGTACATCATTCAACATATTGTAGATGGGGGCATACATCATTCAAATTAGTATAGTTTGGGGGCGTACATCATTAAACTTATTGTAGATGGGCGTACATCATTCAGCTTATTGTTGATGGGGGCGTACATCATTCAACTTATTGTAGTTGCAGGCATACATCATTCAAATTATTGTAGTTGGGGGTGTACATCATTCAAATTAGTATAGTTTTGGGGCGTACATTATTAAACTTTTTGTAGATGGGCGTACATCATTGAACTTATTGTAGATGGGGGCGTACATCATTTAACTTATTGTAGTTGGAGGAATTCGTCATTCAAATTAGTGTAGTTGGGGCGTACATCATTCAACATATTGTAGATGGGGGGCGTACATTATTCAACATATTGTAGATGGGGGCGTACATCATTCAAATTAGTATAGTCTGGGGGCGTACATTATTAAACTTATTGTAGATGGGCGTACATCATTCAACTTATTGTAGATGGGGTCGTACATCATTCAACTTATTGTAGTTGGAGGCATACATCATTCAAATTATTGTAGTTGGGGGCGTACATCCTATAGCGACGCTCAATAACACTGTGAATGATTGAATTATAGCAGATTGGAGTACGTAGTTTGGGGGGGGGGGGGGGGGGCGTTCATCATTCAACATATTGTAGATGGGTGCGTACATCATTCAACATATTGTAGTTAGGGGCGTACATTATTCAGCATATTGTAGATGGGGGCGTACATCATTCAAATTAGTATAGTTTGGGGGCGTACATCATTAAACTTATTGGAGATGGGCGTACATCATTCAATTTATTGTAGCTGGGGGCGTACATCATTTAACTTATTGTAGTTGGAGGCATACATCATTCAAATTATTGTAGTTGGGGGCGTACATCATTCAAATTAGTATAGTTTGGGGGCGTACATTATTAAACTTATTGTAGATGGGCGTACATCATTCAACTTATTGTAGATGGGGGCGTACATCATTCAACTTATTGTAGATGGGCGTACACTATTCAACTTATTGTATACTAGAGCGACGCTCAATAAAACTGTGAATGATTGAATTATAGCAGATCGGAGTACGTAAAAAAGGGGGGGGGGGCGTACATAATTTAACTTATTGTAGATGGGCGTACATCATTCAACTTATTGTAGATAGGGGGCGTACATTATTCAAATTAGTATAGTTTGGGGGCGTTCATCATTCAACGTATTGTAGATGGGGGCGTACATCATTCAACATATTGTAGTTGGGGCGTACATCATTCAACAGATTGTAGATGGGGGCGTACATCATTCAAATTAGTATAGTTTGGGGGCGTACATCATTAAACTTATTGTAGATGGGCGTACATCATTCAGCTTATTGTTGATGGGGGCGTACATCATTCAACTTATTGTAGTTGGAGGCATACATCATTCAAATTATTGTAGTTGGGGGTGTTCATCATTCAAATTAGTATAGTTTTGGGGCGTACATTATTAAACTTTTTGTAGATGGGCGTACATCATTCAACTTATTGCAGATGGGGGCGTGCATCATTTAACTTATTGTAGTTGGAGGCATACGTCATTCAAATTATTGTAGTTGGGGGCGTACATCATTCAACTTATTGTAGATGGGCGTACAATATTCAACTTATTGTATACTAGAGCGACGCTCAATATCACTGTGAATGATTGAAATATAGCAGATCGGAGTACGTAAAAAGGGGGGGGGGGGGGAATACATAATTTTAACTTATTGTAGATGGGCGTACATCATTCAACTTATTTTAGATGGGGGCGTACATCATTCAAATTAGTATAGTTTGGGGGCGTTCATCATTCAACTTATTGTAAATGGGGGCGTACATCATTCAACTTATTGTAGTTGGGGGCGTACATCATTCAAATTAGTATAGTTTGGGGGTGTACATCATTCAACTTATTGTAGATGGGCGTACATCATTCAAATTATTGTAGATTGGGGCATACACCATTCACCTTATTGTAGATTGGGGCATACTTATTGTATTTGGAGGCGTACATCATTCAAATTATTGTAGTTGGGGGGCTTACACCATTCAACGTATTGTAGATGGGGGCGTACATCATTCAACTTATTGTATAATAGAGCGACAATAACCCTCTGAATTATTGCAGTAGGGAGTACGTAAACCATTCAACTTATTGTATACAAAAGTGACGCTCCAGAACAAATAATCAAATGGCTTTGCTTGCAGAGTAGATCTTTATCACCAGGCACTTTATCGCAGCCTGATCTGGTTTCAATTAGTCACAGAAGTATAAAAGGAGCCTATATTGCATGCGGTGTACATTTGGATTAGACTACATACACTACATTTAACTCTTTCACTCGTAACGGGATGCTTCACCTGAAATAAGCATTATTTGTGTTTTGGTTATCAAAATACTTCTTACATTCTTATTACATATTAAACTGAGACGCCCGATTTGAACACGGAAGAGTCTACTTTACGAAAATTAGGTACTGGAAGAGTTAAAAACCGAAGAGTGCTCAGTTCAAAAATGATTATTAATTAAAAGAAATTCAAAGAATCCGAACGATATCAAATATTTAACCGCAGTTATGCAGTTTGATCGAATGACAGAAAGAATGACAAAAATGTAACGTACGCTTACTCTACACTGTCCCTTTACCGGATGACCATGGCATTTTCGATGCAAGTGATTTAAAACTGAAAACATTTTGAATAAAGAAGTAATTGCTAAAACATACTCTTCTGTTTCAAACACTTCCAGAGTTCTAGGTATTAAATTGGTTTAGCGAGACGTTTTCAAAGCAGAATATTCTCTAAATATCGTATCCGGTAAACGGTTACTAGAGGTGCAATTGACAAGTATCCGGTATGACATACATGTGTCAAAAGGGGACACGTGTACTGGCTTGCTGCTAGAAGTGACTTGGTATAGCGTTCAGGTATTAAATGGGAAAGTATTACCATGTATAACTTGGGTAGGAAAAACGTTCTGTTGAATGAAGTATGAAGTGTGAAGTTTGTAACAGTGACACACTTGCTAATTTCAAAATTACGCTGAAGGTCGAGAGTATAAAGGCTAAGAATAATTATAGACACAAATAGAAGACTATTAACTATAAGTAGTAGTTATATCTTTGTATCAGAAAATGGAATTCGCTTGTGGTTTTCTTTTATGTATATATAATAAGTTAATAACACAAGAAAATGTGAACTTTTTGGGACATGTTACGTCTACAATGTGTTTGAGCCGTTCCACAAGAAAACCAACATTGTGGACTCTGCGTAAAGTATCGACCAGGAACAGCCTAAGCATGCCGCGCAGGCTAACCCGGGCATACACTCTATCCCCCCGAGAAGGAATGTATCGGCCCCGATTAGGCTGCGCGGTCTGAGCAGGCTGATCTTGGTCGATACATTACGCAGAGTCCATCATTTTAGATTTCTCGTGGAACGGCTCATTTGATTTTAAAAAATGCGAGGCTAAAAAGGTTTGGCAAAATCTATATATGGACAATATTTTATCCGGGTTATCACGGTCAGTGTTCTGTCACTCAAAAAGAATTAACCCTTTAATCGCTGAATTTCTTCAACAGGTATCATCATCATTTATTTTTCATTAGTTATTATTGACGCCGCGTGGAAGCGCGGCGTCAGTATGGGATAGGTTTTAATTTTGTACCATGGGGTGACGTAATCGAAAAGGGAGAAACCCACAAATATTATTGTAAAGAAAAACTCTGTTATATGTTTGAAAAAACAGCCTTTATGGTTGAATAAATTGTATTAACTGATTTAAGAAACAACAAGATACAAAATATGTACATCTTTCACAGTTGTTACAAAACTTTAGACACATTTAAATTGTGTTTAATAACTGTTCCCCAACTAACTAGGCTAAGCTTTTTTTATGAGTTGATTTACGGAGTTCACTAGGCTACGCTTTTTTAATTGTTTGGTTTACAAATTTATTGGAAATCTTGTTAACACTCTGGAAGCCGCATTTTTGATGCATGTTGAAACTTTGTCAGAATGTTTGTCTTAGTGATATCTAGGCCAAGTTTGAATATAGGTCATGTCGGGTTAAAAACTAGGTCACTAGGCTAAATTGAAGGAAAATCTTGTTAACACTCTGGAAGGCATATTTTAAACTTGAGCATGTTGACACTTTGTCAGAAAGTTTGTCTGGATGATATCTAGGCCAAGTTTGAAACTGGGTCATGTCGGGTCAAAAACAAGGTCACTAGGCCAAATTTAATGAAAATCTTGTTAAAACTCTGGAAGCCGTATTTTTGGCTTGAACATGTTGAACATTTGTCAGAATGTTTGTCTTAGTGATATCTAGGCCAAGTTTGAATATAGGTCATGTCGGATCAAAAAATAGGTCACTAGGCCAAATTTAAGGAAAAGCTTGTTAACACTCTGGAAGCCGCATTTTTTTACTTGAGCATGTTGAAACTTTCTCAGAAAGTTTGTCTTGATGATATCTAGGCCAAGTTTGAATATTGGTCATGTCCGGTAAAAAACTAGGTCACTAGGCCAAATGTAAGGAACATCTTGTTAACACTTTGGAAGCCACTTTTTTAGCTTGAGCATGATGAAACTATGTTGGAATGTTTGTCTTAGTAATATCTAGGCTAAGTTTGAATGTAGGTCATGACCGGTCAAAAACTAGGTCACTAGGCAAAATTTAGGGAAAGTCTTATTAACACTTTGGAAGCCACATTTTTGGGTTGAGCATGTTGAAACTTTCTCAGAATGTTTGTCTTAGTGATATCTAGGTAAAGTTTGAATATGGGTCACGTCAGGTCAACAACTAGGTCACTAGGCTAAATTGCAGAACAATCTAGTTAACACTATAGAGATTGCATTTTTGACTTGAGCAGCTTGAAATTTTGTCAGAAATTTGTCTAGATGATATTGCCATTGGCGCTGAAAGAGTAAAGTCTTAAATAGCCCATTCTCAGGTGAGCGATTCCAGGGCCATATGGCCCTCTTGTTTCCTATTTATTTCTGTTGTATTACTAAACTTAAAACGTTCCTCCCCATACAGTTGTTCATTCAGACCATTGTATTCTTGCTATATGTTGACTATACATGAAAACTTTTTCTTTTAATTTCATAAATGCTTAATTTCGATATTAAATATCTTTAAACTTGTTAGAATTATTTGTATATTTTGTTTATATACTCTCGTTTTTTGTTATCATACTTCTGCTCAACTGGAAGGAGAATAGTCTTCCCTCTCTCCTTCCAAAGCTTGTGTCACACTTAACTTATAACTAGAGGCATTAACACTTAAGTTAATATCTGTTAATATTTCAGTATCTATGTTTTTTGTTTATCTAATTGATCTAGTTAGAGCAGATTTAAAATTAAGAAACTTCAGCTTGTATGACACTTTATTGTTGCAGTCAATGTTAAGCAAACGGTAAAACAAATGGTTTGAAGACTTAACTCGTCATTTCACGACTAAATTTTACATGCTGAATATCATATAGATCGTAGCATATAAAGTATATACTCCACTCCCTACGTCAAAATGGACCCTTTTTGCTATTGATAACGTTTTATTATAGACTATGGTATCCAGGTGAGCAATAAGGAACATATCGGCCTTCTTGTTTAAGATAAAGGTACATTTGGCCTTCTTTACATCCTGTCCGTTTGCACAGGTTATTTAAATGTATTGAACTGCATCTTCTTCCCTTTAAGTCATGCCTTAAAATCATGCGCGGCGTCTTTGATGCTTAGCATCAAAATTCGTCTTGTACATATATAGCGTACTTTTGCTATAACAGTCCAACCTATGCTTAGAGACCTTCCACGGGACGAAAGCTATACAGTCTTTGTTCAAATGTGGTCTTTATTTGAAGGGTCTTTTATTTAGAAAATTGGTAACTGGGACATTAAATGTGTGGTTGCTATTCACAGGGAATAGTTATACAAGATTGATCTTCAGCACAGGTTTGACTGTATTGATGAATGAATAACAGCAACTACATATCTACACGGCATGAGTCTTCTTGGTGTAGTGGTTAGGGCGTCCGCCTCGGCAGCATACACGATCGATCAACATTCGATGTCATGTCTCCTAACTGACTAAAAACAGCTGTGTTTATGGCAATTTCATGACGCGTAAATGTATATCCCTCGTGATTCCTACCCGCTAATAACAATTTCGTGCATAATGCAGATCAAGATCAGCACACTCTGATCAGGTTCTACACTGTTCACATATTTTAGCAAGAGCAAGATAGATGCTTCGGTCAACTTGTGTAGATTATGACGGAGCAGATGTACAGACTGATACGAACGTATGTACTGTTCATCAATGCCAACTTGAACCTTTTATCATGCACTGAGTCAAATGTTAAACTTATTAGCAAAGTATCATCATCATGTCGTACAACCATCCTGCAAACTCTGTCTTAAAGGCTTTTACATGTATATAACGAAATGAAATTGACGTTGAAGCAGCGGTACGTCGGTTTGTATTGTACCACTCGGAGAAAAGTTAAATGACTAAAACAAAGTTATACATAATATTCTTTTAAGGTTATTTTTTTAAAGTTATTTTAATACCTAAGGGTCAAGTGTGGTACGCCAAAAAATGCCAAGTATTTATGGTAGAGGTGCGTCTTTTAAGGTAATTTAAGAATATGAATAATTTAATAAGATTAAAGTATTCGCTATTATATATCCGGGTATGGCTAAACTAGATTCCTTCATATATCTAAACACATAGAATGGATGACATCAGATCTAAGACCAATGGCTAAACTAGATTCCTTCATATATCTAAACACATAGAATGGATGACATCAGATCTAAGACCAGTGGCTAAACTAGATTATGATCCGGTCACTTTTCGGTCAGCCTATTGTTGAGAGAGGTTAAGTCTAGCAATTCCTTTCCCACATACAATCGATTTGCTACAGAAGACTCCGGAAATTATCTTTCTCAAATTTATGGATTTTTCTTGCAACAATATCTTTAAAACGTCGCCTAATGAATGTAAAAATGGGTTTGCAAGTGGGAAAGGGTTAACCCTTGCCCTCATACGACAATTCTGAAGCAGACGACTTTGAACATATTTTGTCAAAAAGTGGACAATCTCTATAATTGAATGGATCACCTATGACAAAAAGTGGAAAACATTGTGGCAAAAGGAGAAATTGCACGTTTTGTGCAATTTCTTCTTTTGTCACTATGTTTTCATAAAGCCGTCTGCTGCAGAGGCGTCAGAAAGCGTCTATATGAGGGAAAGGGTGAAGACATTGATTACACGTTCAGATTGAATTGATCATTACGACAACGAGGACAATGTACCAAAGATGGGTTATCTGTGATCCGTGGAATTAACTTAGATTCTTGGGTTTACAATTTATCATAGACTTTCTATTTTTAATGTGTCCGTGTTTAAAGGGAGTCTGATCGAATAATTATGCTGGAGAAAACTGTATAAAGGCGATTCCTTTTTATACAGTACTCATTTAAACGTTCTGTTTCGTGTAATTAAATTCTGAAAATGAAAAAGACCATAATCATATAATCTGTTTATTATTATTATAATAATCAAGCTACCATATATTGGGTTTATGCAAACAAAACAGATGCAGCTGAGTCAGCTCCTGACGAGCTGTCTCACCTGAAATCAACATTGTTTGCCTTTTAGTTTACCATACCATTATAACAGGGAAGTTCAATGCTTATCAATTTGTAAATGAACCGTTCCGCGAGAAAACCAACATTGTTGACTCTGCGTAAAGTATCGACCCGGATCAGCCTAAGCATGCCGCGCAGGCATACCCGGACAGACACTTTTCGCCTCCTGTGTTTTTTTCTGTTTCAGGAATCATTACTCAATACCTCTATCCCCCTGAGACGGAATGTGTCGGCCCGGTTAGCCTGATCTGGGTCGATACATTACGCATGCTTCATTTTCTCGTGGAACGGCTCAAATGATATATCTATCAGCCACGTCATACACACTCTGAGACTTTGTAATCAGCAAAGAGATGAGTCTACGCAACCTTATCAGATACTACTCAGCTCACAACCTAGCCCTTCACGAATCCTGGGGGACTCATGAGAAAAAGTTTTTGATCGAACATCAAGATCTATTGAATTCAGTTTACCATGATAGCTAGAGATTAAGAATAAAAACTAAAAAAATTAGTTTATGTCACGGAGCTCATTTCACAGCTCAACGAGGAAATTTCCTGTTACCGTCCTCAATTCTCATTGGTTTACCGGCATGACCAATATACGTTAGGTACTTTTAATTCATAGCAAATGCGGAACCAGAGTCAAGTATTGTGATTGTTTACAGGATTCCAAGTATTGTAATTATTTACAGGATTCCAAGTATTCTTCTTTACCGCAGACGTATTTTTAAAATATATTATGACTACAAACATATAGGTTCACGTATTAATTAGCATTGGTTCATACGAAACTTCTTGTTAAGCAGCAAATGAATAACAGGCAAACAACGCTCGATGGTTGTTATACATACTTTCTGCTGTTTTTGTGGCGATTGGGTGACAATCGCCACAATGCTAACAGAAACATAAACAACGAAAACATTTACATTGTCAGTTTTAAACAGCCCGTTGACTTGTTATGCAATACTGCAAACCAATTAACCTACATCCGTTTAACAGCCAAATATATAGTTCCATCAGTGATGCAAAGACACGATTAATAATAATCATGTCAGAGCTACTTTGCTACCGGATTGATACTTAGATCTGAGATTTATCGAGATAATAACCACATGTATAGTTAAAAAATGTAAATATCATCTTTCTTCAAGTTTGGGCAGATAATAAATATCAATGGGCGTTCTATCTACCATGCAAAGTACTCTCAACACCTTTTCCAAAAGGTTCTGTAAATAGCTCGCGAGACTGGTTATCGATTGTTCTTAATCTCAATATTATAAACGCTTTATGTTGTAGTTGTTGCAATATATGAAAGCGTCTAGATGATAAGACTGGTTTACAAACGTTTAAAGGACACGGTGCCATGCTGTGTACAAGCTAGACACGTCTGTACGTTCTAGCGTCAATTAGCATTCAATGATGAAAGAACTGTGTGTTATATTTGTGTAAATTGAGTTTTCAGCATTATTTCGATTCTATCACGGCGATTCCTGGGGGAATATACCAGGACTACCGGTGTTATTTATCCTGACATCGATGTTTGATACTGTCCAAAATACTTTCTATCACGGCGTTTCCTGGGGAAATATACCAGGACTACCGGTGTTATTTATCCTGACATCGATGTTTAATACTGTCCAAAATACTTTCTATTACGGCGTTTCCTGGGGAAATATACCAGGACTACCGGTGTTATTTATCCTGACATCGATGTTTAATACTGTCCAAAATACCTGAGCACCAAGGAGGGAAGCTATTACTACCATTTTAAAGTACATGTATGTGGCATGACCCAACAGGGAATCGAGCCCCTGTATCCCGTTCCCCATTCTCTAACCACTAAACCACACAGACGATAAGTTTATGTTAAGACACTCCTGCACTCGTGTAAGACATATGAGCCGTTCCACGAGAATACCAACAATATGGTCTCTGCGTAATGTATCAACCCAGATCAGCCTGCGCAGTCATCGCAGGCTAATCCGGGCCGACACATTCCGTCTTAGGGGAATAGAGGTATAGTGTAATCCGGACAGACACTTTTCGCCTCCAGTGGATTTTCTACTTCAGAAACATTACTCTATACCTCTATATAATGTGTCGGCCCGGTTAGCCTGATCAGGGTCGATACATTACGCATACTTCATTTTCTCGTGGAGCGGCTCAAATGATATATCTATCAGCCACGTCATACACACTCTGAGACTTTGTAATCAGCAAAGATAAAGATGAGTCTACGCAGCCTTATCAGGTACGTCTCATGTCGCAATCAAGTCCTTCACGAATCCTGGAAGACTCTTGAGAAAAAGTTTATGACCGAAAATCAATATCTCTAAATTTAGAAAAACATGATTGCTCGAGATTTAGAAAAAACAGCTCATTTCACAACTCAACGAGGAAATTTCCCGGTACCGTCCTCAATTCTCATTGGTTTAACGGCATGACCAATAGACGTAAGGTACTTTTGATCGATAGCAAATGCGGAACCAGAGTCAAGTATTGTGATTATTTACAGGATTCCAAGTGTTCTACTTTACTGCAGACGTGTTTTTGAAAAATAATGAAATGACCTTCACATGTTAAGTAACATTGGTTCATACGACATACGACCAGAACTTTCTCAGTAATCAAACATTGAATAACAGGCAAACTATTGCTCGATGTTTTTTTTTTATACTTTCTGTTGTTTTTATTTAAATCGGTGAATGGGAAAAGGTAGAAGATGCGATATATTAACAATGTAGGTTCAGATCAGCCTGTGCATCTGATCCACATAAACATCATACTCTACACAAGTTGGCAGAATGTTTTGACAAGCTTGTGTAAGTAATATGAGAACAGTGTTGATCTGTTATAAAACCCAATTCGTACATTTTATAATGCAATATCTCATTGAAAATCTGATGTTGTGCTCATGAAGAGGTGCGGGTGAAACATTGTCAATAATGAAAGGTCAACTCTATGATGTTGTGCTCATGAAGAGAAGCTGGTTAAACTGTGTCAATAATGATAGGCCTACTCTATGATGTTGTGCTCATGAAGAGGTGCGGGTTAAACAGTGTCAATAATGAAAGGCCTACTCTATGATGTTGTGCTCATGAAGAGAAGCGGGTTTAAACAGTGTCAATAATGATAGGCCTACTCTATGATGTTGTGCTCATGAAGAGGTGCGGGTTAAACAGTGTCAATAATGAAAGGCCTACTCTATGATGTTGTGCTCATGAAGAGGTGCGGGTTAAACAGTGTCAATAATGAAAGGTCTACTCTATGATGTTGTGCTCATGAAGAGAAGCGGGTTAAACAGTGTCAATAATGATAGGCCTACTCTATGATGTTGTGCTCATGAAGAGGAGCGGGTTAAACAGTGTCAATAATGAAAGGCCTACTCTATGATGTTGTGCTCATGAAGA
>JASEVX010000007.1:22780421-22824789 GCA_031761405.1 Serripes groenlandicus | reverse complement strand
TCAAGACAGATAGCGTAAACAACAACATTACACCTATAAATAGTAAACATAACAAGCGACCTTGACTTTTGACGCAGCCTGCAGCAGACCATTTTTAAAAACATTGTGGCAAAAGGAGAAATTGTTCTTAACGAATAATGTCTCGTTTTACCATAATGTTTTAAACTGTATGCAACACTTTTAATTTCATTTATGGAGAATTGCAAATATTTTGCCGAGATGTTTTTAAAGTCTTCTGTTGCCTATACGGGTTATAAAAGGTAATAAATCAAGGTTGAATCGGGCATGACATAGTAAGGATTAAACGACCTTTGTATCAATCCTGCGAAATTGTTAATATACCATTCTTAACCCTTTCACACAAACAGACGCTTTCGGACGTTTCTGCAGCAGACGACTTTTGAAAAAAAACAACATTGTGGCAAATGGAGAAACTGCTCATTATTCAATACTTATACTTTCATGTAATGAGAGTTTCCATGTGTTTGCAGTAATGTCTTCAAAATCGTCTGCTGAAGATTTGTTGTATGGCGAAAAGGGTTACAACAATGCCATGCACGTATTATGAAATTCAGCATAATCAAGAGAAATACGGAAAACCCAACAAATACACATACCTATAGACACTCGAAGTTGGGGTTTCTCGCAAACCGTGAATCGGTTTCATTTTCTATTGAACGTTATAGGGCATTATCGGTTACTATACAATACAATACTATGTACATGTACTCTATAGCATAAAAGCAACAAGTTTTGAAGTAAGTTTAATACATAAATAATCATAACGGAAGACAATGAATTTTCCGATGACTCATAACTCATAGATCATAACATTACATAAGAAAGAAAGATAAACCCACAGAAGTCAGCATTTATTTTTATGTCACATTGTGCATAAGGGCGGTTCAATAAATTCGTAGATCGTTTTTATATATTTAATATGTGAAATATATTGATTAAAGCATGACTGGAACGAGCAATTAACTGTGCACCTGTTGGTAGATTTCCTAGAAATGGGCTTCGTTAAGCGCAGAACGACTTTCGAAGATATTGATGTAAATAGTAATAACGATTAAACTAGATAATTATATAGTCAGTCTTTTGTCATACCCGTTCTCGGGAGGCTTCCATGGTGATTGTAAAAACAAGATAGCGAACAGGGGAATATGCTTTTCTTGGATGAAAAACGTCGAGGGGTCGGATGTTTTTAGGGCGTTGAACATTCGCTGTATTGTCAGTCTTACTGAAATAACCAAATATTTAGAACCCACTCCCAGTCGTTCCATATATAATCAATGTATGACGGCCCCCTTGGTAGGAATTCAGCTGGATAAAGTACAGCCACGCAGACTGGTCAAAATGAGCGGTGTTTCGACCTTTAGCAGCTTCACTGTCCGTCTACGTTAGAAAAGATGTAGATAGAAGCAGTGATGCTGAAACGGGACTCCTTGTTTCGCCTGAGGCGGCTCAGTATGCGTATGCGAAAGGAAATGGATACATAAAGGACAGTATCTTTGTCTCGGTGTATAACTTAACAATATTGACCTTGTCTTGACCTTTGTGCAAATACAAATGAGTCGCGTCTCGCGATTTAACGGGTCGATATTGGCGTACAACTAATGGGATTACAGTCCTATGTTGGGGTCGAAAGATGTATCTAGGACTATATTGCATGTAGACGGACAGTGAAAGATATGAAGAGATATGAAGAGATATGAAGAGATATGAAGAGACTGCTGTGATTAACAGACTCATATGAGTCTACAGTGTAGATGCATTAAGAAGACACCAACCAGCCCAAATAGTTTCATCAAATCTTAGATTGTTTATCATCTCACCTTCATTTTACTTCATACAACAGTTCGCAACTCTAATGAATTACATCCGAGGACATAATGAAATACAGCATTACATCTGTGTCAGGATCATTTTAGTCCCGTCCAGTTAAATAATTGCACAGCATAATTCTTAATTCTTTATATATTCTTAATTAAGCTTAGTAGGTAACCTTTTCTCACTTGCTGACACATTCTGCAGCATATGCAGCAGTTTACTTTGTGGTAAAAGGAGAATTGCTCATCACAAACCATTGCTGCATTTAAGACAATTTATTTAACGTTAGCCATTACCAAAAATTGATTATAGAGATGTTTCTGTTTTTCCCCAGGTGTGTTTCATGTGGAAGATTGTTTGAATGTTGTAAAGGGTTACTTAAGGTTAGTAGGTTAATGTCCGTTCCGCCTAAGCTTCCCGATAAAAATGACCGCGATTTTGGGGGAATCCAAATATCACATAACTAAGGATTTCTTTTCAAAATTTCCATAAGATCTACTTTCGGTTTGTTCATCAGACAAGTTTACGCATGTGTTTGACTATATATGCATTGACTTAGTCAAGAGTGATAAGGCACGTATAAATAAAGAATGAGATTAGTACGCTAGAAAGTAAGGAAGTCTCCTGATGGCATTGTGAGTATGACTATTATATTTCCATGTAGTTAATGTAATCTGAATTACTAGTACCCATGTATAAAGTAATTATAACTTGAAAATAAATGTATAATTTTGCAGGACAGTAAATATAATTTGAAAATAAATGTATAATTTTGCAGGACAGTAATTATAATTTGAAAATAAATGTATAATTTTTGCAGGACAGTAATTATAATTTGAAAATAAATGTATAATTTTGCAGGATAGTAATTATAATTTGAAAATAAATGTATAATATTGCAGGATAGTAATTATAATTTGAAAATAAATGTATCATTTTGCAGGACAAGCAAAAAATAAAACGTGCATATAACGTGCATTTGAACTAACCTTATCATAGCACGCGTCGAAAAGCCTGCCTGCGCATTCATACTAGTTAACAACCTAAACGGATAACGCTTGACAGAAATTTCGTGAAACCTTCATGATTAATTAGCGATAAGTACGGTGCGAGATCGGACTGCGCTGCTGCCCTACTTTCTTATTTATCTCAAGGATGCGTGCAAAATGCTTCTGAATATATTTGATTAATAAATGTACCAAGATTTACATTTTGTGAATATATAACAAGAAACGCTAAAATATTCAACATATCACACAATTATGTAAAACAGCAGTTTTAGACTACCATAACGTTTATTTCTTTCTTTTTTTCAATATTATTGTACATGAGGACATACAGATGTTTCTTTTGATATACGTGAACTGCCAAGAGTGAAGCTTCGGATATTTAAATTTTTAGCTAAAATGCAATACATGTTATTTAAAGAGACAATCAAAATAAGCATATGTTAAAAAGCACATTCACATACTTTGTTCTATCAAATATCATTGATATTTACATATTTAATTCAAAGCAGTTTTACGGTTCTAAAATGCAGTCAGCAACTTTTTTTCAATTTATAATGGGCAATTTCTCCAGTTGCCACGATGTGTTCAACATATCCAAAAACTTGTTATTTCATTTATAAGGAGTTTCCATTATTTTTACTTAATGTTTTCAAGACGCCTACTGCAGATTTGTTATATATGTGGGAGAATATTAATATGAGCTACCTGCTTACTCTGCCGAATAATTATGAATTGTAATATTTTGTGAATAAGTAAACGAAAGCGATAGTATTGACTTAGATTAGGGTGCAATAACAATTTCAGCAAAGCAAGTAGCTAGGTCATACATTACATAACATAACACGAACTTTGAGAGGGAGGGAGAGAGAGAGAGAGAGAGAGAGAGAGAGAGAGAGAGAGAGAGAGAGAGAGAGAGAGAGAGAGAGAGAGAGAGAGAGAGAGAGAGAGAGAGAGAGGAGAGAGAGAGAGAGAGAGAGAGAGAGAGAGAGAGAGCAGGTAGACAGACAGACAGACAGACAGACAGACAGACAGACAGACAGACAGACAGACAGACAGGACAGACAGACAGACAGACAGGGAGACAGACACATGTATGAACACAGTCTGAACACAGTCTGAACACAGTCTTCTCGCTATACAAATATGCAAGATCATTGCTGACTTCATCACCACTCTGTTTTAACACAGAGATCATTGTTTAGTGATATTGCTCAGTTATCATGATTTATTACAGGTAAAGGGAAAAGGTTGCCAGGACTTATTTAACATTCAAAACGGCAAATATTCTAAGACTGATCAATGAGTCATTATAATCTATAACACCAGACGAGTGGTAGAAATGTTGCCAGCATATGCATACAAACATATCTCTTTAACATTTTTTAACTGTCAAGGGTTTTGTGATGATCTCTTAGGTCTCTTATAATTCTGTTTTTTAAAGAATGGCTTTGTACATTTGTTTGTTAACTGTGAATATTGTTTTATATTATGTAACATGTACAAAGATGAGACTTTAATAAAGATTATATATATATATACAAAGGAGGTGGAGTTCTGTGAGGAGAATATAACTATCGAAAAGGCGATTGACACTTTTATACTATGGCTTGTTAGCGATGAAGAGGCCACAGAAACGGCAAGTGAATTAAAGATAGTTCATACACAGACAGCGCTTTAGAAATTAGAATTATCTTAACAATTTGAAATGTTATGTTTGTAACACATGATTATTAAAAAGATGATATTACATGTATAAGATAAAAATGTTATAAAAAAAAAGAATGAATGAATAAACAAATAGAATATGAAACAAGGCATATTAGCTCTATATGACTAAATAAATATATTGGACGGAAGATATGACGTTCGACTAGGAAATACTAGGGTCAGACATTAATGGATTATAAGTCTACAACCAAATCCACTGCGCTATCACGGATTCAACAAAACTTAGTGTAAAAGACAGTTTTTAAACTGTTACTTTAAATACCAAACAACCTTTCATTGCATTCAAATAAGATTGCACGTCAATGCAAGCATTATAAATTTTTTTTAAAGTCTTCTATGTATGCATTATTTTATGATATAAACAGAAGTGTTTAATTCAATGATATATGTACATTTAAGTGTAAAGAGTAGTTTATAATATTAAGGATGATTGCCTATACATAGCAATCGGCAAGAACATGGGTTTTTATAATTTACTACCGCGATACAGTGTGTAAAATTTCATTGATTATTATACATGTTGTAAAAGGGTAAATCCGTTCATGGGATTATATATGAGCCGTCCCGAGAGAAAAATGGCCTCTGCGTAATGTATCGACCAGATCAGCCTGCGCAGTCCGCGCAGACTGATCCGGGCCGACACATTCCGTCTCATGGGGATACAGGTTAAGAGTAATGATTCCTGTAACAGAAAATCCACAGGCGGCGAAAGGTGTCTATCCGGGTAGGCCCGCGCGGCATGCTTAGGCTGATCTGGGTCGATACTTTACGCAATGTCTACAATGTTGGTTTTCTCGCGGGACGGCTCATATAGTAACCCCTATCAAACTTTTATACGCGTTTTATCTCTTGATATTTTGTTTTTATCCGTACTATTTCACTCCAATATCCAAGAAAGATAACGTGAGACGTCAGTTTAGTACGGTGGCACTGAGGTGATATGATGATTTATGACGTTGTTTACCCTCGCGCTCGGCAATAATGCCATTTGGCGAGCAAACACTGAGGTGACATCCGCAACACTTTATTTATATTGTGGCCACAACTTAGTTTAGCCAATCAAAACAGCCGTTTCATCTTTGCTGTTTTATGGTAATAAACTGATGTAAGTCTATGTGTACAGTATATGTAAAAGTATACTAACTGGTTTGTGTACGAGTATAACAGCTGGTGTATGTATATGTACGAGTATACTAAATGGTGTGTGTATATGAACGAGTATACTAACTGGTTTGTGTACCTATACGAGTATACTAACTAGTATGTGTATATGTACGAGTATACTAACTGGTATGTCTAACCGTAAAAGCATACTAACTGGTGTAAAAGTGTGTAAATTTCGTACATATACACATACCAGTAAGTATACTCGTACCTATACACGTACATATACACATACCAGTAAGTATACTCGTACCTATACACATACCAGTTATGTACGAGTATTGTTACTGGTGTGTATATATTTACGGGTATACTAACTGGTGTGTATATATGTACGAGTATACTAACTGGTATGAGTGTGTATCTGTATGAATATACTTACTGGTGTGTATATATGTACGAGTATACTAACTGGTGTGTATATATGTACGACTATACTAACTGGTATGAGTGTGTATCTGTATGAATATACTTACTGGTATGTGTATATGTACGAGTATATTAACTGGTGGAAGTGAGTGTGAGTGTGTATCTGTATGAATATACTTATTGGTGTGTATATATGTACGAGTATACTTACTGGTGCGTATATATGTACGAGTATACTAACTTGTATGTGTATATTTACGAGAATACTAACTGGTGTAGTGTGTGTGTACCTGCACGAGTATATTATTACGGGTGTGTATATATGTACTAGTAAACAAACTTGTGTGTGTATATGTACTAGTATATTAACTGGTGTGTGTATCTGTACGAGTATACTTATTGGTATGTGTATCTGTACGAGCATACTAACTGTTACTAGTATATGTATATGTACGAATATACTAACTGCTGTGCGTATATGTACGAGTATACTAACTGATGTAAGTCTATGTGTATATGTACAAGTAGACTGACTGGTGTGTGTGTATGTACGAGTATACTAACTGGTGTGTATATATTTATAACATACAGATACCAGTTAGTTTACTAGTACAGGTACACAAACCAGTTAGTATACTGGTACATATACACATAGAATTACATCAGTTTATTACCATATAGCAGCTAAGATGAAACTAAGATGTGGGCGTAATATAAATAAAGTGTTGCGGATGTGTCGTCAGTGCCACCGTAGTTTAGTTAACTTACGTTTAGTTAAAAACACCTTTATAGTTTTTAGGAAAAAGTTTCGTGTTTCATTTCTTAGTAAAAACTATATTATTCGAACGAATGCCAATCCTTTTTCGTGTAATTCTATTTTAAAATTGCAATAACACTATGGGCCTTGAACCTTAATTTGGGAATTCCCCAGGATTTAATACATCCCTTTACTTTCGGTTTAGCACATTTTTGGAAGTCACGGTAGAAATGTGTGTAGAAATGTACATGTATCTTATACTGTTAAAGTTTAATCTTAATCTGTGCAAATTATGCATTTAAAGGATATTATTTTATAAGATTTTCAACGCAGAAAGATAAAAGAAAATAACGGTACATCGATGATCGATGTTATTTATATCTCCGTGCATTGAACTAAAGTCACGAATGCCGAAGTGAAAAGTTATCCAAATCTGAGCAAAATGAAATAATAAGCTGTACATTTGACAATGTTTTGATCAATGAACACGTTGGGAACTTTGGAAATAATCTTGTAAATAGAAACATATGCACAGTTCTACTAACCCAAAGTATGAATCCGTCGTGGTCGAGTGGCTAGGTGTCGGGGATTTGGAGCCGGGTTCGACCCAAAGTTGCTTCTGTCATGGTGGAGTGATCTTGGACAAAGCACGTTTCCTAGCCTAGTACTGGTTTGTTTACACAGGGATCATGAATAAGTGAACTGTCGCCGTGATATAACTTAAATAATGTTAAAAACGGCGTAAAACCCAAATAAAACAAACACACAAACTAACACAAAGTAGATGCAGACATATGTTTTGAACGTACAACCTGAAACTGAATAAAGAAAGCCACACAGGGGCAAATGTATTCTATATAGCAATTCAAATTTATGGGACTTATGAAGACATGATATAATTTAGTAACATGTTGGGTCATGTGTAAAGTTAACATTAATTAGTTTACGTAGTGATGGGAATATCAAGGTTGCACGCAATCAATTAACTTGAAATGTTGGCATAATTATGCTAAGTTTATGGCAAGCCAGTTCTAAGTTTTACTATTAGTTTATTAAAAAGATATGTTTCTAACATAGAGAGATATCTCTCTAAGTTATAGATATATCTCTGTAACTTATAAAGATATATCTCTAACTTTGCTCATGTTTTAGAGATATCTCGATAACTTAGAGAGATAATTGTATAACATATTGATATATCTATCTAACCCACTAAGAGAGATATCTATCTAATTGTAAACGATATATCTCTATGTTAGAAAGATATCACTCTACGTTAGAGAGATATCTTCATGTTTAAGATAGTTATTTATGTTAGAGAGATATCTCTCTAAATATTTGTTGGTTTATGTAAAATGATTTCTTCCCTTAGTCAGTTGTCAATTACATGTTTCTTTCGACTAATCAAAAGCGATCATTTTTATTTATTTGTCCAATCAAACGCGGTTATTTATATTCATTCAGCGAAAGACGAGCCCCGGTAGCTCAGTCGGAAGCGATTCGGGCTGTCGATCCTGGTTGTGAGTTCGAATACCACAACTTTTTTTTAAGACGCTTGACAAACATTAATGCGATAAACGCCATTCGTCTTCCACCAATGGGCTTACAGTCGAAGTGGAAGCAATTAACCCCAAACTAATCAAGCAATCATTTGGAGCAAAATTGTGATAATCCAATGCAAGTTTGAATGTTCATGTATACTTAACACATGTTTTTAAATGTATGCCACGAGAATTTGAGGTAATCTTATACATTGTACATATAAAACAGTAGATGTCACTTATGACGATTTAACTGTAATTATCTTTCAAATAATAAACAATACATCGAGTATACCATTCGAGTCACTCCGATATCCAAGAAAGATAACGTAAAACGTCAGTCAGTCAACTAACATTTTAGTTAAAAACACCTTTATAGTTTTTAGGAAAGCCTCGTGTTTCATTTCTGCCTCAGTCATAGTGTCACGTTTTGGCCGCCTAGTTTAGCCTCGTTGGGAAAAGTGGTTACAACGTGAGCAAACGTAGAAAAACGTGGCTAAAAGATGACAAGAGAAAGTTGATGCAACGCATCAATGTCGCCGGAAATCCATACTGCAGTTATGCATAACACTTACATTATAGTAGTTGAAATCAAAGCGCTGAAGGCACTGCATTTGTTTGGGTACATAAAACTGTTCAACGGCCAGGGAAGAAGACAGTGCAATTTAAGAATACAACATTACAAATTTCTACGTAGTTACAAGGGAATCTATGTTTTTGCACTTCCTGTAATGATTTAAAGGTCCCCTTTGAATAAGGAAGTGTATTTATTTAGTCTAAATTTCTGTTGTTTTTAGAACTGTAGGGGTGATTACTGGGTATCCCCTATTGATTGAGATATATTTTCTTTCCGCCTATATTTGATTTAGTTGACTTGTAGAATGCGTAAAACTGTAAAAGAATATCTCAGCGTGGTCGAAAGTCCCAGTCGTTAATTAATTAAGCAATGATTAAATATTTAAGGATGCGATCTTAGGCACCCCAAACAAATAACATTGGCGAAAAGGGAGCAACATTTATAAATTGCACTGTATTCAACCAGTTAAAATGCACAAAAAGAAGATAACTACTATTTATATTTTGTCTGTCATCTGACAGTCAAGCAGGTAAGTCTCCAGGGCAAGAAATGTGGATGCTTGTAGAGCCTTCGACGGAAACAAACCTTTTTCATACCAGAGAACTCCCAGGAACGCTACAGAATCTGTGTACTTTTTTTATTTATAAAATCTTTATAGAACCTTACACGGGTTTTGATTAAAAATTTATTAAAATTTAAATACGGCATGGAACTTATCTTTGTATTGCATTTTTATACATTTATAACATTATTGTATAAGTGTTTATTTTTTGTATCGCATGATCTATAATAACTTAAATACAGAAAACCTATGTTATTTATTTCAATAAAGGGAGGTAATTCTACAAAAACATAAGAAATCACTATTTCGAACGACTTACTCCGTCAAGTTTTCGCAGTTTACATTTTACTTCCGATTACTTCCCTTTATACATGAAACTGAAGAGAAAGCTTTAAGACTTTCAATAGACATATATTTGAGATACGTTTTCAAAATATTTCTTATTTTTGTTTATTTCACTTGTTTATGTGTCCGAAGATTTGCTCTATATTCTATAGCGTCAGCATTTTCCCACTATATTGCATTTGTCCGCATTTTCCCTCTATAATATATGTGTCCGCAGATCGCGTCCGCACTTTAGACCCTCCCCCCATACCGTCGTATTTATAAATAGAATTCGACGATCACGATTTCTCTGCAAATGTGTTACTCTCATTTTAAACGCATTTTATGACGCACATATTTGTTTTTTTAATTCTTTATACTATATTTATATGGCCGACAAGGCACAAAGAAAATATTTTCAATTCTGTTTTTATCTACATTTTCAATGCGTGATTGAAAATTCAAATACCGTATCTGGAGCTTAAATCGGAAATAGTTTTCCCTGTAGCAGTTCACTCATTGAGATTTATAAATCTCTCCGCGTTCTTGTTTTAAAATACAATGTTTCATTTTATTTCCAAATTCTCTTTGAATATAAGAACCACATAAGAAAACAAAGACGATATAAATATATCATTATTTCAAAAATCGTGATACATTTGAAAAGTAAGAGCAAGTATTGAGTACTACTTTCACGCGTATGAAATTCATGGAATTTTCGATAAGACGTATGGCTTCAGAATTGCAGCAACTAAATTTGTTTGTTCCAAACAAATAAAAACAGTCATCAACTGAGGGGCATATTGGAACATCAGGGGTGGGGTCAAGAGAAAATGTATCATAACTTGCATTTTTTTTTTTGTCAACTTAGTAAATGTCCTTCATTGAAATATAATTGAAGCCTTTCATTGTTTATGATCAATCTCCATTCTAAGGTAGGTTGACCATACACACAACCAACTAATTATTGATCATAAACAGTAACGGAAATGAGTAATCTTGCCAATCATTAGTCTTAGTATGTATACAGTGCTTTCATCAACGAGTAATTATAAGATTTGTGAATTCGACATACACTTTTCAAGATGTTTGTCAGAATATTTGAATTTTATTATTTATCAATAAAACCACAAAACAGACAATTTAGGATTTGAATGCAATAGCACATCATTTTACCTTTTACCCTATTAAAGTCAACATTGGACATCTTTGCAGCAATCTACTTTTTATACAATGAGAAACGGGTTAAATCACTGAAGACATGAGTTTTCTCTTTTTCTCAAAATGATATTAGCTTGGCATCCTAATTATATCATACTTTGACAAATGTTAAATGTAGTCCAATATTCATAAATTAAACCACCCTCGAAATATAATATCAGCTAAACAGTTAAATCTCATTGAAATTATTGTATAATTTCAAACTTAATTTCGAACATAAACTGAACCCTACAACATGTTAATTTATTGTAATTCTTTCATTCCTTTTTTATAATGAAAATAACAAACTACTCATGTTTTAAAGTTATATTATGATGAGCGCCCTAAACGTGCGATAACTTATAACCGACTAGTAGTATGTATGGCGGTTTAGGTGTAAACAAAGATGACGTAATCGGCGGCCATTTTGTTGACCTAGTTACTATTTATAGTATCTCATTTGCATATAAGGAGTGACACGAATGAGGACGCCATTGTGTTGACCTAGTTATTTGCATATAATGACTGCGCATGCGTGGCGGCCATTTTTTAATCATAGGTCTATATTTAGAATGACATCATAGGTCTACATTTAGAAAGCTTTAACAATGGAGCAAGTGTTTCAGTAGCACCCTTCGGGCGAGACCACCAACGATTTGTCTCTAGCCTTCTACCAATAGATTCTAACGGGTATGTTGTTGGAACCCTCGAAAATAATGGCGGGGAAATTCGACCTAACCTTTGCTACATTGTTTCGGGAAACCTGACACGAGACATCCATACAACACGATATATCCCTTTAATATGTCGTATAGTCGAGCCGAAGCACGCAGTCAAACATGTATGGTAAAGCAATAAATGTAACGTCTTACCTCGAGAACGTCCAGAGTTCAAATGACAGATGCGCATGTCCTGACACCACGATCTATTTTAGACACGTTATTTCACAATCAGAAACACACCAGGTGTCCGAACAATAGACCATTGAAATGTTAATCTCCTTTAAAGGCGCCATACTGTCTGCGTCTATTTATTTAAGGCCGGAAACATGAACAATGCCCAATTGAAATGTCAATATCAATCTCCTTTAAAGGCGACACAGTGTCCAGCGTCTATTGATTTAAGGCCGGAAACATGAACAATGCCCCATGGACATGTCAATATCAATCTCCTTTAAAGGCGACACAGTGTCCAGCGTCTATTGATTTAAGGACGGAAACGTGTACAATAGCCCATTGACATGTTGAAAATTAATCCCCTTTAAAGGCGACTTACTGTCTGCGTCTGAACACCTGCAACGAACGCGTTAACACTTGTCTGAGAATAACCCTTTACACTGCTGTTCAAAAGATTACCCTACATGATGAAAGTTATTATCATGTTTTAATTTGCACTTGAAAAGTGTCACTGTAGTTAAACACGACTTTACCAATTTGATCAGATTTCAAATATAGAGGGAAAAGGAGCCCATTAAAAGCGTCAAATCGGTTTTTGTTAATTCGTATCACTATTTACGCTTTAACTTTTTCTCTTTATGCTACCAAATGATAGAAGACCTAAAAAGCTTTCATTTAAACCAAAGTTTGTCGCTATAATTGTTTACCGTTTTAGAGTTATGTAATATGAGAGATTTTTAAACCCCAAAAGTGAACTTGCCCCGACCCTCAAGTTTGATAAACCGTTGGAAAGATCTCGTTGAGCCCTTTTCATATATGAAAAAATTATGATCCTACGAATATTAGTTCTCTAGTTATCGCCGTTTTAAATTAAGTTTCAAAGTGGGTCAAAAGGCTTCTTAATGCGTAAATGCCGATATCTCCTTTATTTCTTGTCCGAATGTAGTCGTGTTTGGACTCGTTGAAAAGGGTTTCGTAAACTCTATCGATTGAGGAGGTCAAACCGGAAGTTTGGTCTGTCTGTAAACCGGAAGTGACGTCATTATATATTACAATGGTCATATCTTCCTTAGTTCTGAACCGATGTTTACAATTTGTATATCATTCGAAAGCTCTCATCGAGATATGAGTATATTCGAATTTGAAAGATATCCGATCAATGTTTTCATGACATTGTACTTTAAATAAGCAGCGCAAGGGGTAAATGAAAAACAAAGACATGAATACAATTTCTACAATTTTATTATATGATCAAGTATTGTAGTTCGCATAATCAAAATAACTAACACTATTTATTGAACACAGCATTCACAAATCACGATTCATTAAGGGATAAAAATGATTATCAATTCGTCTCATACTCCATCCATGACGTCTATGAATAACTGTCAACCGTTCCGTTATGTTGTAAACGTGGTTAATTTAGGGCTCCCCCCGGCATTTTCTTTCCGATAATTTAGTCATGTAGTCCCGGTGGTCCGTGTATTCGATACCTCTTTTTCGCATTGTCAATCATGGTATGTTGTCTTTTCCTTGATACCTCTGATTTGGCTAGTTCAACAGCTTGAGCCACGGGTGTCACAAAGTTAATGGTGGGTTCTTTCATCGTCCCACCCATCTGAATTTTTTCCACGACGTATTGTCCTTTATGATTAGGTTTCAACTTCCCTTCGGCCATCCGTTGAAAATGTCGTGTCCACATTTCTACTCTATCCATCGTTGACGTAAGTGAAGTACACAGCGAGTGATAGTTTTATCTTTGGCTATTAGCTGTAACTTTCCTCCCTTTATAGCATGTCTTCACCATCACTGTCGTCGCTACCACCATAGCTAACGTCGTCGTTCTCAGACTTCACTATACCTTCTATTAAATAACGGTGTTTCTTAATGGCCGACTGTATGGCCTGTTCTAGTATCATTCCCTCGGACACGAGTTCGTGTACATCTTCCATGACACGTTGGTGAATGACTCCGTGTTCTAATTGGAATGTGTGGAGAAGCAGTTGGCTATACATACGTAAGACATGTGTCGTATCTTCCGCTACTATTTTTGAGTCTGCCTTTTTCTTGGCCTCGTCATTGGACATTCCATCTCGCTCATACTTTTCCACTTTTTTCCGCCAAGATTTTTCATTATTGTTCGAAGCTTTACGGTACATGACTTCAAACACTTTGTGTTCTTCGCTGACTTTATCTTTTTCATCTTCTTCGCTCTGGTCATAGGATATCCACCGTTTTAATGGAGGCGTTTCCGTGTGATCTTCTGAGGCAGAACGCTTATTACACCATCGTTTGACGTGATTTTGTAAAGAATGAACGTCACCAAACACGATACCGCAATCGTCGCAAACGGGCATGTCTAGACTGGTTTTAGACTCGAGGCTGGAATCACTCTCTATGTACTCTACCGGGGTAGCCCTTATAGGAATGTTTAGATTTGGTTCTCTTATAATATAGGACGGTTCAGACGGATTATTGTGAATCGGATCTTTTAAACGATTAGCTTCTGGAGTGTCTGGTTTCAAATCGACAAGAAGGTAACCGTACGGTTGTTTCGTAGCTTCTTGAAAACGACTCATTAAATAACCCGCCTTTCCAGGATACATTTGTCGCGCTAAGGTCATTACAGGTTGTTGGTCGATTGGATTTTTGAATAAGACTAAATAATGGCAATTTCTTCTCTGAGTTGGATCTTTACTAAAGTATAGATTTTGATTCAGTGCCATGATTGAGAGATTTCTATGGTGTGACCCCTCCGTAAATAGGTCCGTAATCCTCGGGTCTTTGTTGGTCGTTGACATGAGATCGTCCAAAATAATAAGATTGGTCATATTGGGGTTTAAATAAGCGTCATCCTCTAGGTTGTGAGGAATTCCCTGTATAAATTCTACCCTGGGATACACGGTTCTTTTTAAGTCGTCGTATAACGGCTGCCATCTTTTGTAGAGCCATATTATTCGTTGTGGAGCTGGTTGTATCTTGTCAGATTTAAGTATCTTGGTAACAAAGAAGGTCTTCCCGCAGGAGGTGGGTCCACTGACCATACACGTGAATGGATGTTTGAATACAAAGTTACTGTTTTGAGATGTTTTAAAACTTTTAAGGTACAACTTGTCTGTATTTTCTAATTTATTATTAATATCAGAAGAAACAGTGAAGCCCATTTCTGTAGCTCTCTGTGTTGTTGTGCTCAAAGAAAACGGTTTACTGTCCGACGAAGCGTGCCTTCGCTGCATATGACGCATTCTACTATATAGACTAGCAAATGTATCAGCACATTGAGAGCACGTTAGTGAATCCATTGTTAGTATCTTTCTTGCTGGTGTTCTTCCCTTATAATCTTCTCTCGAACTCTTAACCCGAGGTTTGGTGCACCGGTGCACCGGATAGTGGTGCACATGGAGCTTGGTGCACCGGATATTGGTGCACCGGGAGCTTGGTGCACCGGGAGCTTGGTGCACCGGTGCACCGAATATTGGTGCACCGGGAGCTTGGTGCACCGGTGCACCGGAAGCTTGGTGCACCGGTGCACCGAATATTTGTGCACCGGATATTGGTGCACCGGGAGATTGGTGCACCGGGAGATTGGTGCACCGGGAGCTTGGTGCACCGGATATTGGTGCACCGGGAGCTTGGTGCACCGGTGCACCGAATATTGGTGCACCGAATATTTGTGCACCGGATATTGGTGCACCGGGAGATTGGTGCACCGGATATTGGTGCACCGGGAGCTTGTGCACCGGATATTGGTGCACCGGGAGCTTGGTGCACCGGTGCACCGAATATTGGTGCACCGGGAGCTTGGTGCACCGGTGCACCGAATATTTGTGCACCGGATATTGGTGCACCGGGAGATTGGTGCACCGGATATTGGTGCACCAATATCCGGTGCACCAAGCTCCCGGTGCACCAATATCCGGTGCACCAATCTCCCGGTGCACCAATATCCGGTGCACAAATATTCGGTGCACCGGTGCACCAAGCTCCCGGTGCACCAATATTCGGTGCACCGGTGCACCAAGCTCCCGGTGCACCAATATCCGGTGCACAAGCTCCCGGTACACCAATATCCGGTGCACCAATCTCCCGGTGCACCAATATCCGGTGCACAAATATTCGGTGCACCAATATTCGGTGCACCGGTGCACCAAGCTCCCGGTGCACCAATATCCGGTGCACCAAGCTCCCGGTGCACCAATCTCCCGGTGCACCAATCTCCCGGTGCACCAATATCCGGTGCACAAATATTCGGTGCACCGGTGCACCAAGCTTCCGGTGCACCGGTGCACCAAGCTCCCGGTGCACCAATATTCGGTGCACCGGTGCACCAAGCTCCCGGTGCACCAAGCTCCCGGTGCACCAATATCCGGTGCACCAAGCTCCATGTGCACCACTATCCGGTGCACCGGTGCACCAAACCTCGGGTTAAGAGTTCGAGAGAAGATTATAAGGGAAGAACACCAGCAAGAAAGATACTAACAATGGATTCACTAACGTGCTCTCAATGTGCTGATACATTTGCTAGTCTATATAGTAGAATGCGTCATATGCAGCGAAGGCACGCTTCGTCGGACAGTAAACCGTTTTCTTTGAGCACAACAACACAGAGAGCTACAGAAATGGGCTTCACTGTTTCTTCTGATATTAATAATAAATTAGAAAATACAGACAAGTTGTACCTTAAAAGTTTTAAAACATCTCAAAACAGTAACTTTGTATTCAAACATCCATTCACGTGTATGGTCAGTGGACCCACCTCCTGCGGGAAGACCTTCTTTGTTACCAAGATACTTAAATCTGACAAGATACAACCAGCTCCACAACGAATAATATGGCTCTACAAAAGATGGCAGCCGTTATACGACGACTTAAAAAGAACCGTGTATCCCAGGGTAGAATTTATACAGGGAATTCCTCACAACCTAGAGGATGACGCTTATTTAAACCCCAATATGACCAATCTTATTATTTTGGACGATCTCATGTCAACGACCAACAAAGACCCGAGGATTACGGACCTATTTACGGAGGGGTCACACCATAGAAATCTCTCAATCATGGCACTGAATCAAAATCTATACTTTAGTAAAGATCCAACTCAGAGAAGAAATTGCCATTATTTAGTCTTATTCAAAAATCCAATCGACCAACAACCTGTAATGACCTTAGCGCGACAAATGTATCCTGGAAAGGCGGGTTATTTAATGAGTCGTTTTCAAGAAGCTACGAAACAACCGTACGGTTACCTTCTTGTCGATTTGAAACCAGACACTCCAGAAGCTAATCGTTTAAAAGATCCGATTCACAATAATCCGTCTGAACCGTCCTATATTATAAGAGAACCAAATCTAAACATTCCTATAAGGGCTACCCCGGTAGAGTACATAGAGAGTGATTCCAGCCTCGAGTCTAAAACCAGTCTAGACATGCCCGTTTGCGACGATTGCGGTATCGTGTTTGGTGACGTTCATTCTTTACAAAATCACGTCAAACGATGGTGTAATAAGCGTTCTGCCTCAGAAGATCACACGGAAACGCCTCCATTAAAACGGTGGATATCCTATGACCAGAGCGAAGAAGATGAAAAAGATAAAGTCAGCGAAGAACACAAAGTGTTTGAAGTCATGTACCGTAAAGCTTCGAACAATAATGAAAAATCTTGGCGGAAAAAAGTGGAAAAGTATGAGCGAGATGGAATGTCCAATGACGAGGCCAAGAAAAAGGCAGACTCAAAAATAGTAGCGGAAGATACGACACATGTCTTACGTATGTATAGCCAACTGCTTCTCCACACATTCCAATTAGAACACGGAGTCATTCACCAACGTGTCATGGAAGATGTACACGAACTCGTGTCCGAGGGAATGATACTAGAACAGGCCATACAGTCGGCCATTAAGAAACACCGTTATTTAATAGAAGGTATAGTGAAGTCTGAGAACGACGACGTTAGCTATGGTGGTAGCGACGACAGTGATGGTGAAGACATGCTATAAAGGGAGGAAAGTTACAGCTAATAGCCAAAGATAAAACTATCACTCGCTGTGTACTTCACTTACGTCAACGATGGATAGAGTAGAAATGTGGACACGACATTTTCAACGGATGGCCGAAGGGAAGTTGAAACCTAATCATAAAGGACAATACGTCGTGGAAAAAATTCAGATGGGTGGGACGATGAAAGAACCCACCATTAACTTTGTGACACCCGTGGCTCAAGCTGTTGAACTAGCCAAATCAGAGGTATCAAGGAAAAGACAACATACCATGATTGACAATGCGAAAAAGAGGTATCGAATACACGGACCACCGGGACTACATGACTAAATTATCGGAAAGAAAATGCCGGGGGGAGCCCTAAATTAACCACGTTTACAAACATAACGGAACGGTTGACAGTTATTCATAGACGTCATGGATGGAGTATGAGACGAATTGATAATCATTTTTATCCCTTAATGAATCGTGATTTGTGAATGCTGTGTTCAATAAATAGTGTTAGTTATTTTGATTATGCGAACTACAATACTTGATCATATAATAAAATTGTAGAAATTGTATTCATGTCTTTGTTTTTCATTTACCCCTTGCGCTGCTTATTTAAAGTACAATGTCATGAAAACATTGATCGGATATCTTTTCAAATTCGAATATACTCATATCTCGATGAGAGCTTTCGAATGATATACAAATTGTAAACATCGGTTCAGAACTAAGGAAGATATGACCATTGTAATATATAATGACGTCACTTCCGGTTTACAGACAGACCAAACTTCCGGTTTGACCTCCTCAATCGATAGAGTTTACGAAACCCTTTTCAACGAGTCCAAACACGACTACATTCGGACAAGAAATAAAGGAGATATCGGCATTTACGCATTAAGAAGCCTTTTGACCCACTTTGAAACTTAATTTAAAACGGCGATAACTAGAGAACTAATATTCGTAGGATCATAATTTTTTCATATATGAAAAGGGGCTCAACGAGATCTTTCCAACGGTTTATCAAACTTGAGGGGGGCAAGTTCACTTTTGGGGTTTAAAAATCTCTCATATTACATAACTCTAAAACGGTAAACAATTATAGCGACAAACTTTGGTTTAAATGAAAGCTTTTTAGGTCTTCTATCATTTGGTAGCATAAAGAGAAAAAGTTAAAGCGTAAATAGTGATACGAATTAACAAAAACCGATTTGACGCTTTTAATGGGCTCCTTTTCCCTCTATATTTGAAATCTGATCAAATTGGTAAAGTCGTGTTTAACTACAGTGACACTTTTCAAGTGCAAATTAAAACATGATAATAACTTTCATCATGTAGGGTAATCTTTTGAACAGCAGTGTAAAGGGTTATTCTCAGACAAGTGTTAACGCGTTCGTTGCAGGTGTTCAGACGCAGACAGTAAGTCGCCTTTAAAGGGGATTAATTTTCAACATGTCAATGGGCTATTGTACACGTTTCCGTCCTTAAATCAATAGACGCTGGACACTGTGTCGCCTTTAAAGGAGATTGATATTGACATGTCCATGGGGCATTGTTCATGTTTCCGGCCTTAAATCAATAGACGCTGGACACTGTGTCGCCTTTAAAGGAGATTGATATTGACATTTCAATTGGGCATTGTTCATGTTTCCGGCCTTAAATAAATAGACGCAGACAGTATGGCGCCTTTAAAGGAGATTAACATTTCAATGGTCTATTGTTCGGACACCTGGTGTGTTTCTGATTGTGAAATAACGTGTCTAAAATAGATCGTGGTGTCAGGACATGCGCATCTGTCATTTGAACTCTGGACGTTCTCGAGGTAAGACGTTACATTTATTGCTTTACCATACATGTTTGACTGCGTGCTTCGGCTCGACTATACGACATATTAAAGGGATATATCGTGTTGTATGGATGTCTCGTGTCAGGTTTCCCGAAACAATGTAGCAAAGGTTAGGTCGAATTTCCCCGCCATTATTTTCGAGGGTTCCAACAACATACCCGTTAGAATCTATTGGTAGAAGGCTAGAGACAAATCGTTGGTGGTCTCGCCCGAAGGGTGCTACTGAAACACTTGCTCCATTGTTAAAGCTTTCTAAATGTAGACCTATGATGTCATTCTAAATATAGACCTATGATTAAAAAATGGCCGCCACGCATGCGCAGTCATTATATGCAAATAACTAGGTCAACACAATGGCGTCCTCATTCGTGTCACTCCTTATATGCAAATGAGATACTATAAATAGTAACTAGGTCAACAAAATGGCCGCCGATTACGTCATCTTTGTTTACACCTAAACCGCCATACATACTACTCCGACTGTTTCCTTTCCTGTTGCATGTGGTTACAGCCCTGAACGATATACAATAATACAATACAAATATTTTATTGCGTTAAACAAACAATATGCTTATAGCATAAAATACAAATAAAGACATGGATCTTTTTTACAGAAGAACATACAAATATTCAACAACGTAGAACATTATGGGGAAAACTGGACTCTTTTCAAATTAGCATAGTAAATAAATTTTGACATATTTTTAGCAATACTAATAGACTTATTGGAGAGTAAGTTTGTGAATTTTTGTAACGATGGCCAAGTATAGTAATATCGTTTAATATATTTAGTTCTAAGATCCGAATATTTTGAACAAATTAGTAGGAAATGATATTCATTTTCAATTTGGTTATTTGAGCAATTTGGACAATTTCTATTATTTCGCGGTAAATGTAGGTGACGACCTCGTTCTATTGCTAATTCATGAGAGGATATTCTAAATTGGGTGAATGCTTTTCTAAAATAAGAGTCTGTAATGTTGTCTAGGTAACTTTCGAATTTGAAGTCGTGTTTAAATAAGCAATACGTTTCTAAACGATTCGAGTTATTGATACAGGAGTACCAATGTTGATAGTAAATATCTAAAATTCGCTGTTTGATCATTTCATAATTAACTGTTACATTAAACTGGTTATGCCAGATACAAGCAAGACCACATTCATCGAGAATTTGTTTAATGTTAAATGCCCAATTATTTTTTGTGCAATACAAATCGTTTTCTAAACCTAATTTCATAACCATGTAGCTTTTGAATAAAATTGAATTTTCATTTTGATTGAGTATCTTTATCCAATATTTGATAGTTATAAATTGTCTATGTATGGACATAGGGATTCTTCCCAATTCTCCGTATAGACTGTCTAGATTGGAAGAGCGACGTACACACAGAAGTTTTCTACAAAACTTTGAGTGTATGGATTCGACATCGGGTGCGGGGTGATGACCCCAAATTTCGGCCGCGTAGTTTAGAACTGGTGATACCAGGGAATCAAATAGTTTTAACCTTTGTGAAATAGGTAAATCTATTTGGTTATTGACCATGAACAAATTATGTAATGAAAATGCTGCATGCTGAGCTATACGACGTTGTGTACGATTCCAATTCCCGTTTTTAAAAAGTTGTACACCAAGATATTTAAATGAACTCACACATTCTACTGGCGAGTTATACAAGGAAAAAATGTAGTGAGTGTGCCGCCCATTCTCGAATATCATGATTTTAGTCTTTTGTGCATTAAGACGTACAATAATGTTCTATGTCGTTTAAGATAGATTGTAGAGATTTTGGATCCTGCGAAAATACAACCGCGTCATCAGCAAAAAGTAACAAAAACAAGTGTATATCATCAATGCAAAATATACCATCTATATTGCAGCTAATGTTGTTTAAAATGTCATTTAGGAAAAATAAACATAATATGCTGCTAGCTGGGTCTCCTTGTTTAACACCGATGTTTGAATATATATATTCAGATGTTTCGGACTTATATCGTACATATGATTTAACAGTGCTATACATTGATTTAAGAGCATTTACAAATTTAGTACTAACGTTTTCATTAAGTAGTTTCTGCCACAAACATACTCTATCTATTTTGTCAAACATCTTTTCCCAGTCAAGAAAAGCTACGTAGAGTTTTTTCTTGTCGGCTAAGGTTTTCATTATCAAGGAGTGCAAAATGAAGATACAATCTACCGTAGATTTTCCCTTTTGGAAGCCAAATTGATTATCAATTATCTTTTCATGTTTTTCTGACCACTTAGTAAGTCTTGTAATAAGTAATTTTGAGTAAATTTTTGAAATTATATTATTAAGAGTTATCCCTCTAAAGTTTTTAGCATCAGGGTTTCCTCCCTTAAATATGGGTATGATTATGCCTTCTCCCCAACTATTTGGAAAAATACCTTCATTAAAAATTCTGTTGTAGAGACTTACAAGTAATGGAGCTATAATATCATATGAACTTTTGAAAACTTCGGCAATTAAATGATCTGTGCCTGGGCTTTTAGAGTTATTTTGTGAAAATACAGCATTTCTTATCTCCGATTCTGTAAAATTTACATCTAGATCATTGTCATATAAAGAGCATCGTAAAGAGCTACCTTAGGAGGAGGTCGTCTATGTATGGTAGATGAATTACCTTGGGAGTAAACCCTTTTTACCCCCAGTAAATTAGCTACCATGAAGCATTAAGGAAGATCGGGTTTCACTGTGTGAAAATAGACATTGCACAATGGGGGCGATGTCTTATTCTACAGTGTTACCGAATTAGTATAGTTGTAAATAACTCTTATCATGTGACTTGATTAGTTATTATGTATATATGTTATGGTGACTTATAGGCCCAAAGGGCCGGGTGTGGTAAATTTTGTATAAAATGTGTTATTCATGTATGTAAATTCACACAGGTCACGTAAATAAACAATTTTCTTATCTTATCTTATCTTATAAGTAACTATTATCATGTGTTGCATTATTCGTGTTTTGTTGTGGTTGAGGGCCATATAGATCATTAAAATGTGAGTACATATCATTGATCGATATATTCTCGGGATCGCATTTTTTTGTATTATATTGAGTTTTGACATTTTTCCAAAATGATTTTGGATTCGATTTTGCTAATTTTGACACGCGCACACCTTCTTTTTTTGCGAATTGTTTTTTACATTTGCGTTTTGTGTTAATATATAGCCTTTTTCTGTCCAGGAAAACGTTTTTATTTTCTATACTTTTGTTTCTCAGATACGCATTTCTTGCTTTACTAAATTCTTTACGAGAGGAATAGCAGTCTTTATTAAACCATTTATTTTTCTGCTCACGTGTTACATAATGGTGATTGTTTTTTCTTTCGTTACCAAACACGCAGAATGCATTGTTGTGCATATGTGTTGTAAACAGTTCTACTGTTTCATCAATTGAATTAGTATGTATTTTGTCAACAATACTTTGAAGGTGGTTATGCTTTTCAATAAGATGACTCCGAAATGTAATAATAAGGCTTTCATCCCATGATAAATATTGCTCTTGTATATTAGCTTGATCACGTGATATGTTTCGCGGGAGTTTACATTGTATGCAAATATGCAGTGCGCAGTGATCTGAAAATTCGTTAGGTGACATTACGTAAAATGTATTAATGTGTGTAAAGTCATCGTGTTTAAGTATAAGATAATCAACAACACTGGAGCCGTTTTTACTTAAAAAGGTGTGACTTCTATTTTCATTGCACAATCGACCATTACCGATAAATAATTCCGTGTTTTTACATAATTGGATTAAACGTTTTCCATTTGCGTCACGTATCTGATCTTTGTTTACACGGGATGTGATATTAACACTATTGTTTAACATAAAATTGTTATCTAAGTATCTATCAAATGTTAAATAATCTTTTTCTACAGATGATCTACTATTTAAATCTCCTACAATAAGAACTTTACTCTTTAATATATATATACATACATTCTTAAACACTCAAAGAAATGAACAAATGATATTATAACATGTAAGAGAAAGGCTCATTTAGCTTTGGTGGCCTTGAACCTTATTTTGGGAATTCCCCAGGATTAAATACCATTCCTTTACTTTCGGTTTAGCACATTTTTGGAATTTCACAGTAGAAATGGGGGTAGATGTATCTTATATTGTTAAGGTTTAATCTGAATATGTGGAAATGATGCATTTAAAGGATGTAATTTAATAAGATTTTCAACACAGAAAGATAATAGACAATAACGGTACATCGATGTTATCGTGAGTATAATTTTAATATCTCCGTGCATTGAACTAAAGTCACGAATGCCGAAGTGAAAAGTTATCCGAATCTGAGCAAACTGAAATAATAAGCTGTACATTTGACAATGTTTTTATCAATGACGCGTTTGGAATTTTGGACATAATCTTGTAAAAAGAAACATATGCACAATTCTACTAAGTCTAACCCAAAGTATGAATCCGTCAATACATTTCAACTTTTACCAAAATGTTTCAAAAAGACGTCTAATGCACCTGTGCCAATATGCGTCCGTATATGGAATAAGCCAATCGAGTATATTTCTACTAAAGACTGTTTCGCTCCACCGAGCAACATTTTTTTGCTGCATTTTGCAGCAAATTTCGCACTTGTAACGTTAGAAATATATAACTCTATATACACGTTAGAGAGATATCTTCATATTTAATTTATTTATGTTAGAGAAATATCTTTCTAAATAGTTGTTGGTTTATGTAAAATGATTTCTCCCCTCAGTTTGTCAGTTGTCAAATAAACACATATTTTTTTCAACCAATCAAAAGCGTTTTTATTTTATTCGTCCATTCAAACGAGGTTATTCATATTCAAAGATAAAGGCTGTCGATCCAGGTTGTGAGTTCAGATCCCAGCTCGGCCAACTTTTTTTTAAGACGCTTGACAAACGTTAATGCGATAAACGCCATTCGTCTTCCACCAATGGGCTTACAGTCGAAATGGAAGCAATTAACCCCAAACTAATCAAGCAATCATTTGGAGCAAAATGTTGATACTCAAATGCAAGTTTGGAGAACTTGAGGTCATCTACGCCATTGTTCATGTAATACAGTAGATGAGATACTAAATCGTGCGCACGAGATAAAAACAAATTCGTATGTAATTTATAAAAATGTGTATGCCCCTTTAGAGCTGCCGTAAAATCCTCTGTAGATGAATGTGCAATTATTGAAAAGAGTTGAAATCACTGTGATAAAAGAAAACGTCTCATAAGGAGCCATTTTTTCTTTTGTAATAATGTTTTCAAATGTCGTCTGCTTCAGAAAGCGTCTACATATGGGAAAGGGTTAAAACAGGACATAGCCATACTATTCAGGAATATTATTGAGCCACGTGTAACAACAAAGACATTCTTAACCCTTTCCCACATACGGCAATTCTGCAGCAGACGACTTTGAACGTATTTTGTCAAAAAATGGAAAATCTCTATAATTGAATGGATAACCAATGACTAAACGTGGAAAACATTGTGGCAAAAGGAGAAATTGCACGTTTTGTGCAATTTCTTCTTTTGTCACTATGTTTTCAAAAAACCGTCTGCTGCAGAGGAGTCAGAAAGCGTTTATATGAGGGAAAGGGTTAAAGACACCGATCACTACTGAAATACAAGCGTTTGTCTGTATATCTATTGTCATTCTAGATGTAGTCTTTACATTCAATGTTTTACTCAGAGTGAGCATGTACACAGACTGGACTGATAATTAGACTCCCTTTAAAGACACCGATCACTACTGAAATACAAGCGTTTATCTGTACATCTATTGTTATTCTAGATGTAGTCTTTACATTGAAGGTTATACTCAGAGTGAGCATGTACACAGACTGGACTGATAATTAGACCCCCTTTAACCCTTTCCCACATACGACAATTCTGCAGCAGACGACTTTGAACTTATTTTGTCAAAACATAGAAAATCTCCATAATTGAATGGATAACCTATTACAAAAAGTGGAAAACATTGTGACAAAAGGAGAAATTGCACGTTTTGTGCAATTTCTTCTTTTGTCACTATGTTTTCAAAAAGCTGTCTGCTGCAGAGGCGTCAGAAAGCGTCTATATGAGGGAAAGGGGGACGCGGCAGTATTTTAAGGATAGTACACACCTTCCCCTTTTTTCTCGGAATAGGTTTGGCTCGTGCGTTGTATCCCGGATTCCCACAATCTTACCGAATTAGTTTATATTTAACCTATTTCAAGTACCTCTTTTACTAAATACAGTTTACCCTTTATCACATACAACAAATTATTAGAGAACGATAAAACATGTTGGCAAAATTATTGAGCAGATGTTTAAATAAATTTATGATAATTAAATAGACGTGAAAACATTAAAACTATATTTTTCGTATTACCACAATGTTTTTTAAATAGGTTTGCTGCCAATGAGTTTAAATGTGTCTACAAGTTGTTAACAAGGAGTTACGGAAAATCGTCTTTAGAACAGAGGAGTTGAGCAACTGGATAAATGAAAGAAGTCTATCCAACGTATTAAGCGTCGTAGTTGTAGGAATTGGATGAAGTGTTTCTCATTTCCTAACATTTTCTTAAAGTATAGAAATACTCAAAACTTTTAAAGTTTGCATATTATTCTTTAAACCATTTTAGTTTTATCAATTATTAAGTTTGTAACTTCTTTTCTATCGGATTTAAATGGAGCGGTTAGTTAGTTATTTTACAAAGTATAAGTACTAACTGGAACAGTTGAATGCGCTCATAATAAAAATGTCATCTTATTTAAATCGAGAAAACATGAAATCAATTGCGTTTTAGAATCCACCGTGGTCTAGTGGTTAGCGGCGGGGATTTGGAACCATAGCGTCCCGGGTTCGATCCCTAGTCGCGGCGCTTTGGTCATGTTGGCGTGCTTTCTGGTAAGGCACTTTTCCTAGCCTAGTAGTAGTTTGTTTACCCGGGGATCATAATATAATATAACTGAAAGTAGTATGTATGGCGGTTGGGCCCCAAACAAAGATGATGTAATCGGTGGCCATTTTGTTGACCTAGTTACTATTTATAGTATCTCATTTGCATATAAGGATTGACACGAGTAAGGACGCCATTTTGGAGCTTATTAAAAGCGTCAAATCGGTTTTTGTTAATTTGGGAGCGCCCGGAGCGCATTTGGGAGCGCACGGAGCGCATTTGGGAGCGCCCGGAGCGCATTTGGGAGCGCCCGGATTGCATTTGGGAGCTCCCGGAGCGCATTTGGGAGCGCCCGGAGCGCCCGTATTTAAGTTTAAACATCCGTGTACACTCGTTTTGTCTGGACCGAGTGGAAGTGATAAATCGGTATTAACTAAGATGATATTGTGCCAAGGAACAATCCAACCACCACCTCAAAGGATCATCTGGTGTTATAGTCAAAATCAACCATTATACGACGAAATCAAGACAGAATTGTCTAACGTTGAATTTGTGAGGGGGATTCCAGACTGTCTTGAACAAGATATGTATCTAGACGTAAACGTGCGGAACTGCATCATATTAGATGATTTGATGGGAGAGGCGAAGAAGGATGAAAGAGTGGCTAATCTTTTTACTAAAGGATCTCATCATAGAAACTTGACGGTCATTTTCCTGACACAGAACGTTTTTCCTCAAGGAAAAGCCTGCCGAGATATCAGCCTTAATACAAAATATTTAATTGTGTTTAACAACCCAGTTGATAGACATCAAATTTCTGTACTGGCACGACGGATCTACCCTACCAGTAGTCACAGTTTCATGAATGTATATCGAAACGCCACAGAAAAGCCATATGGACATCTCGTTATTGGTCTTCAAGCCTCTACACCCGAATACATGCGACTTAGACCAAACATTTTTGAACAGAATGTATCAGTAGCTGAACACAAGTATATAAGTGATACTCCAGCGTATGATCAGCGAGGATATTCAGTTAAGAAAACTATAAGGGACACCCCTGTGGAGTACATAAAGAGTGATTCCAGCCTCGAGTCTGATAACAGTCTAGACATGCCCGTTTGCGACGATTGTGGTATCGTGTTTGGTGACGTTCATTCTTTACAAAATCATGTCAAACGATGGTGTAATAAGCGTTCTGCCACGGAGGATCACTCGGAAACGCCTCCATTAAAACGGTGGATATCCTATGACCAGAGCGAAGAAGATGTAAAAGATAAAGACAGCGAAGAACACAAAGTGTTTGGAGTCATGTACCGTAAAGCTTCGAACAATAATCAAAAATCTTGGCGAAAAAAAGTGGAAAAGTATGAGCGAGATGGAATGTCCAATGACGAGGCCAAGAAAAAGGCAGACTCAAAAATAGTAGCGGAAGATACAACACATGTCTTACGTATGTATAGCCAACTGCTTCTCCATACATTCCAATTAGAACACGGACTCATTCACCAACGTGTCATGGAAGATGTTCACGAACTCGTGTCCGAGGGAATGATACTAGAACAGGCCATACAGTCGGCCATTAAGAAACACCGTTATTTAATAGAAGGTATAGTGAAGTCTGAGAACGACGACGTTAGCTATGGTGGTAGCGACGATAGTGATGGTGAAGACATGCTATAAGGGGAGGAAAGTTACAGCTAATAGCCAAAGATAAAACTATCACTCGCTGTGTACTTCACTTACGTCAACGATGGATAGAGTAGAAATGTGGACACGACATTTTCAACGGATGGCCGAAGGGAAGTTAAAACCTAATCATAAAGGACAATACGCCGTGGAAAAAAATCAGATGGGTGGGACGATGAAAGAACCCACCATTAACTTTGTGACACCCGTGGCTCAAGCTGTTGAACTAGCCAAATCAGAGGTATCCAGGAAAAGACAACATACCAGGATTGACAATGCGAAAAAGGGGTATCAAATACACGGACCACCGGGACTACGTGACTAAATTATTGGAAAGAAAATGCCGGGGGGAGCCCTAAATTAACCACGTTTACAACATAACGGAACGGTGGACAGTTATTCATAGACGTCATGGATGGAGTATGAGACGAATTGGCAATCATTTTTATCCCGTAATGAATCGTGATTTGTGAATACTGTGTTCAATAAATAGTGTTAGTTATTTTGATTATGCGAACTACAGTACTTGATTATATAATAAAATTGTAGAAATTGTATTCATGTCTTTGTTTTTCTTTTACCCCTTGCGCTGCTTATTTAAAGTACAATGTCATGAAAACATTGATCGGATATCTTTCAAATTCGAATATACTCATATATCGATGAGAGCTTTCGAATGATATACAAATTGTAAACATCGGTTCAAAACTAAGGAAGATATGACCATTGTAATATATAATGACGTCACTTCCGGTTTACAGACAGACCAAACTTTCGGTTTGATCATCTCAATCGATCGAAAATACGAAACCCTTTTTAACGAGTCCAAACACGACTACATTCGGACAAGAAATAAAGGAGATATCAGCATTTACGCATTGAGAAGACTTTTGAAGCACTTTGAAACAAACAAATATTTAAAAGGCGATAATTTGGGGGTTTAAAAATCTCTCATATTACATAACTCGAAAACGGTAAACAATTATAGCGACAAACTTTGGTTTAAATGAGAGCTTTTTGGGTCTTCTATCATTTGGTAGCATAACGAGAAAAAGTTAAAGCGTAAATAGTAATACAAATTAACAAAAACCGATTTGACGCTTTTAATAAGCTCCTTTTTCCTCTATATTTGAAATCTGATCAAATTGGTAAAGTCGTGTTTAACTACAGTGACACTTTTCAAGTGCAAATTAAAACATAATAATAACTTTCATCATGTAGGGTAAACTTTTGAACAGCAGTGTAAAGGGTTATTCTCAGACAAGTGTTAACGCGTTCGTTGCAGGTGTTCAGACGCAGACAGTATGTCGCCTTTAAAGGGGATTAATTTTCAACATGTCAATGGGCTATTGTACACGTTTCCGTCCTTAAATCAATAGACGCTGGACACTGTGTCGCCTTTAAAGGAGATCGATATTGACATGTCAATGGGGCATTGTTCATGTTTCCGGCTTTAAATCAATAGACGAAGACAGTATGGCGCCTTTAAAGGAGATTAACTTTGACATTTCAATTGGGCATTGTTCATGTTTCCGGCCTTAAATAAATAGACGCAGACAGTATGGCGCCTTTAAAGGAGATTAACATTTCAATGGTCTATTGTTCGGACACCTGGTGTGTTTCTGATTGTGAAATAACGCGTCTAAAAATAGATCGTGGTGTCAAGACATGCGCATCTGTCATTTGAACTCTGGACGCTCTCGAGGTAAGACGTTACATTTATTGCTTTACCATACATGTTTGACTGCGTGCTTCGGCTCGACTATACGACATATTAAGGATATATCGTGTTGTATGGATGTCTCGTGTCAGGTTTCCCGAAACAATGTAGCAAAGGTTAGGTCGAATTTCCCCGCCATTATTTTTGAGGGTTCCAACAACATACCCGCTAGAATCTATTGGTAGAAGGCTAGAGACAAATCGTTGGTGGTCTCGCCCGAAGGGTGCTACTGAAACACTTGCTCCATTGTTAAAGCTTTCTAAATATAGACCCATGATGTCATTCTAAATATAGAACATTCAAAATGGACATGAGCAGTCATTGTATAACTACAAAATGGCGTCCTTACTCGTGTCAATCCTTATATGCAAATGAGATACTATAAATAGTAACTAGGTCAACAAAATGGCCACCGATTACATCATCTTTGTTTGGGGCCCAACCGCCATACATACTACTACTGAACTAATGTTGAAAACGGCGTTAAACCCCAACAAAACTTGACGCACCGGCTAGTCTTACTCTACACTTTACGAAATATGTCCAGCAATCATAGCGTCAAAGATAAGTTGAAAATGTACCTAGAGGTATGGGTCTGCTTGAGGCACGTACTTATTGAATTGTCTTTGTTTGCATGGTGTTCTGCGCAACTTTTCAACACTTTTTAAGTTATATAACGGCGTTTTCTGGGTAAGTAACCAGAAACAAGGATCCATTTATCCTCGGTAGCTCAGACGGTAGCGACGCGGGCTGTCAATCCAGGGTTGTGAGTTCGAACCCCAGTTTGGCCAACATTCTTTCCGACGATTGACAAAAGTCACTGTGACAAGTGTCATTCGTCTTTCAACAATCGGCTAACAGTCTATGTGGAAAAGCAGCCAGCTTCTTGAAAAGTATGTTGTGTGGTGTACTGGTGTGAGAAAACTCTGTGATATGCCTGAAAAATTGTTGAAAGGGGCGTTAAGCTCGCCAATGATTTTTGATTTATTTAGGAATATCAGGTACATTTCTGAAAATACTATTAAGCATTTACAAGAACAATAACTCTTGCGTCAAAGTCGACGTTTCCCGTACTAGTTACTTCCCTTGTTCAAAAGGCACACGAAAGGGAGACTTAAGCTCGCCAATGATTTTTTATTTATTTATGAATGATATTTGTGCATATGTCATGAATAAATGTAACTCAGGTATCTTCGTAACCACTAACATTCCTAATATTATAGCATTAATGTTCGCAGATGATATAGCGAGTCCAGCTGATACAGTCCTACAATTACAGAGACAAATAAATGCAATTGAAGACTATTCAAATACTGTTGGTATGTCTATAAATCTTAAAAAGACTAAGGTCGTAGTGTTTAGAAATGGCGGTCCTCTGAGAAAAAGTGAAAAATGGTTCCTTTACAATAAACCTATTGAAACAGTTTCATTTTACAAGTATATGGGTTTAATTTTCTCCCCTAAACTAAAATGGTCTAAAGCGTTCTTCAGTCTAGCAGCACAATCTAAAAAGTCACTAAACTGTATCCGTGCGCAACATCATCGTTTTGGAGCCTTGGATTACATTGACTATATCAAAATATTTGATACAATGGTCAAGCCAATTTTGTGTTACGGGGCTGAGCTATGGGGGTACAAATATAGAGGTATTCTTGAAAAGACACAAATAGCAGCTTGTAAACAATTCTTAGGGGTAAATAAAGGAACCTGCAATCAAATGGTCTTAGGAGAATGTGGCCGATACCCTTTATGTATTGAGTATTTTACTAGATTTCTAAAGTACTGGTCCAAATTAATACAAATGCCAACCCATAGATATCCAAAACAATGCTATATTATGTTAATTTTTTTAGATGATCACAACAGACATACATACGCAACAGAAGTTAGGAATTTATGTTTAGCTACGGTTTCGGATACATCTGGATTTCGCAGGATATTCGAAATATAAATATGTTTATTTCAGAATTCAAAATAAGGCTTAAAGATTATTTACAACAAGATTGTAATAACGCTCTAAGTAATTCTAGTAAAACACAGTACTATATGCAATTTAAATCACTTTTAAACGTAGAACGTTGTTTAACTACTGATATACCTTTTTACCTTAGGAAAGAAATTTGCAAAATTTCGGTGCTCGGATCATAACTAAATATTGAAGTAGGCAGACATCATAATGCTCCGAAAGAAGAGAGGATTTGCACTTATTGTCTGGAAAATTTCGCAATCGTTGTAATTGAGGATGAATTTCATGTTTTTCTCTTCTGCAAACGCTATGAGAAATTCAGGAAAATTTATATAGGCGATATAAAGATTAAAACAGCCGACACTAGTTGCTATTCATGTTTTATATTTATGATACATAGCAACTACAGTAAAGTAATCTACAAATGTTTGTATTTTGTTGGGGGTAAACATATACATTGTTTACATTACAATATATTGATCGTTATACTTTGAATCTTGAATTTTGAAAACATCTAATCAAACATGATTATGCACTATAAATGGAATTGTCATCAATTCTCCAATATATGCTTCAAATTTCCGTTAGCTTCAACATCGGTTTAAACTGTTCACTACACTTTTTCCTATCTATGGTATATATTTTGTAATATAACATTTAGGGGTTAATACAAATAATTTGTGGGGACACAAATATATATGTATTGTTTATATTATGGCCTAAATATTTTAAATACAAATATTTGAATTTGAATTTTAAACCCTACAATCATTATCCTGACACCAGCGAATATTGGTATAAAGCAAGTTAAGGTTTCAAGGTTTATTTGAATATGTCAAGGCCCATATGGGCATGTGACAACATGAAACAGTACATGAATATACAAAATGGCAAATAATATGTAAAAACAAAATAATACAAAATGGTAAATAATATACAACAAATTGTAAATGTTAATACAACTCCATGATGTAATGGAGGATGAGAGAGAAAAATCAAATCAAAAATCATTGCGGAAAATAAAGAAAAGACTTAAGTCTAACAAGTTAACATTATTTAAATAATAACATAATATCTTTGCAAAATATGGCAAAGAGGAACAGAAATAAAAAAGAAGTTATGTCCCCTGCTTTTTTTATAATTCTAATAATACATCAGTCTGGTTCTCTGCGTAGGATATATATTCAAATAGTTTTATTGACAGGTACCCAGTCACACCAAACGGAATTCCATAATTTATAAAAATAGACCATGTCACTGATACATGTTTTCAGAATAGTCTAGTGTCAGCAGGATTATAATGTAGAAGTATTTAATTCTACGGGAATTTAAGTTCACTACTAAGTAAGTTTGGAAGTTTAATATATATATATATATATATTAATAAAATATGACGTCTTTATATCTCAGGGAAACGCCTGGGGAAGATACACCACGTGTGCAACATGTGCATGTTCATATTTACGATCTGTCATGTTGGTACTTTTCCGTTATTACGAAATATTGAAAGGTATTATACAAAATGAGTTGATATTTTTTCAGAGACAATGAACACATGCAGGAAACTTAACAGTCATGTCATATTCTTTTCCATTCGTCTTCCATCAATGGGTTTTTACAGTCGAAGTGGAAGCAATCAAGCAATTATTTAGCACACACTTTTGATAATCCAATGCAAGTTTGAATTTCCATATATACTTAAATCTATGACATGACACGAGAATGTGAGGTCATCTAATTCATTGTAAATAAAATACATGTACATTATGCGTCACTTAATGACGATTTAACTGTTATTACCTTTCAAATAATAAACAATACAGCAGTCAGGCAGACCATCACATTTATAAAAGTGAATAAACAATATGATAATCTAAACCTATGATGTGTGTGAGAGAGAGAGAGAGAGAGGAGAGAGAGAGAGAGAGAGAGAGAGAGAGAGAGAGAGAGAGAAGAGAGAGAGGAGAGAGAGAGAGAGAGAGAGAAGTGAGAGAGAGAGAGAGAGAGAGAGAGAGATGAGAGAGAGAGAGAGAGAGGAGAGGATGAGATGTGAGAGAGAGAGAGAGGAAGGGAGAGAGAAGAGAGAGGAGAGAGAGAGAGAGTGTGGAGAGAGAGAGAGATGTCATAAATCTTTGGAATGGCGACATTTTTCACCTTTTCCTGTGGGTAAATTGTATAGCGACTATCCGTGTATGTTTCGTAGAAAATAGCTGAAATATACTATGGTTTTTTAGTGGTAGATTCTATTTTTGGATTCTCGGGTTTTCTGCTGTTGTTGTTGTTTTTGACATGTTACTCTGTCAGCATGTACACAGACTGACTTGATAGTAACAACCCCTTTAGCCTGCCGCGGCTGCATTTTAACACCTAACCTGTTATTTCTCGGAATAGGTATGGCTCGAGATGTGTATCCTGATTTCCACACTCTTGTTGTTGTTTGTTGGCGTTGTTTACCCTCGCACTCGGCAATATTGCCAGTTGGCGAGCAGTAATCCCACAATCCTACCGAATTAGTTTATATTTAATGTATTACTTGTAAGTACATCACGTACTAAATACAATTGACCCTTTATCACATACAACACATTACCGACAACTGCAAAATATACTGGCAAAACTATTTAACATGTGTTTAAATAAATTTATAATAATTAAATAGATTTGTAGACATTACAACTATAGTTTTCCTTTTGCCGCAATGATGTTTTAAAGTCCTTGCTGCCGATAAGTCAAAATGTTCCTGCAAGTGGAAAGGAGTAAGGAAAATCGTCTTTATAACAGATGAGTTAAGCAACAGGATAAATGAAAGAAGTTTATCTAAAGTATTAAAGAAATAAAGGATTTTGATTTTCGTATTTTATACGGTCTGCTGCAGAAGCGTCATAGTTGTAGCTATACCAGGAATTGGGTGAAGTGTTTTCATTACTCATTACCTATCATGTTCTTAAAGTATAGAAAACCTCATTTTTAAATTAATTTAAGATTTAGTAAAATAATTTTATTCTAACAATGGAAAGTTAGAAAAATATCCAGAATTTACTTTCCTGACTATCGGACTCTGGATTTGAATGGAAACGTAAGTTATTTGATTTTCAATGTATTCTAACAGCTGAAGCAGCTGAGGTGTTTATAAATAATAATCTCATCTTTTTTAATCTAGAAAAAAACATATAATAAATTTCCAGATGCGCTTGCTGGTCTGGCAATACACGTGTGGGACAGGCTTCGTAAAATCGGTTCAACCAGTCAAAGGGTTACTTAAAACATCTTGTTCTGCTAATATACATGTACAAATAACAAACATACAGTCGTATAAAAGTAACAGCATATATAGGCAAAAGGGCAACAAGTTGTCTCATCTAAGAATAGGCCATCCCCTTTTTAGCAGGGGGCTCGTTAGAGCTGACAGCCAATTGCTATAGTAGGCGAAATCCGAAGACACTCATCAATTTGAGACTGGAATCTAGACTAGTGTTTTACAATATCATCATTGAATTACTTCACATCAGTAGTTACTCACATCTGTCTTTCTATATCAACTCTCCGTTTCTGAACAACATCTCGGGTTCAGAGAGATGTCTTGGTAGTTGCAGATCGTATATAATGCCAATGAAAGTGGGTGATCTCTGGAATATGAATGGACCGGCGGACTGTTGCCAGCTAGTACCCACGTCAGTCCTTTCGAAACGCCACACAGTTCTTGTCTAAATATCAAAATGTGGTAACTTGTTGGCATATGAAAGCGGAAAATGGATTTGATTCGACATCACTAACTCGAAAGAAATTTGATGTTAAAATATAGGAATAAAGACTTATTTTTTCCATGACGGAATGACTCTCTGAGTTTCTCATGTATATAAACAACGATTGTTTACATTTATGTTAACACATTTAAAACAACCGTGTTTGCCGTTTATCTTTGATATCACAGACCCCAATGTATGACGGGTAACTTTTCATTCATTCATTCATTCATTGGTTATCATAACGTTGGTTAAGTCAACCGCTTCGGGAGCGGCATGTAGAATGTTCGAATACCAGTGTCAACATTGTGGTTCGTGCTGATATTACCGGTATGAAATGATTTGATATTGTTTACCCTTGCCGTGCAGAGTTAACTATTTGGCGAGCACAATATGACAGGAAGGATAGCCACCATCTAGTTAAATGATAGTACTGACGAATGCCTGTCTGCCTGAGGCCTGGGAGAAAGGATAGGATTCGTAAAGTAAACGTGCTAAGGTGTATACTGGCCCTTTCAATACAGATGATACTAAACTATAACTATGAGCCGAATTACGAGAAAACCAACATTGTGGACTCTGGGTAAAATATCGACCCGGATCAGCCTAAGCATGCCGCGCACGCTAACCTGGACAGACACTTTTCGCCTCATTTGGATTTTTCGTTTCAGGAATCATTACTCTAACCCCCTGTGACGAATGTGTCGGCCTTGATTAGCCTGCGCGGACGTCCATAATGATGTTCGTCCTTTTGTCCCATTACTTTGTATAATCAGTCAGTTGAGAAGTGTGTAACTACTTTCTGATCGTGCGAAAATCTTTCTTTACTGTGTAGGTTAAGGTCAACATATTCACTCACCTGTTCAGTCTTGTCATCATTTAGTGTATGCAAGTTGGCAGAACCGTTTAACAAACGTTATTTGAACCGTTCCACGAGAAAACCAACAATGTGGAATCTGCGTAAAGTATCGAGCTGGATCAGCCTAAGCATGCCGCGCAAACTAACCCGGACATACACTTTCCGCCTCCTGTGTATTTTCTGTTTCAGGAATCATTACTCTATACCTCTGTCCCCCTGAGACGGAATGTGTTGGGCCGGATTAGCCTGCACGGACTGCACAGACTGATCTGGATCGATACATTACGCAGAGGCCACAATGTCTCGTGGGACGGCTCAAATGTTGTTTAACCTTTTCCCACTTGTATACGCAGTTTATTCATCACTTTTACTTTCATTTATATGTATAGCGATTGCAATAGTTTTGCCGTCAATGTATGGTGACCATTGATATATTCCTAATCAGTAAGCTTAGTATGTAACCCTTTCTCCCTTGCTGACAAGTTCTGACGCATCTGCAGCAGTTTACTTTGTGGTAAAAGGAGGAATTATTCATCACGAAAAATTGCTTCATTTATGACAATGTATTTAACCTTAGCCATTACCAAAAATAACTTAAAATGATATTTCTGTTTTTCTCAGATGTTTACATGTGGAAGATTGTTTGAATGTCGGAAAGGGTTAATTAAGCTTAATAGGTTAATGTCCAGTCCGCTAGGCTAACCGATATAAATGACCTCGATTTTTGGGAAATCCAAGGTATACCGAAACAATTAAACTTCCATAAGATCTACTTTCGATTTGCTCATTTATGGCTGACGTTTGTGTTTGACTATATGCATTGACAAAGCATAGTGATAAGGAACTAATAAATAAAGATTAGTACGCTAGAACGATACATAGTAAGGAAGATCTCCTGATGACATTGTGAGTATGACTATTTCATTTCCATGTAGTTAAATGTAATCTGAATTACAAGTACCCATGTGTAAAGTAAGTATCATTTGAGAATAAATGTATAACTTTGCAGGACAGTAATTATAATTTGAGAATAAATGTATAACTTTGCAGGACAGTAATTATAATTTGAGAATAAATGTATAATTTTGCAGGACAGTAATTATAATTTGAGAATAAATGTATAAGTTTTGCAGGACAGTAATTATAATTTGAGAATAAATGTATAAGTTTTGCAGGACAGTAATTATAATTTGAGAATAAATGTATAAGTTTTGCAGGACAGTAATTATAATTTGAGAATAAATGTATAACTTTGCAGGACAGTAATTATAATTTGAGAATAAATGTATAACTTTGCAGGACAGTAATTATAATTTGAAAATAAATGTATAATTTTGCAGGACAGTAATTATAATTTGAGAATAAATGTATAACTTTGCAGGACAGTAATTATAATTTGAGAATAAATGTATAACTTTGCAGGACAGTAATTATAATTTGAGAATAAATGTATAATTTTGCAGGACAGTAATTATAATTTGAGAATAAATGTATAACTTTGCAGGACAGTAATTATAATTTGAGAATAAATGTATAATTTTTGCAAGACAAGCAAAAAATCAAACGTGAATATAAAGTGCATTTGAACTAACCTGATCACAACACGTGTCGAAAAGCCTGCCTGCGCATTCATACTAACAACCCAAACGGATAACGCTTGACAGAAGTTTCGTGAAACCTTCAATGATTAATTAGCGATAAGTACGGAGCGAGATCAGACTACGCTGATGCCCTACTTTCTCTTGTGTTCGCAATGATATGATTCCAGAACGTGTACCTCATATTTATCCCCAGGATGCGTAAGGAATGCTTCTGAATATATTTGATTAATAAATGTACCATGATTTACATTTTGTGAATAGGAAACCCTCAAATATTCAACGTATCACACAAGTATGTAAAACACCATAACGTTTCTTTCTTTTTTCCATTAGTATTGTACATGAGGACATAACAGATATTTCTTTTGATATAAGTGAATTGCCAAGAGTGAAGACTTTTTGATATTTTAATTTTTAGCTACAACGCAGTACTTGTGATTTAAAGATACAATCAAAATATGTCACAGTGTGTATAAGAGCTGTTCAATAAATTCGTAGATCGTTTTTATATATTTTATATATGAAATATATTTATTAAAACATGACTGAAACGAGCAATTAACTATGCACCTGTTGGTAGATTTCCAAGAAATGGGCTTCATCAAGCGCAAAACGACCTTCGAAGGTATTGATGTAAATAGTTATAACGATTATATTAGATACTTATATAGTTGTCATACCCGTTCTCGGTAGGCTTCCATGGTGATTGTAAAACAGGGAAGATGCTTTTTCTGCGATGAAAACCCCATACGGTCTGTTGTTTTTTTGGTTAAAGAGGCACATATTACAGTTATGCTGATACCTTACAATTGTTTTATTTGGGCGCCATGATAAAGAACGTCATGCTAATCTGTTCTTAAAATGTTGAACATTCGTGGTATTCCAGTCGCTCCATGTAACATCAATGTATGACGACCCTTTGGTAGGAATTCAGCTGGATAAACTTAATCTCCTTAAACGCAATGAATAATTACAGCCACGCAAACTGTTTATTTAGTACTGTGACTGAAAAACGATTAAGGTTCAATAAGTGAACATCTTATAAACGGATTCTGCGAAATAAAATGTATGCAGAATCGGTTGAAAAAAGAGCGTTGTAGTTTCCTCTGGTTACATATCCCCGTATGTGATGATAACACGGGAATCGCTTGAGGCGGCTCAGTATTTGTATGCGAAAGGAAATGGATACACAGAGGACAGTATCTTTTTTCTCGGTGTATAACCTTGTCTTATTGACCTTGTATTGACCTTTGTGCAAATAAATTTAACGGGTTAATATAAAGGTTAATTGGCGTACAACTAATGGGATTACAGTCCTATGTTGGGGTCGATATAAAGGTTAATTGGCGTACAACTAATGGGATTACAGTCCTATGTTGGGGTCGATATAAAGGTTAATTGGCGTACAACTAATGGGATTACAGTCCTATGTTGGGGTCGATATAAAGGTTAATTGGCGTACAACTAATGGGATTACAGTCCTATGTTGGGGTAGAAATAAAGGTTAATTAGCGTACAAATAATGGGATTACAGTCCTATGTTGGGGTCGATATAAAGGTTAATTGGCGTACAACTAATGGGATTACAGTCCTATGTTGGGGTCGAAAGATGCACCTAGGACTATATTGCATGTAGACTGACAGTGAAGGATCTGAAACTGTGGTGATTAACAGACTCACACGAGTCTGCACAGTGTACACTGATGCATTAAAAGACCCCAACTCGATAAACGCGACTCATGCTAATTATTGTCGTTCAATTTATTATGATAAAATCGAAGCATTTTGTATCAGTCATCTCATCATTATTTACTTCATCAAACAATTATAAAAGTTTTTGATTTACATCCGAGTCATAATAAAAGACCTTGTAGGTAACCCCTTTTGACTTTCGAAAACATTGTGGTAAAAGGAGGAATTGCTCATCACGAACAATTTCTCCATTTGTGACAACCACTAGCCAATACTAATTTTATAGACATTTTCTTGATTTCCCAGATATTTTCAATGACATCTGCGATATATTGATTGAATGTGGGAAAATGTTAATTTAGCTTAGTAGGTTAATGTTCATTCCCCAAGGTTACACGACAGCATTGACCTAGATATTAGGAAAACCCACAATACACCAAAAAAAGGATTAACATTCCTCTACTTTCGGATTGCTCATTTTTGGCTGACAAATACTTTGACTAGGTGAGGCTTAATTGAAAAATACAATATAAATGTGAAAAAGTATTAAAGGGGATGGCAGTATTGAAGTTGTAAGACCTTGTGGCCAGGCCTATAACATGCAAATTTGAAAATCTAAATTGTATTCTGTATGCATATTTTGTGGGCAATAACATGTATGTTTAACTTAAAAGTAATGTAAATGCATGGAGATTACTTTTTGGCTGATGCGGCTTCTTCTACGAATACTTTCCCTTTCATTTTTTTTTGGAACGTGTATTCGGGTTTCCCCTCAATTACTTCATTATTTCGTAGAGGTTATCTTATTTTTAGTTTGTGCGGTTATATGTCGAATAAGAGTGTTCCCGATACGTCGACTCGTACAGATTATCACCTATCACTGAAACTAAACGCGAATCTAAAACAGTACCATAGAAAAAAGGTAATATTTTAGATCCACAAAAATGAACCAATCTAAGTTTAGTCAACTTGTACGTATTAATATTAATTACACTTTTCTCGAATATTATATTTCACATGTGATCTATTGAAACTATACTATATGTACTGCTAAACAATTGTTTATAAAGAAATTGAACTTGAACTAATCCTGGTTTAGGGGTTTCCTAAAGGGAAATGATTTTAAGGATAGATGGAATTTAAATGCATTTTAATGAAAAATTCAACATCAGAATAACTATTTTTGGGATATTTTTTGGGATAGGGACTTTTCGCCCCTTGCTGGCCTGCTTTCGAAAAGTCGACTTACGGCTGCAAGCATGTATTACTATTGAATTCCTCCGCGAAAATCTGGGTTTTTATTGGTTATAACCAGCTTTAACACTGATTTCATTGGTTCGACCGAATCACGAACAACTATCCGCTTGAATTCATTAATGACAAAATAGTTCCAATGAGTGAAACACACTCTGACATATGATTGACCTCAATGTCAGTGCTGTTAGTTAATTTCAACATACACACGTCAACATGTAATCTAATCCTAGATGTCAAATAAACTAGAAATGTATCTAAATAGGTTTTTGTCAATTTACCTTGTACTGGCCCTTTTCGGAGATTCAATTAACATGCAATTACATTACAAATACCAAAACATGTTAACCCTTTCCTAAACACAGACGTTATTTTACACATAGAACCAGTCTTCTGTAATCAATACCTGTATTTGTTGTCTCTGTCTGTGCCGAGTCGGTAGCGACGCGGGCTGTCAATCAAGGGGTTGTGAGTTCGCACCGCAGCTCGGCCAACATTATTTCCGACGTTTGACAAAAGTCACTGTGACAAGGGTCATTCGTCTTTCACCATTGGGCTAACAGTCTATGTGGAAAAGCACACAGTTGCTTGGAAAGTATGTTGTGTGAAGTACTGGTGTGAGAAAACCAGGAAACATATGAATAGGTGAACTGGCCGCCGTGATGTGACTGAAACAGTTTTGAAAACGGCCTTAAACCCAAATCAATCAATCAATTTATGTCTGTAACGCTTGGAGGCATTATCCAGCCTGCATGTGCATTCGTCCGTCCGTCATGGTTTGCATTTATTGGTCAAAACGTTGTTTTTGTTTAGCTGATTCATTTCCAAAGTGGTCACACTTATAACGTATGATCAGGAGAACGGCAAATTACTATGTACATAACTCCTTATTTTAGTAATCTCCATGTTTTCTTATTTAGTTTTCTCAATTAATTACCATTGTATCCATTTAAAACTTAGTTTGTAGGTAACTTATAACCAACAGATGTGCAGTGCACGATTATCAAAACTTTAGCATGCTGTCTTTGGAGTGTGTATATTTTTTCTTTCCATGTTCTCACTTATTATATGACTTTCGCGTGCAACACATGCGTTCCTTGAAATGCTCTTGTTCGTTAATGAGTGCTTCCCCAAGCTTTGTACTTTGTCCGGACGAACTGACTGTCTGTTCATTCATCCGTACGTCCGTTTGTCCGTTACGGTTTACATTAATGGGTCAAAACTTTGTTTCTGTTTGGCAGATACATTTCAAAGTCGTCACACTTATACATTGGGATGAGAAGACCGATGCAATATTTCGAACGCAAATCTGATCTGTCATTTTTGGTATGAACTCATTTTGTTCATATATTTCTTCGGTCATTATCTCAATAAATGTTCAATGAATCAATATAATACTTCGTGTATAGGAAACTAATAAGCTACAGATGTGCAGTGCACAATAGATATAACTCTAGCATGCTTTCGATTGTCGTTCATTTATGAGCATGATTCCAATATACATTGTGGATCTTTAGTGTTTTCTGAACTGAAAATATTTTAATTAAGGGTCGCTGCTCAGTTTTCTGTCAATATTTTGTCCTTCGTGAATTATTGTGTTTATACAAGATAAGGGTCAAACTTTGATAAATGAGGTATTGGTAATTGGCAGGCAATCTGTGTTGTTTCAAATATATTTTGTTTGGTTTGTTTAAAGGTTGATGTATTATTGTTTCAACAATGTTTGTCCATATTAACTATGCCATATATTTTCAACTTACATATGCCTCTATACCAATAGCGCTTTCGGCGCTTTGATTAACAATGGGTAGAGGGCGACATACCGATGTTGAACCACAGATACCTGTAAGTGGAACAACTCGCTCACGTGCAAAGCGGTACCAGACTATTGATCGTAGATTAAGTATCCTGAAAGAGAGGTATGACACTGGTGTTCTGGAGTTGATGGCTTATGCTGACTCTGCACTTGAATTTAAACTCACAGTGACATTTTAGGGGCAGATATAAAATGTTCATTTACTATTTCGGTGTTCGTATAATTATGTGCTGTTCAACGTATGTGCAGGCTTATCCTAGGCTACACTTTTCTCAAATAATTTAAATTTCTCATTCTCAGGGAAATTCTGCATATATATATTTTCTTGATCATGAATGTTTATGCATAAATGAAAAAAGAAATTAGTTTGTCTTATGGAATTTCAGTGTAGATCTAGACGATCCATAATACTTGGATTGTACAAACCGTTACATTTTCTTCGACTGCAATGGGAAGGATTCACTAAAATTATCAGAAAACATTTAGGGAAATAAAGAAATCAACTTTCTTGGAAAATTTACGATTTTCAATCGGTCGTATTATGCAAACGCATCAGAAAATCGTATGTTTATATTAATTATTATTAATGTCTACACAAGACAATGGGTAAAAACATCTTAAAGACATTAAATAAAATTGGAACTGTATCATGTATGTAAAATATATACAAGAAGAATTTTGATTCAAAGCATCAAAGACGCAGCGCATGATTTTGAAGCATGACTTAAAGGAAGCAGGTGCAGTTCAGTACATTTAAATAACCTGTGCAAGCAGACAGGATGTAAATATTTCGAACAAAAAGGCCAAATGTCCCTTTATTTTAAACAAGAAGGCCAAGAAGTGCCTGTATTGCTCACCTGGCTTCCATAGCCTATATAAAAAGGTTACCAAGAGCAGAAAGGGTCAATATTGACGTAGGGATTAAACGTTTTATATGCTACGATCTATGTGATATTTAGCATGTAAAGTTTAGTAGTGAAATGACAAGTTTAGTCCTGAAACCATTTGGTTTACGGTTTGCTTAACATTCACTGCAAATATAATATGTCATACAAGCTGAACTTTAAATCCTCTAAACTAGATCCATTAGATAAAAAAAAAACATAGGTGCTTAAATATTAATACATATTAAGGTTTATTGCCTCTAGTTATAAGTTAAGCATTTGGAAGGAGGATGGAAGTCTATTCTGCTTCCAGTTTAGCAGAAGTATGATAGCAAAGACGGGGGTATATAAACCAAAAGAAGGAAGTAATTAAAAAAACCAATATATATATATTTATGATCAAGATTGAGCATTATGAAATTTCACATGTATAGTCAACATTTATCAAGAATTATTAA
>JASEVX010000007.1:22671190-22780221 GCA_031761405.1 Serripes groenlandicus | reverse complement strand
CTTATGCGTTATTCGTAAATCACAAAGTCGTGAATATCGATTTGCAAATAAACAGGCTTAACTAAAGTCACTTATTTATACAAGCAATGTAGATTCAGATTCAAATGTGCATACAAACGGCTGGTTTTGATCAGTGACGAGATTGTTAATGCTAAAATTCAAGCCAAACATACGACAAATTGTATTCAGAAGCACATTTTATACATTGAATAAATCATGATAATCTGGATTCATTAATCGATTTGAGTTCGACAGTATTTCAGTTATATCTTTGCGGTCAGTTCACCCATCATAATGTTTCCTGACTTTCACGCACCTTTACGCCAAAACATATTCTTCAAAGATAAATAGCTACCTTCACACGTTGACTACGTAAAGCCGATTGGCGAAGACAAATGATTCTAGACACGCTGACTTTTGTCAATCATCGGAAAGAACGAATGTTCGAGTCGGGGTTTAATCTCACGGTGATACTTTGGAGTAAAAACAACAACAACGTACGAAATGTGTGAACTTTATGTTTATACATGTCCCATCCATGGGGAAAGGTTTAATTTGACTTTTGAGAACAGTGCAGATCCAGATTAGCCTGTGCATTCTTGTGACAAAATCTCCGCTGTTCACATATGAGCCGTCCATTGAGAAAAAACAACATAATGGACTCTGCCTAATCATGTCGACCCAGAGGACTGCGTAGGCTAATCCGGACTGACACATTCTGTCATAGGGGGATGGATTAATAATTCCTGAAATAGAAAATATACAGGAGGCGAAACGTGTATTTACGGGTTAGCCTGCGTGGCATGCTTATAGGCTGACCGGATCGATACGTTACGCAGATCCCACAGTGTTGGGTTTCTCTGAGAACGGCTCATATAACATTTGTTAAAAGTGTCTGTCAACTTGCATCGATTCTGACAAGACTGAACAGGTGAGTGAATATGGTGATCTGTACCTACACATTAAAGAAATATTTCGTACGATAGGCTCATAGTATTTATTTAAAATGACAGGTATATCTACCGGTCTCCTTAGTTGATGAACATAGGCATTAAAATAAACTACATTGTAAAGTACTAAATGAATTTTTAGACATCAGAAAGTAGTTACATGTACATACTTCTCAACTGACTGCTTATACAAAATCATGGGAGAAAAGGACGAACATAATAACGCCGGGAACAAAGGAAGATCACGAAGTTGGAATGCTCTACGATATCTTACATCAAAGATATTTTTACTATCAAGGTGTAGGTCAAAACATTACTACTTTCGGTTTCGATCCAAATACTTCTAAAAATAGATACAATATCACCTGTGTCACGTGATCAATAAACATCAACACAATTACGCTTAACTTGGTGTGACTTTGTTTCGAAATTCATTAAATATGGTAACTTGTAGACAATAATGCATAAACGGGAGTTATTTCAAGTAGTTAAGTTCTGAGCGTTAAAAAAACCGATTTTAAATTAAAGATGCGGTTACTTTTAGACAAAAAAACGTCATATTTATTTACATTTTATACTTAAAATATGAAACGATATTTAAAGGGTTAACCCGTTCCACCATTTATAAAATACATCTATCCAAATGTTGAATATTGATAGCATAAATATGAACATATAGAACTAAAACCTATATTCTTATTTAGCTATTTCTCTACAAAAAATAAACATTGTGGAAGTAAGAAGTCCCAGCTCTTCACAAGCACTGACTTTTGTTGTCACACATGTATTGATATAGTGTATATCAGCTTTAACAATTATGAAATCGTAGGAACGGCATGATAAGAGTTGCAGTTTCCGCTTCAGTTACTTTGCTTAAGGATGACAGGAGCAGGTGGGGTAAGATCGTTCTGTCTATGTTAACACACATGTATCTTCATCAAAATACGCATATACATCACACAATCATGTCTTATATTCGCACAGTGTTGACTATATGTCATGTGTATCAAAGGATCGGATTGTTATTCAAAACACGACAGTATGTATATATGCCATTTCCGTTTAAAACACTTGTACCAAATTACCCAATTTGTTTACCATGTTTACAAATTATGGTGAGTCATCAACGGTAAATAGAGCTAGGGAATTTACCCAAAACCTTTATGATATATATGTAAGCCGTTCCACGAGCAAACCAACATTATGGAATCTGCGTAATATATCGATCAGCTTGCGCAGTCTGTGTAGGCTAATCCACGCCGGCATATTTCGTCTCAGGGGATAAAGGTAATAATTCATGAAACAGAAAATACACACGCTTAGGCAGATCCGGGTCGATACGCAGAGTCCACACTATTCGTTTTCTCGTGGAACGACTCATATATAATATACGTGTTGAAATGGGCTTTGATTCGTAGTACCCTTAATTATAAAACAACAAACAATGACAATCAATATTAAGAAATGGTCTACCTTTCAGTTTGTTTTCTTTATCAAGCAGTAGTTCTGAAATGATAAAGGACGCAACGCAACGATTGGCTAGTTGGACAGGGACGCGGTTTTCAAAGACATTTCATTGTTCTCTCACGACAACATTTTTCACAAGCTACTGACTAACTTCAAACATAGATTCTTAAATAAATGATGGGACCGGGTTATGCTTGTCGGAATGACTTAAGTCCGAGACATATTAACACGTTTATATGTCTCTGCTTAAGTCTATTATTGGAAAGTATTAATGGTCAAGCCGGATTCGACAGTTAAAGACTTAAATCTATCGCGGCTTAATCCTTATCGTGGAGAGGAAGATATAAGTTACAAAGACTAAAGAGAATGCCTTTCATCGACATCAATGCTTGGTGTATCACACGATCGTATCCATTGTGTATCCATGGTTAGTCAAGCGTGTTGTATAATGGTTTTGACCCTTTCATACACACATCAAACCTGCAGCAGACCACTTTAACCCTTTACCACATACAACAAATCTTCAGCAGACGACTTTGGAAACATCCATGCAAAAACACGGACAATCCCCATAAATGAAGAGAAATAACTGAAAAAAGATGAAAACTTTGCGGCAAAAGGAGAAATTGCTCGTTTGAGCAATTTCTCCTTTTGTCACAATGTTTTCAAAAGTCGTCTGCTGTATGTGCGTCAAAATGCGTCTATAGGTGGGAAAGGGTTAAAAACGTTTAACTAAAGACAAAAAAACCTATGGTACTCCTATAAAATTCAATCATAGTTATTGGAAAGAGTTGAAGATATTGTGACACAACTTAGTTGCTAATCATCAATTTTCGTCTGACTGCGTATGCATCAATATTCGTCTGACTGCGTATTAATATTCGTATGCATCAATATGCATCAATATTCGTCTGACTGCGTATTAATATTCGTCTGAATGCGTATGCATCAATATTCGTCTGAATGTGTATTAATATTCGTCTGACTGTGTTTGCATCAATATTCGTCTGAATGCGTATGCATCAATATTCGTCTGACTGCGTATTAATATCCGTCTGAATGCGTATGCATCAATATTCGTCTGACTGCGTATTAATATTCGTCTGAATGCGTATGCATCAATATTCGTCTGACTGCGTATTAATATTAGTTTGAATGCGTATGCATCAATATTCGTCTGACTGCGTATGCATCAATATTCGTCTGACTGTGTTTGCATCAATATTCGTCTGACTGCGTTTGCATCAATATTCGTCTGACTGTTTATGCATCAATATTCGTCTAACTGTGTTTGCATCAATATTCGTCTGACTGCGTTTGCATCAATATTCGTCTGACTGTGTATGCATCAATATTCGTCTGACTGTGTATGCATCAATGTTCGTCTGACTGTGTTTGCATCAATATTCGTCTGACTCCGTTTGCATCAATATTCGTCTGACTGTGTATGCATCAAAATTCGTCTGACTGTTTATGCATCAACATTCGTCTGACTTCGTATGCATCAAAATTCGTCTGTTGGAAGGAGTTAGTATCCTTAGTAATATTTTTCCTGTCATGTTTTATTCGAAGATGTCGCCACCGGCAATACGGACGGATCTCGAGGTCCCGGGCATGGATGATGTGCCTCTTGAATCCCCGAAGTACTACATCAGTCCAGTCGAACCCGGTATCTATGTGGTGAATGGGCACGCAGATGAAAAATCAAAATCTGAGGTAGGCACATTTCATATTCAATGTCCACAGTACATGCTGGTTGGTTACCTAGGGAGCATGAATAAGTAACCTATAGCCGTTATATACATGAAGTTATGTTGAGAATGACGTAAAACAATAATAAAACGAAATTCTCAATTTTATTCCTTGACAGAACGTTATTATGATCCATGCTTGATGACAACCAACCTTAAAACAAATTTGACAAGTCGAATATATGTTTTCTTATAAATATAGCTGCCTTCTAGATGGAATTCTCCAATGCTCCGTGGTTGGTTCACTTGTACCACTGCTTATTGAGTGTTAAACACAGGGCGATCTGGATCGCCAATGCTCCGTGGTTGGTTCCCTTGTAACACTGCGTATTGAGTGTTAAACACAGGGTGATCTGGTTCGCCAATGCTCCGTGGTTGGTTCCCTTGTAACACTGCGTAGTGAGTGTTAAACACTGGGCGATCTGGACCGCCAATGATCCATGGTTGGTTCCCTTGTAACACTGCGTATTGAGTGTTAAAAACTGGGCGATCTAAATCGCCAATGCCTTGTGGTTGGTTCCCTTGTAACACTGCTAATTTAGTGTTATACACAGGGCGATCTGGATCGCCAATGTCCTGTGGTTGGTTCCCTTGTAACACTGATAATTTAGTGTTATAAACAGGGCGATCTGGATCGCTAATGCCTTGTGGTTGGTTCCCTTGTAACGCTGCTAATTTAGTGTTATACACAGGGCGATCTGGATCGCCAATGCTCCGTGGATGGTTACCTTGTTACACTGCGTATTGAGTGTTATATACAGGGCGATCTGGACCGCAAATGCCCTGTGGTTGGTTCCCTTGTAACTCTGCTTATTGAGTGTAATGCACAGGCCGATCTGGACCGCAAATGCTATTTTGTTGATTCCTCATTTTGATGTTTGTTTATAACCGTTTTCTTAGAGCATTCCATGTTGCCTTTACGCCAATATTTTGTGAACACAGAATATCCTGATCAGACATATTGAAGTTGCATACTGAGCTGTATCTTTGCTGGTCGAAAATTCCTAAATGTCTGTTTTTGAGTGTGACAAGAACAAGATATCAGACTGTAATTCCATTTTAAGAAATAGGTGAAGTTCTGATGTGTAGAAATTAATCACTCAGGCACTCATGACTTTGTCCATCTGAACTCAGAGCAAGGATAAATATCCTCCAAAGATGAACTGATTTTAAAAGTCTTCGTACTAGTGCTTGCTTTCACATGACCTATAATAATGGTAGAGACATACATACTATCTGAAAATAAACCTGTAACTCTTTAGAACTCTTAAGTACATGTATTTAAATATAGAGTAAACTTGGCGGTATTTTGACAGATGTTTGAATTTACCTGGTCCTCGTATTGAATAGTTCATTCGTCGTTATTAAATACTAGGTAAACAATGGTCCTCACCTTGTATAGTTCATTCAACGCCATTAAATAGTAGGTAAGCAATGGTCCTCGTCTTGTATAGTTCATGCATCGTAATTAAATACGAGGTAAACAATGGTCCTCACCTTGTATAGTTCATTCAACGCCATTAAATAGTAGGTAAGTAAATGACCTCGTCTTGTATAGTTCATGCATCGTCATTAAATACGAGGTAAACAAAGTTCCTCGTCTTGTATGGTTCATTAATCGTCATTAAATACTAGGTAAACATTGGTCCTCGTCTTGTATAGTTCATGCATAGTCATTAAATACTAGGTCAGGAATGGTTCTAGTCTTGTATAGTTCATGCATCGTCATTAAATACGAGGTAAACAAAGTTCCTCGTCTTGTATGGTTCATTAATCGTCATTAAATACTAGGTAAACAATGGTCCTCGTCATGTATAGTTCGTTCATCGTCAGTATACGCTAGGTAAACAGTGGTCCTCGTCTTGTATAGTTCGTTCATCGTCAGTATACGCTAGGTAAACAATACTCCTCGTCTTGTATAGTTCATGCATCGTCATTAAATACTAAGTTAACAATGGTCGTCTTGTATAGTTCACTCGTCGTCATTAAATACTAGGTAAACAGTGGTCATCGTCTTGTTTAGTTCATTCATCGTCATTAAATACTAGGTAAACAATGGTCCTCGTCTTGTATAGTTCATTCGTCGTCATGAAATGCGAGGTAAACAATGGTCCTCGTTTTGTATAGTTCTTGCATCGTCATTAAATACTAGGTAAGCAATGATTCTAGTCTTGTATAGTTCATTCGTCGTTAGTAAATACTAGATAAACAATAGTCCTCGTCTTGTATAGTTCATTCGTCGTCATTAAAGACTAGGTAAACAATGGTCCTCGTCTTGTACAGTTCATTCATCGTCATGTAATGCGAGGTAAACAATGGTCCTCGTCTTGTATAGTTCATTCATCGTTATTAAATACTAGGTAAACAATGGTCCTCGTCTTGTATAGTTCATTCGTCGTCATTAAATACTAGGTAAACAATGGTCCTCGTCTTGTATAGTTCGTTCGTCGTCAGTAAATACTAGGTAAACAATGGTCCTCGTCTTGTATAGTTCATTCGTCGTCATTAAATACTAGGTAAACAATGGTCCTCGTCTTGTATATTTCGTTCGTCTTCAGTAAATACTAGGTAAACAGTGGTCCTCGTCTTGTATAGTTCGTTCGTCGTCAGTAAATACTAGGTAAGCAGAGTCACATCATACCATAAATGCATAGTTTTTTTCATTTAACTCTTCCAGTGCCGAATTGTTTAGAGTAGAATATTTGGATAACTTAAATGCAAACAATGCTGATTTCAGATGAGACAGCTCGTTAAGAGCTGAATCACCTCAGTATGTATATTTTGTTTACATCTCAAAATTGCCATTGGCGCTAAAAGAGTTAAAAAGACCGCATGACCAATTGTGTCTGAAGTGGTAAAGCACCAGAAGAATGCCTTGTTCATTACTTTTTCGAGTGTGATCATTTCAATGAAGAAAGAATTAACTATTTTCCAAAATAAAATTATAACCATCCTAACTCTCACAAACTTGATAACCTTATGAACTGTAAAAATACACATACAACTTGTCAAGTTAGCTTTAGGCGCAAAACCATTTAATCACGATGTAGACATTCTTGGAATACTCAATTTGTTTATATACATAATATCTGATACATCTTATATTAAGGACATAGCTTTATGTACATTCCTTATATCATAGATGAACTCAATTGTAGTCAGACGATCGCATGTTCCTAATGTTCCATATTATAATGATCTGAACTATTTGTTCCAATTTATCATAGACTTTGTCATTATTGTTTGAACATGTTGTTATCACATGCATATTATATGCCTTGTTATGAATACAATGTTCAAAAGTTCAAAGCACTGTTTACTTTTGTATGTCATATTACAGAATGAAATCAAAAACCTATCATCAAGGAAATCCCCAGACAGCAGAATGTCGTCTACAACAGACATTGACAGGAACCAAGTATATGGAGTAGATGAGAACGAAGAGCGAGGAAACTGGACCGGAAAATTCGATTTTATATTGGCTCTATTAGGGTTCATATCTTTTGACAGTTTAACCCCTGCCCTCGATTTTATATTAGCTCTATTAGGGTTCATATCTTTTGACAGTTTAACCCCTGCCCTCGATTTTATATTAGCTCTATTAGGGTTCATATCTTTTGACAGTTTAAATAGTAGTACAGACATGTATAATTATGCTTCAAAAAGTCGATTTGGTGTTTTCTTTCAATATTTTTCGTGATATCATTTGTTGAAGAACGATATGTTTTTTACTTGCCTAAATCATATTGTTTCGTCTTGTTAAGAAAACCTCATTTCTGTATACAAAAAACTGAATAAAGCTTATGTGTGCATACATAGCATTTACTACACACATATTAGGGTTTGAAAAATAAACATCTTCATCATTTCATCAATTGTTAAAGTTACACAGCAAACGTTGCAACGTACCAGACATCGATAATTGACACGTTAAACGTCTATGTGCAAAGAAATATATAAAAAAAAAAAATATTCTTGTAAACTAAATGTATCATTCTCTTTTCTTTTCTTTCAGATATGCTGTTGGTCTCGGGAATCTCTGGCGATTCCCATATTTATGTTATCGTAATGGCGGGGGAGCTTTCCTCATACCCTATGTGATCTTTTTGATATTCGTCGGCGTCCCTCTCTATATCATGGAGACGAGTATCGCACAGTTTACAAGTTGTGGACCCACCACTTGCTGGGGATTCTCACCAATATTTTCAGGTAGGCTGGACAACGGTGTGTTGTATTGATTGGTTCTTAAGAAACAACGCAAACTGTATAAGAACAAAACTGATATGAGCCGTCCCGCGAGCAAACCAATGAGTGTGGACTCTGCGTAAAGTATCGACACGGATTAGCCTAAGCATGCCGCACAGGCTTACCCGGATAAACACTTTTCGCCTCCTGTGGATTTTCTGTTTCAGGAATCATTACTCTATACCTCTATCCCCCTGAGACGGAATGTGTCGGCCCGGATCAGTCTGCGCGGACTGCGCAGGCTGATCTGGGTCGATACATTACGCAGATACCATAATGTTGGTTTTCTCGCGGGACGGCTCATATTATGTTAACATAACAATTAATTACAAAGTATTTCCTTATAAGTCGAGTAACAAGAGAAAGTTGATGCAACGCATCAATGTCGCCGGATATCCATAGTGCAGTTATGCATAACACTAACATTATAGTAGTTGAATAAACAGTTATCAACTGAGGGGCATATTGGAACATCAGGGGTGGGGGTCAAGTGAAAATGTATCATAACTTGCATTGTTTTGTCAACTAAGTGAATGATAATTGAAGCCTTTCATTGTTTATGATCAATCTCCATTCCAAAGTAGGTTGACCATACACACAACTAATTATTGATCATAAACAGTAATGGAAATGAGTAATCTTGCCAATCATTAGTATGTATACAGTGCTTTCATTAAGGAATAATTATAAGATTTGTGAATTCAACATACACTTTTCAAGATGTTTGTCAGAATATTTGAATTTTATTATTTTTCAATAAAACCACAAAACAGACAATTTATGATTTGCATGCAATAGCACGTCATTTTACCTTTCCTCTTTTAAAGTCAACAGTGGAAACCTTTGCAGCAATCTACTTTTAAAACAATGAGATAAGTGTTAAATCGCTGAAGACATGAGTTTTCTCTTTTTCTCAAAATGATATTAGCTTAGCATCCTAATTATATCATACTTTAACAAATGTTGAAATGTAGTCCAATATTTATAAATTAGACCACCTTCGAAATATAATAATAACTAAACAGTTAAATCTCATTGAAATTGTTGTATAATTTTAACTTAATTTCGAACATAAACTTAGCCCTACAACATGTTAATTTATTTTAATTCTTTCCTTCCTTTTTTATAATGAAAACAACAAACTACTCATGTTTTAAAATTATATTATGATGAGCGCCCTTGTGTCAATGATGCATAACAGATCGGAAGCAATATGCCTTTAGGGAATTAAATGACACATTTAAAATTGTCAAGGACGAAATAATTTTGTACGAAAGACCCGATCCTTTCTTATTCGCAGAGGTGTCGTTCTTGAAACTCTCTTTATAGGCAGAGAGTGTTCGTTCAAAGTCATTTTTCCATTAAAACCAGTTTTATCTCGGTTTGTTCTTTTCTTCATTTGTTTCGAACCAAATAAACATTTTTAAATCACCTATAATTTACTATTTGTAAGTGAGTGTAAAGAGCGGCTCTCTGCAAAGGAGATTGATCTACGCAGTTGGTATTCGCGAGTCACGCAGGTGCGCGTAAGTAAACAAATTAGACTGCGACGTAAAGGTTTGTAGTTATCGACTTTTGATTACATGTAGTAGTGTAAAATAAAGTATACCAGTCTAGCTAATAGGGACTGTTTTGTCTTCGTAAATAAAACCAAAAAACATAAATGCGAGTCAAAATAAAGAAACTGAAAATACCTAAAACATCGGAATATTTATTTAATTTTAGATGTGTCATTACTTAGTGTTTTTAAACAAACACAATTGTGATATGTTCAAGACATCTAAATGTGTTTCTTTCTAATAATAATCCCCCCCATGTGATTTCAGAAAACCTATTAAAAATAGAAGTCGCGGGCTTCTGCCCGGCGACTAATGAGTCGCGCGAAAGTTTGTAACAGATAAGAAAACTTAAATTTAGAGCAGGACTGAGCAAAGCTAGGAGAAATACATAATGTGCTTAAAGTATCGGTATGGAAAAGTTTGGTGTATCGGATACCAAACATTTGTACTATATCATAGTGTATTTTCTGTCTCATCATATCCTCGGATATCACACAGTTGTACTATATCATGGTGCATTTTCTATATCATCATATCCTCGGATATCACACAGTTATGCTATATCATGGTGTATTTTCTATATCATCATATCCTCGGATATCACACAGTTGTACTATATCATGGTGTATTTTCTATATCATCATATCCTTGGATACCAACCAGCTGTACTATATCATGGGTTCTTTTCTATATCATCATATCCTCGGATATCACACAGTTGTACTATATCATGGTGTATTTTCTATATCATCATATCCTCGGATACCAACCAGCTGTACTATATCATGGGTTATTTTCTATATCATCATATCCTCGGATATCACACAGTTGTACTATATCATGGTGTATTTTCTATATCATCATATCCTCGGATACCAACCAGCTGTTCTATATCATGGGTTATTTTCTATATCATCATATCCTCGGATATCACACAGTTGTACTATAATATGATTATAGCCTGGTGTCTGTTCTATATTATCATATCCTGGTATCGGAATCGCGATGCGTGCTGTACCGGGTATAACGCAGCTAAACTAAAACTTGATTATAGCCTGGTGTGTCTTGTATTTCATGATGTCCTTCAGGTATCGGTATCGCGATGTGTGCTGTATAGCCTGGTGTCTGTTCTATTTCATGGTGTCCTTCATATATCGGTATCGGGTATCTCACAGCTGTACTATATCATGATTATAGAGCCTTATGTGTGTTTTATTTCATGATGTCATTCAGGTATCGGTATCGCGATGTATGCAGTATCGGGTATCACACAGCGGTACTATAACATGATTATAGTCTGGTGTATGTTATATGTCGTGATGTCCTGCAAGTATCGGTATCGATATCATTGCTGTATATCATGTATCACACAGTTGACTATAACATGATTATATAGCCTTATGTGTGTTCTATTTCATGATGTCCTTCAGATATCGCTATCGGGTATCACACAGCTATACTATAACATTATTATAGCCTGGTGTATGTTCTATGTCATGATGTTATTCAGGTATCGGTATCGCGATGTGTGCTGTATCGGGTATCACACAGCTGTACTATAACATTAGTATAGCCTGGTGTATGTTCTATGTCATGATGTTATTCAGGTATCGGTATCGCGATGTGTGCTGTATCGGGTATCAGACAGCTGTACTATAACATGATTATAGTCTGATGTCTGTTCTATTTCGTGATGTCCTTCATTTATCGGTATCGGGTATCACACAGCTGTTCTATATCATGATTATATAGCCGTATGTGTGTTATAGTTCATGATGTTATTCAGATATCGGTATCGCGATGAGTGCTGTATCGGGTATCACACAGCTGTACTATAACATGATTATAGCCTGGTGTATGTTATATGTTGTGATGTCCTGCAAGTATCCGTGTCGAGATCATTGCTCTATATCATGTATCACACAGCTGTACTATATCGTGATTATAATGCCTTATGTGTGTTCTATTTCATGATGTCCTTCATATATCGGTATCGGGTATCACACAGCTGTACTATATCATGAGTATAATGCCTTATGTGTGTTCTATTTCATGATGTCCTTCATGTGTGCTGTATCGGGTATCACACAGCTGTACTATATCATGATTATAGAGCCTTATGTGTGTTTTATTTCATGATGTCATTCAGGTATCGGTATCGCGATGTATGCAGTATCGGGTATCACACAGCGGTACTATAACATGATTATAGTCTGGTGTATGTTATATGTCGTGATGTCCTGCAAGTATCGGTATCGATATCATTGCTGTATATCATGTATCACACAGTTGACTATAACATGATTATATAGCCTTATGTGTGTTCTATTTCATGATGTCCTTCAGATATCGCTATCGGGTATCACACAGCTATACTATAACATTATTATAGCCTGGTGTATGTTCTATGTCATGATGTTATTCAGGTATCGGTATCGCGATGTGTGCTGTATCGGGTATCACACAGCTGTACTATAACATTAGTATAGCCTGGTGTATGTTCTATGTCATGATGTTATTCAGGTATCGGTATCGCGATGTGTGCTGTATCGGGTATCAGACAGCTGTACTATAACATGATTATAGTCTGATGTCTGTTCTATTTCGTGATGTCCTTCATTTATCGGTATCGGGTATCACACAGCTGTTCTATATCATGATTATATAGCCGTATGTGTGTTATAGTTCATGATGTTATTCAGATATCGGTATCGCGATGAGTGCTGTATCGGGTATCACACAGCTGTACTATAACATGATTATAGCCTGGTGTATGTTATATGTTGTGATGTCCTGCAAGTATCCGTGTCGAGATCATTGCTCTATATCATGTATCACACAGCTGTACTATATCGTGATTATAATGCCTTATGTGTGTTCTATTTCATGATGTCCTTCATATATCGGTATCGGGTATCACACAGCTGTACTATATCATGAGTATAATGCCTTATGTGTGTTCTATTTCATGATGTCCTTCATGTGTGCTGTATCGGGTATCACACAGCTGTACTATATCATGAGTATAATGCCTTATGTGTGTTCTATTTCATGATGTCCTTCATGTGTGCTGTATCGGGTATCACACAGCTGTACTATATATATCATGAGTATAATGCCTTATGTGTATTCTATTTCATGATGTCCTTCATGTGTGCTGTATTGGGTATCACACAGCTGTACTATATCATGATTATAGCCAGGTGTATGTTCTATTTCATGATGTTATTCAGGTATCGGTATCGCGATGTGTGCAGTATCGGGTATCACACAGCTGTACTATAACATGATTATAGCCTGGTGTCTGTTCTATTTCGTGATGTCCTTCCAAAGTCCATTGCCGTGGTCGAATTGTGACAATTACTGGAATACACAGGGTATGGGTTTTTTTTTCTGAATCGATAAAACATTTTTTGTTACATTTGTGGTTTTAACTGTTCGTATTAGATGCAATGCAATCTTAGGAAACTTTATAACATTCTTTCGTCTGTAATAATATGCGTTGACAATACTTGATTTATGTGAAAAATGCAAATTTGTCATAAAAGCAGAGGTAATATTAGATGAATCCTTATTGTTTCTGCGAACACTGTTACTTCAGAGCTCAACCAACCGCCTACATTTAGAAAAGTCATTAACTCTTTCAGCGCCAAAGGCAATATTGAGCTTTTTGCAAACAATACAGATTCAGGTGAGGCAGCTCGTAACGAGCTGTCTCACCTGAAATCTGCATTGTTTGGCTGTAAGTTATAAAGATATTCCAAAAATCCTATAATATGAAAATAGTTTCATCCGAGTTTGAACATGGAAGAGTCTACTTTAAACAATTCGGCGCTGAAAGGGTTAATGTTGCGTCTGAAGAAACAAAATAACACTTGAAGACTCCATTCCGACTCGTATCGACGGCTTGGCGTGAAACGGTTGTAACTAAAAACCTATTTTGAAAACCCTGATTTAGGGGCAATTTTGAACCCTTTGTAAACAATGCAAATTTAGGTGCCATTGTGAACGAGCAATGCCACCTAAATTTTCATTGTTTACCAAGACAAATTATTCAACGCTTATAAAGACTTTATGGTGAGGTGATTAACTTTTTAAAAAAAAATACCAATTTTAGTTACAACCGTTTCACGCCAAGCCCTCGGTATGTTTATACTTTTTCTAAACAAGGAATGGAACAAAACTGATATCCACTACCAGCGTTCCGTTAGGTTTTAAAAATACATTTTCCACCTGCAGACGAATTTTGAAGTATTTGGAGCAGACGGATTTTGAAAATATTGTCGCAAAAGGAGTAATGTAGACTATTCAAGCTCAATTTAACCGGTGTAACCATACCAATCCATGCTTGGTTACAGATTGCAGACTAAAGTTACCGTCCGTTGACTGTGAGGACCAGAAGAACGCAGACGGGACCTGTACCAAGGACGGAGAGTTCGTGGGGCTGTGGAATGTTACGATGTTTACCAATGTTACGGGGAGGAAACGGATATCCCCCTCAGAGGAATATTATAAGTAAGTTATCATGTCGTATATGAGCCAGGTTATACGGACACCAACAGCTGGGACTGTGCGACCAAGGTCAATACATATAAACCTTGACCTCCACGAACAGTTGGGACTGTGCGACCAAGGTCAATACATATAAACCTTGACCTCCACGAACAGTTGGGACTGTGCGACCAAGGTCAATACATATAAACCTTGACCTCCACGAACAGTTGGGACTGTGCGACCGAGGTCAATACATATAAACCTTGACCTCCACGAACAGTTGGGACTGTGCGACCGAGGTCAATACATATAAACCTTGACCTCCACGAACAGTTGGGACTGTGTGACCGAGGTCAATACATATAAACCTTGACCTCCACGAACAGTTGGGACTACTAAGACAATATGACACACAAATAATGACTTGGACAGGACATGTGTTGGTTTTCGTGAAGAGACTCTAATGAAAATTAATTATATTTTACCAAGAGTTCAAATTGACAGACATTTTGGAGTCTCACTGCAGTTTTACAAAGAATGGAGCCGCTCATACAATGCTTTATACACGCCACTATTACTCATCCCAATTAGTTTCCTTCCATAAGAAGAAAAATCTCTTTATATCGATATTGGTTTGAACACATAGCTTCATCTTTATACAATATAAACAATGACATTCGTGATAATATAACAGTTGAGATCTATATAGGCCTATGGAAAATGATTGTAATAGTAAATGTAAATGTGGAAAAGCAAATACTAACACATTACATTTTCGAGTACAAACAACAGTGTACATATTCGTAAAAATGATTCATAAGTCTGTTTCTGTTTGCAAATGATTTAATGCAATTAGATTGCGACCACAGATGGTTCTGTCATCCATCATATTGGCCAGGATGACGCCGTATTATTTGAACTATGTCAGGCGAAAAGAGATATTGTTGACTATTTCGATTCGGCGTCACATAACCGGATATTATAGTGCAGATTGTTTGGCGGCTCCAGCGTAAACTGTTCATCAGAGACTATACGGATAAATCAGTGGTGCTCTGCGAAAATCAAAACGTTATAGTTAAAAGTGTGGAAAATGCATTTTCTGTGCATCAATGTGTAGGAGCCAAATGAAGACGGCTTTATTGAAATGTCTTGAAACATTCTATGTCTATGTAATTGTTGCTATCAATGAAGATACAGATCTGACATTCGCGGAAGTGCAAGCTGATCTTGACCTACACTGGCGACGATTGCCTTACGATTAATTTTAACTGGATTGTTTCTAAAGTATTCTTCCGGACGTACAGTGAAGTTTCTGGTTATCCTTATAATCCACGGAAGCGCTGGCTTATCTCTATCTTCACGAATCTTATTTACTGTTGAATATTCTTACAGTCGGACATTGAAGTATGTGGTGAGACATCTAGGTGAGTATTCACGGATCTTATTCACTGTTGAGTATTCACGGATCTTATTCACTGTTGAGTATTCACGGATCTTATTCACTGTTGAGTATTCTTCCGGACGTACAGTGAAGTTTCTGGTTAGCCTTATAATCCACGGAAGCGCTGGCTTATCTCGATCTTCACGGATCTTATTCACTGTTGAATAGTCTTACAGTCGGACATTGAAGTATGTGGTGATACTAGCTAGGTGTGTGTTCACGGATACAACGAGGTATTTTATTTCATTTTCCAGTGGTTTTATACTAGGTATAAGTGACGGTGTTGACGAAATAGGATCACCCCGATGGCAGCTGGTTCTCGTTTTATTCCTCGCCTGGATCATTGTGTTTTTGTGTCTTATACGTGGGATAAAAACTACAGGAAAGGTGAGTTTATTTTACGGATTTATTATCTTCTAGAAGTCATATGTACAAGACATAACAAATAATGTTTCTAGCAAATATTAAGTTAAGATGACTGCTCTGGTTAACAGCTATGATAAAAATGTTCTGAAGCACTTCAGTGAAATTCCCCCTTATTTCAACTATTTCTAAAGTAGATGTTATCTGGGACCTAGTCGACATTTCACGGAAGTAGTTTGTTTAATGCCGCTGCCAACATTTATCACGGTATTACGCTTGGGAAAACAACCATAAGACATGTGTGACCAAATTGTTCAGATGAGCTAATGCATCTGCGCAGTCTCATCTGGCTCTGCACTGTTCGCAAATGCGTTAAAGAAGGCTTCTGTAAAGGAGTATCCATTCAGAACCTTTAACATGGTTGCACAAACCATTTTTGCCCACACGTGTAATAATTTCACAAAGGACCAATCAAAGGTACACTAGAAGTACTACTGGAAAGTGGATTATGATACCGGTTCATGTGTTGGTATGCTTTTCACACAATCCTGAGCACCGAGGCGGGAATCCACCATGACCTTTGTATTGAAATATATATTGGGAAAAAAATATCCCGTTATTATTTAACAACTTTCTCAAATACAGTGACAGCCATTCGGTTCTACTCTGATATGAATGTATATCATCCGAAGAGCTGTCATATATATGATCCCACCGCTACGACCTTGGAACTATTTTTAACGACAACATATAGCCGAAACCAATCTACTACTAAAAATTGTTTATTGTATTTATTATTTCTCCTATCACTGTTATGTTTTCCTCTCGGTTTCAAAATGGCACCTCCATATCCAAATATAACAAAACAATATCCCATTATAATCGGTGTTTTCAAAGTATACGAATAAAACAGATCACACCAGAGAAGTTGTAAAAATACTGTACATAAATGAACCCTCTCAATGGAGATTTTTTTTTAAAAAGGACGTGTCTTTGTATTTGGAAGAGACAATTTGCCTTTATCAGAAATTATAACCTAACAAATTGAATTGAGCAGCCAATATTATAGAGACTAGTCAAACGGTGCGGATGCACTCGCTGACTTGACACTATATTGTTGGCACTGACTTCAACAAATCGATTCCAGCGTTTCAATGGTTATACATGTATATGTTATTACAGGTCGTGTATTTTACAGCCATATTTCCCTACGTGTTGTTGGTGGTTTTATTCTTTCGTGGAATAACCCTGGAGAACGCCAGCGAAGGGATCAAGTTTTATATCTTGCCGGACTTTGAAAAGCTCAAGAGTGCTAAGGTACATATAGTATAGTCTTACAATCAAGGACATTATATGCCTATATGCCCCCAATGTTACAGTTAGAACATTCTATACCTATATGCCCCCAATGTTACAGTTAGAACATTCTATGCCTATATGCCCCCCCCCCCCCCACCCCAAATATTACAGTGAGGACATTCTATACCTATATGCCCCCAATGTTACAATGAGAACATTATATACCTATATGCCCCCCCCCCCCCAATGTTGCAATGAGAACATTATATACCTATATGCCCCCCCCCCCCAATGTTGCAATGAGAACATTATATACATATATGCCCCCCCCCCAATGTTACAGTGAGAACATTATATACCTATATGTCCCTAATGTTACAGTGAAAACATTCTATACCTATATGGCCCCCAATGTTACAGTAGGAACATTCTATACCTATATGCCCCCAGTGTTACAGTGAGAACATTCTATACCTATATGGCCCCCAATGTTACAGTGAGAACAGTATATGCCCCCAATGTTAGTGAGAACATTATATACATATATAACCCACAATGTTACAGTGAGAACATTCTATACCTATATGCCCCCCCCCAATGTTACAGTGAGGACATTCTAGCCTATATTCCCCCCCCCCCATGTTACAGTGAGGACATTATATACCTTTACCACCCCCCTCCCATGTTACAGTGTTGACATTCTATATATCCTCATGTTACAGTGAGGACATTCTATACATATATGCCCCCAATGTTACAGTGAGAACATTATATACCTTTATGCCCCCCAATGTTACAGTGAGAACATTCTATACATATATGCCCCCCCCAATGTTACAGTGAGAACAGTATATACCTATATGCCCCCAGTGTTACAGTGAGAACATTCTATACCTATATGCCCCCAATGTTACAGTGAGAACATTCTATACCTATATGCCCCCAATGTTACAATGAGAACATTCTATACAGATATGCCCCCAATGTTGCGACAAGTGCGGTCTCGTAAGGCTCATCTCTGTTTGCCATCTAGTCCTATGATCTCTTGGAGTGCAATTATAGCAAAACCCATTAACTCAAGTATGTGATGTAATTGTACTTGCCACTTATTTATAAAAATGCAGGATGACAGTTTTCGTGTGATATGACTCAATACACATACAGTACATCCCCAACGACTTATATATATGAGATAACATTTTAGGTATGGAGGGACGCAGCTACGCAAATATTCTATTCTCTGGGACCAGGATGGGGAGGTTTAATGGCACTATCTAGTTACAACCGGTTCCACAACGGCATAGTTAGGTACGTATTACCCGTTTCTTCATGCAGACAACATTTGTGGCACATCTTCATCTGTCTAGGCCGTGAGGTTCATGAAAAAAATGTGATACTTTCCATGCAACATTATTATTTCTACATCTAAATGTTATAATTGAGCCGTTCCACGAGAAAACCAAAATTATGGACTTTGCTTAAAGTATCGACTCGTATCTAACCCGCACAGACACTTTTCACCTCCTGTGGCTTTTCTGTTTCAGGAATCATTACTCTATACGTCCATCCCCCCTGAGACGGAATGTGTAGTTCCGGATTAGCTTGCGCGAACTGCGCAGGCTGAACTGGGTCGATACATTATGCAGATACCATAATGTTTGTTTTTCTCTTGGAACGGCTCATACATATATTTGATCAGTTTAGATCCAGGTGAGTCAGGATATCTGTGCAGTTTGATCTTGCTTTGCACTGTTCGTCATTTGTCAAAGAAGGTTTCAGGAAGGTTTCAAGAAACTTCAGTAAAGCAGTATCCATTCGGATACTTTAGCAAGGATACGCAGACATGTGTTTTTCCACAAGTGTAATTAGTCGCCGGGCAGAAGCCCGCGACTTCTATTTTTAATAGGTTTTCGGAAATCACATGGGAGGGGGGATTATTATTAGAAAGAAACACATTTAGATGTCTTGAACATATTACAATTGTGTTTGTTTAAAAACACTAAGTAATGACACATCTAAAATGAAATAAATATTCCGATGTTTTAGGTATTTTCAGTTTCTTTATTTTGACTCGCATTTATGTTTTGTTGTTTTATTTACGAAGACAAAACAGTCCCTATTAGCTAGACTGGTATACTTTATTTTTACACTATATACTACATGTACTCAAAAGGCGATAACTACAAACCTTTACGTCGCAGTCTAATTTGTTTACATACGCGCACCTGCTTGAAGCGTGACTCGCGAATACCAACTGCGTAGATCAATCTCCTTTGCAGAGAGCCGTCTCTTTACACTCACTTACACATAGTCAATCGTAGGTGATTTAAAATGTTTATTTGGTTCGAAACAAATGAAGAAAAGAACAAACCGAGATAAAAACTAGTTTTAATAGAAAAATTACTTTGAACGAACACTCTCTGCCTATAAAGAGAGTTTCAAGAACGACACCTCTGCGAATAAGAAAGAATCGGGTCTTTCGTACACAATTATTTCGTCCTTGACAATTTTAAATGTGTCATTTAATTCCCTAAAGGCATATTGCTTCCGATCTGCATATTGTTATGGATCATTGACACAAGGGCGCTCATCATAATATAATTTTAAAACATGAGTAGTTTTGTAATTTTCATTATAAAAAAGGAAGGAAAGAATTAAAATAAATTAACATGTTGTAGGGCTCAGTTTATGTTCGAAATTAAGTTTAAATTATACAACAATTTCAATGAGATTTAACTGTTTAGTTGATATTATATTTCGAATGTGGTCTAATTTATAAATATTGGACTACATTTCAACATTTATTAAAGTATGATATAATTAGGATGCCAAGCTAATATCATTTTGAGAAAAAGAGAAAACTCAGCGATTTAACCCTTAACTCATTGTTTTAAAAGTATATTGCTGCAAAGGTGTCCACTGTTGACTTTAATAGAGAAAAGGTAAAATGATGTGCTATTGCATGCAAATCCTAAATTGTCTGTTTTGTGGTTTTATTGAAAAATAATAAAATTCAAATATTCTGACAAACATCTTGAAAAGTGTATGTTGAATTCACAAATCTTATAATTATTCCTTAATGAAAGCACTGTATACATACTAAGACTAATGATTGGCAAGATTTCTCATTTTCATTACTGTTTATGATCAATAATTAGTTTGTTGTGTGTCTAGTCAACCTACTTTGGAATGGAGATTGATCATAAACAATGAAAGGCTTCAATTATCATTCACTTTTATGACAAAACAATGCAAGTTATGATACATTTTCACTTGACCCCACCCCTGATGTTCCAATATGCCCCTCAGTTGATAACTGTTTATTCAACTACTATAATGTTAGTGTTATGCATAACTGCACTATGGATATCCGGCGACATTGATGCATTGCATCAACTTTCTCTTGTAATTACGATGAGGTTGGTTTTACTGGAGCACCACCCATTTGCTGAACGTGGCATAACACAGTTGAAAGCTGATTTTCTGTTTCCTGGGACACCCCAACTTTTATTCTCTCATTATTTCTCATAATATCCATACTGGTTCTATAAAAAGAGTTTTCCTGTATTAAGGAGTGCCAAAAGTATAAGAAAATGACTGGAAGTCACACTCTCAGTCCATATTATGGAAAGAAGTGGCCACAAAAGTGGTCTGAAACAGGGTGAAAAATTTGACCCTTTATTCCAAAAATCACCCAACAAAAACGCAGGAGGTTATGTACAATTGAAGAGCTGCTAAGACTCTCAAAACGATAGGCATCTGTGGATGCAGTCAGAAATACCAGGTTTCCAGCTCCTTTTGAGGCAATTTTGGACGCGAAAGCTGGTATTCAAATTTACCTCTAAATTCACGCCTAGCTCTGCAACCAGTGTTGTCAAATCGGAAGGAGAAGTGGGTTCAACTGAAAAATTCAATCCCATGCTTAGAGCTTAATTTTCACATTTATAAACATCAAAATCAAACATTTACTCAAAAATGTACCCAAAACGTACTATTTGTCATTATTTCTATTTTTGACCCTGGCCAAAATTCGAATATATCAAGTGTTATGTATACAGTAAATCTTCAGCAAAATAATTTAAAAAACATATAGGCAAAACCGTATGAACATATGTATAAATGCAAGTATATCGACTGGAAAGAGGTATAAAAACATTGTGACAAAAGGACAGAATTAATCATAAGTATAATTTTGCAACACTATTTTCGATTCGATCCAATTAGTAAAATAATATTAATAGTAAGCATAGGCGTAACAATCTAAATATACCCTGATCTTGTATAATTGCAATTAACACCCTTTCAAACATGCAGACGCATTTTGATATACCTGTGGGATAGGACTGTTAAATACATTGTGCTATAATCACAGGCGTCCGAATTTCTATTACAGCAAAAAATGCGGAAAAACACACAATACCTCCATAAAATACTCAAAAAGTCTCTATATTGTTTATACGCTATGATAAAATTGATTGTAATGGTAATTTGGGGGAAATCCCGCACGTGTTACTATAAATAGCCCCTGTATACATCCATATAGTGTAATAATATGACAAGGTGTGCAACTGCATTTTACCCAACCGCTCGATTCGGGCTATAATTTCCGCAGAAAAACGACCTGGACGCCTGTGGTATAATGAGCAATTTCTCCTTTGGCCTTAGTGGGTGTTTTTTCGATATATCTATATTCTAGAATAATCCTCACATTTCAAGAGATTCCCCGTAGTTTTGCCTAGATGTTTTCAAAGTTGTCTGCTTCAGATTATTTCTGTGTGGAAAAGGGTTAGATTTGTTGATAACACAGGATTGCATTCAATTACTATTAGGGATGATCAAAATGATCTCATTTCAATTCTTAGTACATATTTGTGTTAACCCTTTCCCTCAAATATATACAGAAACTGTGGGTATGTATAGGTAATTTATAAGTAGAAAGAAGGAATTTGTTTAACAATGAGACAATGAGATTATCACTATTGTTGTACATATAAATCTCACGATATGCTGATACAGCACATTCCTGTAGTAACATAGGCCTATACAGATCTCAACAAAAGGTTAACCCTTTCCCCACATACAACAATTCTGCAGCAGATGACTTTGAACATATTTTGTAAAAAAGTAGAACATCTCTATAATTGAATGGATAACCTATGGCTGAAAGTGGAAAACATTGTGTCAAAAGGAGAAATTGCACGTTTTGTGCAATTTCTTCTTTTGTCACTATGTTTTCAAATAGCCGTCTGCTGCAGAGGCGTCAGAAAGCATCTATATGAGGGAAAGGGATACATCTCTTAACAACTATGTCATTGGTTTTTACAGTTTACCGTAAAACCCTGTCCCTCATATAGACGCTTTCTGACGCCTCTATACAGCAGACGGCTTTTTTTGAAAACAGAGTGACAAAAGAAGAAATTGCTGTAATATAAACTCTGACGCCTGTGGTTAGATGAATGTGTAACAGTATGGTTTATCTGATGAATGTATAACAGTATGGTTTATCTGATGAATGTATAACAGTATGGTTTATCTGATGAATGTATAACAGTATGGTTTATCTGATGAATGTATAACAGTATGGGTTTATCTGATGAATGTGTAACAGTATGGTTTATCTGATGAATGTATAACAGTATGGCTATCTGATGAATGTATAACAGTATGGTTTATCTGATGAATGTATAACAGTATGGTTTATCTGATGAATGTATAACAGTATGGTTTATCTCATATTGTTTCAGAGATTCGCTCATCGTGGCTATAAGTAACTGTAGTACTAGTATATTCGGTGGATTTGTGATATTCTCGTACATCGGGTTCATGGCCGGTCAGCTTGGAGTAGAAATGAGCGAGGTGGCAACAAACGGTAAAAAGGGGGGGGGGGGGGGGGGGGGGTTACGCCGCGTCAGGGGGTTACGCCGTGTCAGGCGAAAAGGGGTCGTATTGCAGATGTGAACAGTCGAGCCAAGATAGCTCAGTCGTTGTACACTATCGATCAAAGCGCCGTGACTATCGTCATAAAACAGAAATTGTGTTGAAAACGATATAAAATCGGTCCAATCAAAACAGCATATACATCAAAGAAGGCTCAAGCAAGTCTGTGTATACACAATATAAGAAGAGCATGTTTGTTCGTCTACTATATACAATATCTAATATAGAGACAGACGCAATCGTCAAACACAATGACTGAGGTGTAGCCCCATTGGTTACCGTCATATTTGTCTTCATGCAAGGCCAAAAGATGAATACAATAACACCCCTTTTCGCGTCACACAGCTTGTTTAAATACACTTAATTGATTAAAACATTGATATAGCAGAGATACGAATAGTTTTATGAATAATCAAACACATTTTATTGCGAGATTACAAATACTAAAAAGAGTAGAAACATTGTGAAAAAAGGAAAATATCACATTCTGAGCAATTCTTCCTTTTATCACAATGTTTCCGAACGTCGTTTACTGCAGATCTGCAAGTGGCAAAGTATTTCCCGTCTTTGTGTATGTTGACCGTTTGATGACCCGCCTTATGTTCAAAAGACAGGAAACCGAAACATCTTGACCGTTGTATGACCCATCCCATGTACAAAAGACACAGAAACCGAAACATGTTTCACAAAAATCCAGAATGATTCAGTAATCTTTTCGTGAAAATCGACTTCATTTCTACGAAATGAAAATGGGTTTCCCCACTTTACGGCGGGAAAGCTTACTGTCTATAGAACGCAGGGCTTGAACATGTGTGATGCTTTAGAGAAGGTTGCTGTGAAAACATCGTAGAAATACTGTAGCATCGGAAAACGTATTAATATATGTCTGTACATAGTTGAAAACAGTTTATGAAAAAGTAGACTTTCTTCAATTTGACCAGTTTCCCTGGTGTCCATAGTGTGTCTATTTGTATTATACTACAAGGGAAGCAGTTATTTAATTTTTATGTCGCTAAAATCCTACAGGTTATATGAACAGCTTCTAACGATCTGGTGTCACACTCGTCCTTCGTTACAGCATCATATAAAGGTGATTCATTTCCCCTTCTGTAACAATGTTTTTAAAAGATCTTATTGCAATGGATGCATAATAATCGTCCAAAAGGATTTGCTTAATTAACATGTTCAACATTTATTGCAGGAGCTGGCCTAGTGTTGTAGGTTTTTCCCAGTCCGGAAGTGTTAAATCTAATACAATACAATAAGCTGTCGTATTTTCTTTTCTTTTTAATAATTTCCCATTCTGCAACAATGTCTTTTCAAAAGATAGATCAAACAGCAAATAATGTATATAATAATCGTCCATATAAATGAGGATATGGTTAATTAACATGATATTAATTTATTGTAGGAGCTGGCCTAGTGTTTGTTGTGTATCCAGAAGCGTTAAATCTACTACCAGGTTCCTCGTTCTGGGCCGTCATATTCTTCTTCATGTTAATAACGCTGGGTCTGGATAGTGAGGTAATGAATATATCGCAATCTCATACAAATCAGACGATAATACATCGCCGTATGTATCCGGCATGAACAGGTTACTTCTTGTAGGACTGGTTGAAGTGATGGCGGTTATCAATGTATACATGTCAAACAAAATCTTACGATAAAGCCAACGCTCAGTTCTATTCAATCCGAACACTAGACAATAACTGATTTTCTATCTCATTTATTTACAAGGGTTATCTTCCCTGTGTTATATCTAACGTTTTGTTGGCGACAATTTGATTGGCTGACGCAAAGATCAATCTGAAACGACCTGAATGAGGAAGTCATTACATCTATATCTATACGAGCAAGTTGCGGTTAGATTTAAATGAGAATCGGAAACATCACTTGTATATTCCATTAATGAGCCAGTGCATGATAAATGGTACACGTTGGCTTTTGTGAACACTAGATCCATATCAACCTGTGTATTCAAACAGTCTGATCAAGATCTACACTGTTCACATACAACTTACATACAAGCTTGTCAGAAGATTATGTCAACTTGTACATATGTACCTTTACTCATGTACTGGATCATTATTAGCTCCATGAATATTACTGGTTTTGTGTGAATGGAAATTAACACGGAGTTGTAATCATTACTAAAAATAGCTTGAGGCACATGTTTAAAAATAATCCAATTCCTAGTAAACAAAAACAAAATTCTAAATTTAAAAAACAAAACACATGAAACTCCTTATTCATTTATCAAATATAACAATGACAAAGGTATTTCTTCCCCAAACCCCCTTATTAGTTCACAAACAGATTCAAATTTATCTAGAAAAATATATCAGATTAATTTTTATATTGTACCATAAAAAATGCAATTTCTGAAATCCTATAGTCATCGAATTAGATAAGAACGGTGTTCATACCTTTTTTTCGTCAGTTTTGTGACTGTATTAAACCATTATCATCTTTCTTTTCTTTTCTTGCTACTGTTTTAATCCTTATCATATTTTTATATTATCATGTGACTGTATGAAACCATTATCATCTTTCTTTTCTTTTCTTGCTACTGTTTTAATCCTTATCTTATTTTTATATTATCATGTGACTGTATGAAACCATTATCATCCTTATTATATTTTCTTCCAACTGTATAAATTTAATATCATCTTTATTATATTTTCTTCCAACTGTATAAATGCAATATCATCTTGATTATATTTTCTTCCAACTGTATAAATGCAATATCATCCTTATTATCTCCTCGGCTAACGAAGTTTGCGAGGGGATATAGTAACGGGACTGTCCGTTTGTTTGTTTGTTTGTTCGTTCGTTCGTTCGTATGTTCGTTCGTCCGCACAGACGAATGGACACTTGTTGGGTACGTCCGCACAGACGAATGGACACTTGTTGGGTACTGTCCAATAAACCATATCCTTGTTGGGTATACCCAACAAGAAAAGATCAAAGGAAAATACCTAACAAGTACCAACAAGTGTCCATTCGTCTGTGCGGACGTTCGTTCGTCCGTGCGTCCGTCCGTAACAACCTTGTGACCACTCTACACTGAGCATCCTTCGACCGATCTTAATCAAACTTGGTATACAGTTAGTATATGGCAAGGTCTAGAAGCCTATGTATGTTCAAGGTCATAGGTTAAAGGTCAAGGTCAAAATTGGACTTTGAATATTTTCCTATATCAACAACCTTGTGACCACTCTACACTGAATATCCTTCAAACGATCTTAACCAAACTTAATATACAGTTAGTATATGGCAAGGTCTAGAAGCCTAATTATTGTCAAGGTCATATTTTAAAGGTCAAGGTCAACATTTGACTTTGACTATTTTCCCATATCAACAACCTTGTGACCACTCTACACTGAACATCCTTCGACCGAGCTTAACCAAACTTGGTAAGTTTGTTCGTTCGTTCGTTTGTTCGTATGTTCGTTCGTCCGTTCGTTCGTCCGTGCGTCCGTCCGTAACAACCTTGTGACAACTCTACACTGAGCATCCTTCGATCGATCTTAATCAAACTTGGTATACAGTTAGTATATGGCAAGGTCTAGAAGCCTATTTATGTTCAAGGTCATAGGTTAAAGGTCAAGGTAAAAATTGGACTTTGACTATTTTCCTATATCAACAACCTTGTGACCACTCTACACTGAATATCCTTCGAACGATCTTAACCAAACTTAATATACAGTTAGTATATGGCAAGGTCTAGAAGCCTAATTATTGTCAAGGTCATAGGTTAAAGGTCAAGTTCAACATTTGACTTTGACTATTTTCCCATATCAACAACCTTGTGACCACTCTACACTGAATATCCTTCAAACGATCTTAACCAAACTTAATATACAGTTAGTATATGGCAAGGTCTAGAAGCCTAATTATTGTCAAGGTCATAGGTTAAAGGTCAAGGTCAAAATTGAACTTTGACTATTTTCCCATATCAACAACCTTGTGACCACTCTACACTGATCATCTCTTGAATGCAATATCATCTTTATTATATTTTCTTCAAACTGTATTAATGCAATATCATCCTTATTATATTTTCTTCAAACTGTATAAATGCAATATAATCATTATTATATTTTCTTCAAACTGCATAAATACAATATCATCTTTATTATCTTTTCTTCCAACTGTATAAATGCAATATCATCCTTATTATATTTTCTTCCAACTGTATAAATGCAATATCATCCTTATTATAATTTCTTCCAACTGTATAAATGCAATATCATCTTTATTATATTTTCTTCCAACTGTTTAAATGCAATATCATCTTTATTATATTTTCTTCCAACTGTATAAATGCAATATAATCTTTATCATATTTTCTTCCAACTGTATAAATGCAATATGATCTTTATTATATTTTCTTCCAACTGTATAAATGCAATATGATCTTTATTATATTTTCAGTTTGCAACAGTAGAGACGATCTTGACTGGTATATGTGATTCATTTCCTGATTTACGTCCGCATAAAACCCTTATCATCTTCATTATATGTGTCGTATCATTCCTGTTAGGGCTTCCAATGTGTACACCAGTAAGATATTTATTCTATAATATTCAATACTAAGCGATGAAGTTTCTGTCAATGGCTCTGTGATTAACTTTTATATGATTCTGAGTTATATGACGTCATCATGATGGCGCTTTACATTCGAGAACATAATCATTTCGCAATATGAGCCATTCCACGAGAAAACCAGTCGACCAGATCAGCCTGCGCCTGCAGGGTAATCCGGGCCGACACATTCCGTATCTGGGGGATATAGGTATAAATTAATGATTCCTGAAACTGAAAATCCACAGGAGGCGAAAAGGGTCTGTCCGGGTTAGCCTGTGCTGCATGCTTAGGCTGATATTTTACCCAGAGTCCACAATGTTGGTTTTCTTGTGGAACCGCTCATATACATATATGTACATATACGTATATTCTATTTACAATTTGACAATAGATATCTAGATTATGTTTTGCAGTTGGTCGGTTTAGATATATCGACTTGTATTATCATTGAACAAATGATAATGCAAGCTTCTCACTCACACATAATTTGTTTCGGTATTGATATAATTGATCTCTCTTCGAATACGAATAGGCTACTATACTTTATGTGTCACAAGAAATAAACCAGGGAATAAAAGACCTTAAGTGTCTTACTTTGTCATAAATTGTGAAAAGAAATTCCCTTTAAAAAATTACACAAGAAAATATTTTAGATCGTTATATTTGAGATCGATCAAGAATCTCACTTTAATGATGAGGTAGATTTAAAGTGAAAGTTAGGTTCTTTTGTCGTATTCAGGGGCGAAGCTTTGTAATAATCAATGTGTAGGCCGTCTCGTGAGAAAATCAACATTGTGGACTCTGCGTAAAGTATCGACCCGGATCAGCCTAGGCATGCCACACAGGTCTACCCGGATAGACACTTTTCGCCTCCTGTGGATTTTCTGTTTCAGGAATCACTACTCTATACATCTATCCCCCTAAGACGGAATTTGTCGGCCGGATCAGTCTGCGCGGAAAGCGCAGGCTGATCTGGTCGATACATTACGCAGATGTCTATCGCTGGAGCTGCATTTTTGGGGGCATTTTGAGAACAAATGTGTAGGCACGTGCCTACAGTGCCTAAAGGGAGCTACGCCCAGAAAGGGATGCGGGGTTTTAGCATAACGACTGACTGGCTGGTGTCAGACTAAATTGACCAGTAGTACGGGTAACTTATCCAGGAAAATATGTGTTATTATAAAAGAAAAGTTGTTGAAAACGGCGTAAAGCACCACACAATAAATGTATTTTCAGGGTGGAGTGTACATTCTCCAGATCATGGATTTCTACGTAGCAGCTTGGTCATTACTTATTATAGGGCTGGTTGAAGTGGTGGCTGTTACCTATGTATATGGTGAGTAACTGGTCATTACTTCTAATAAGCCTGGTTGAAGTGAAGGAGGTTACCTATATATATGGTGAGTAAATGGTCATTACTTCTAATAAGGCTGGTTGAAGTCACGGCTGTTACCTATGTATATGGTGAGTAAACATTCATTACTTCTAATAGGTTTGGTTGAAGTTACGGCTGTTACCTATGTATATGGTGAGTAAATGACCATTACTTTTAATAGGTCTGGTTGAAGTCACGGCTGTTACCTATGTATATGGTTAGTGAATAGTCATTACTTTTAATAGGACTGGTTGAAGTCACGACTGTTACCTATGTATATGGTTAGTGAATAGTCATTACTTTTAATAGGGCTGGTTGAAGTCACGGCTGTTACCTATGTATATGGTGAGTAAATAGTCATTACTTCTAATAGGTCTGGTTGAAGTCACGGCTGTTACCTATGTATATGGTGAGTTAAATATCATTACTTCTTACAGGGCTGGTTGAAGTCATGGCTGTTACCTATGTATATGGTGAGTAAATGGTCATTACTTCTAATAGGGCTGTTTGAAGTCACGACTGTTACCTATGTATATGGTGAGTATATGTTCATTACTTATAATAGGTCTGGTTGAAGTCACGACTGTTACCTATGTATATGGTGAGTAAATAGTCATTACTTTTAATAGGTCTAGTTGAAGTGATGGCGGTTACCTATGTATATGGTGAGTAAATGGTCATTACTTCTAATAGGGCTGTTTGAAGTCACGACTGTTACCTATGTATATGGTGAGTATATGTTCATTACTTATAATAGGTCTGGTTGAATTGACTGCTGTTACCTATGTATATGGTGAGTGAAATGGTCATTACTTTTAATAGATCTGGTTGAAGTCAAGCCTGTTACCTATGTATATGGTGACTAAATAGTCATTACTTTTAATAGGACTGGTTGAAGTGATGGCGGTTACCTATGTATATGGTGAGTAAATAGTCATTACTTCTAATAGGTCTGGTTGAATTCACTGCTGTTACCTATGTATATGGTGAGTAAATAGTCATTACTTTTAATAGGTCTGGTTGAATTCACTGCTGTTACCTATGTATATGGTGAGTAAATGGTCATTACTTCTAATAGGGCTGGTTGAAGTCACGGCTGTTACATATGTATATGGTGAGAAATAGTCATTACTTCTAATAGGTCTGGTTGAAGTCACGGCTGTTACCTATGTATATGGTGAGTAAATGGTCATTACTTCTTATAGGCCAGGTTGAAGTCACGGCTGTTGCCTTTGTATATGGTGAGTAAATAGTCATTACTTTTAATAGGACTGGTTGAAGTCACGACTGTTACCTATGTATATGGTTAGTTAAATATCATTACTTCTAATAGGTCTGGTTGAATTCACTGCTGCTACCTATGTATATGGTGAGTAAATGGTCATTACTTTTAATAGGACTGGTTGAAGTCACGACTGTTACCTATGTATATGGTAAGTAAATAGTCATTACTTTTAATAGGGCTGGTTGAAGTCACGGCTGTTACATATGTATATGGTGCGTAAATAGTCATTACTTTTAATAGGACTGTTTGAAGTGATGGCGGTTACCTATGTATATGGTGAGTAAATAGTCATTACTTCTAATAGGTCTGGTTGAATTCACTGCTGTTACCTATGTATATGGTGAGTAAATAGTCATTACTTCTAATAGGTCTGGTTGAATTCACTGCTGTTACCTATGTATATGGTGAGTAAATGGTCATTACTTCTAATGGGGCTGGTTGAAGTCATGGCTGTTACCTATGTATATGGTGAGTAAATAGTCATTACTTTTAATAGGTCTGGTTGAAGTAACTGCTGTTACCTATGTATATGGTGAGTAAATGGTCATTACTTTTAGTAGGACTGGTTGAAGTGATGGCGGTTACCTATGTATACGGTGAGTAAATAGTCATTACTTCTAATAGGTCTGGTTGAAGTCACTGCTGTTACCTATGTATATGGTGAGTAAATGGTCATTACTTTTAACAGGACTGGTTGAAGTGATGGCGGTTACCTATGTATATGGTGAGTAAATAGTCATTACTTCTAATAGGTCTGGTTGAAGTCACTGCTGTTACCTATGTATATGGTGAGTAAATGGTCATAACTTCTAATAGGGCTGGTTGAAGTCATGGCTGTTACCTATGTATATGATGAGTTAAATGGTTATTACTTTTAATAGGTCTGGTTGAAGTCACGGCTGTTACCTATGTATATGGTGAGTAAATGGTCATTACTTCTAATAGGGCTGGTTGAAGTCATGGCTGTTACCTATGTATATGGTGAGTAAATAGTCATTACTTTTAATAGGTCTGGTTGAAGTCATGGCTGTTACCTATGTATATGGTGAGTAAATATTCATTACTTTTAATAGGTCTGGTTGAAGTCATGGCTGTTACCTATGTATATGGTGAGTAAATGGTCATTACTTTTAATAGGCCTGGTTGAAGTCACTGCTGCTACCTATGTATATGGTGAGTTAAATATCATTACTTCTAATAGGTCTGGTTGAATTCACTGCTGCTACCTATGTATATGGTGAGTAAATAGTCATTACTTTTAATAGGACTGGTTGAAGTCACGACTGTTACCTATGTATATGGTGAGTAAATAATCATTACTTCTAATAGGTCTGGTTGAATTCACTGCTGTTACCTATGTATATGGTGAGTAAATGGTCATTACTTCTAATGGGGCTGGTTGAAGTCATGGCTGTTACCTATGTATATGGTGAGTAAATAGTCATTACTTTTAATAGGTCTGGTTGAAGTAACTGCTGTTACCTATGCATATGGTGAGTAAATGGTCATTACTTTTATTAGGACTGGTTGAAGTGATGGCGGTTACCTATGTATACGGTGAGTAAATAGTCATTACTTCTAATAGGTCTGGTTGAAGTCACTGCTGTTACCTATGTATATGGTGAGTAAATGGTCATTACTTTTAACAGGACTGGTTGAAGTGATGGCGGTTACCTATGTATATGGTGAGTAAATAGTCATTACTTCTAATAGGTCTGGTTGAAGTCACTGCTGTTACCTATGTATATGGTGAGTAAATGGTCATAACTTCTAATAGGGCTGGTTGAAGTCATGGCTGTTACCTATGTATATGATGAGTTAAATGGTTATTACTTTTAATAGGTCTGGTTGAAGTCACGGCTGTTACCTATGTATATGGTGAGTAAATGGTCATTACTTCTAATAGGGCTGGTTGAAGTCATGGCTGTTACCTATGTATATGGTGAGTAAATAGTCATTACTTTTAATAGGTCTGGTTGAAGTCATGGCTGTTACCTATGTATATGGTGAGTAAATATTCATTACTTTTAATAGGTCTGGTTGAAGTCATGGCTGTTACCTATGTATATGGTGAGTAAATGGTCATTACTTTTAATAGATCTGGTTGAAGTCACGGCTGTTACCTTTGTATATGGTGAGTTAATAGTCATTACTTCTAATAGGACTGGTTGAAGTTATGGTGGTTACCTATGTATATGGTGAGTTAAATGGTTATTACTTCTTAAAGGGCTGGTTGAAGTGATGGCGGTCACCTTTGTATATGGTGAGTATAGGGCATTACTTCTTATAGGTCTGGTTGAAGTCACGGCTGTTACCTTTGTATATGGTGAGTAAATGGTCATTACTTTTAATAGATCTGGTTGTAGTCATGGCTGTTACATTTGTATATCATGAGTAAATAGTCATTCCTTTTAATAGGACTGGTTGAAGTGATTGCTGTTACCTATGTATATGGTGAGTTAAATGGTTATAACTTCTTAAAGGGCTGGATGAAGAGATGGCGGTCACCTTTGTATATGGTGAGTATAGGGGCATTACTTCTTATAGGTCTGGTTAAAGTGATGGCGGTTACCTATGTATATGGTGAGTAAATAGTCATTACTTCTAATAGGACTGGTTGAAGTGATTGCTGTTACCTATGTATATGGTGAGTTAAATGGTTATAACTTCTTAAAGGGCTGGATGAAGAGATGGCGGTCACCTTTGTATATGGTGAGTATAGGGGCATTACTTCTTATAGGCCTGGCTGAAGTCACGGCTGTTACCTTTGTATATGGTGAGTATAGGGGCATTACTTCTTATAGGCCTGGTTGAAGTCAAGCCTGTTACCTTTGCATATGGTGAGTATAGGGGCATTACTTCTTATATACCTGGTTGAAGTGATGGCGGTTACCTATGCATATGGTGAGTATAGCGGTATTGCTTCTGATAGGACTTGTGGTTACCTATGTATCAGGATAGTGTGGTTACCTATGTATCAGGATAGTATGGTTACGTATGTATCAGGATAGTATGGTTACCTATGTATCAGGATAATGTGGTTACCTATGTATCAGGATAGTATGGTTACCTATGTATCAGGATAGTATGGTTACCTATGTATCAGGATAGTATGGTTACCTATGTATCAGGATAGTATGGTTACCTATGTATCAGGATAGTGTGGTTACCTATGTATCAGGATAGTGTGGTTACCTATGTATCAGGATAGTATGGTTACCTATGTATCAGGATAGTGTGGTTACCTATGTATCAGGATAGTGTGGTTACCTATGTATCAGGATAGTATGGTTACCTATGTATCAGGATAGTATGGTTACCTATGTATCAGGATAGTGTGGTTACCTATGTATCAGGATAGTGTGGTTACCTATGTATCAGGATAGTATGGTTACCTATGTATCAGGATAGTATAGTTAGTAACTCTACTATCCTGATACATAGGTAACCATACTAACCTGATACAGGATAGTGTGGTTACCTATGTATCAGGATAGTAAGGTTACCTATGTATAAGATCATTTCTTCTAAAAGGGCTGGTTGAAGTCATGGTATAAAGTGAGTATACGGTCATAACTTGTTATAGTGCTGGTTGAAATGATGGCGGTTACCTATGTACGAGTATATGGTGAATATATTGTGAGTAAGCCAGGTCCACCTTAACGTTTTCCGTCACACAGACACTTTTCTACGCATGTGCAGCAGACGACTTTCGAAAACATTCACTTTCATTTCACTTTCATTTGTCGAGATTGTGTTATGTGTTTTCCAGACATATTTAAAATGTGTTAGCTGCATATTCTAAATATGTTTGAAAGTGGTCAAATCTAACATGTACTCAATACTAATAAAGCTTTGTCACGGAAAAGCGACATATGATGGTCTTGGATTTAATTGCAATGACGATCCAACTATGCAGTCATATTGTCAGTTGTTTTTGTGTGACAGCAGTTCTGCAGGGCTACTTGCAGAATGTTTGTATTTTATTGTCTTTTTTTACAAGCTTGCTGCCAGTAAATTATACCACATGTTATCTATACTCTGTCACTCTAATGACATTTTCCTATTTTATAGGTTGGCGACGATTTTGTAAAGATATCACATTGATGACGGGAAGTGAGCCGTCCATGTATTGGAAAGTCACGTGGTGCACGTCCTGTCCTATTGGCATTTCAGTACGTTCATTTTAGTTTTAATTTGAATTACCCTACCCCCCCTTTCAGAATTTTCGATAAAAACGACATCATCCGAGAGACAAGAAAAATCCTTTATTTCAATTATTTTTCAACATTTTGGTAATACTTTGGTTTGAAAGTAACAAGAAATATATTTGCTTTCAGAAATAATACATTATTGATTACATCACCAACAAATATAATCAAACTGTACTGGAATAGTCATATGGTATTACGATTTTAACATACTATTTTGACCGCATAAAATTGGAACATGGACGTTTAAAAGCAAATATCAATAAGTTCTAGAAATACTCATGACCTGTTCTTTATTGATAATTAAACTTTAACCTTTTGGGAACATTATGCCAAAAAATCAAAATGTTTTAACTGTCTCATTAAAAAAAAAATAGAGTTTGAAATTCCCAACCACCTATTTCAGCCGTGACTGCAAGTAATACAATCTTCAAAAAAGCTAATATTTATGTATAGAAATATATTTAATTACTTTTTAAGACTTTTTTTTTGCGTGACGCGTTTCATAAATTTCAATTTTCAGTTCATATTGGTATTCGCCCTTGCCGATTATTCCACCGTGACCTATGGGGATTACGTGTATCCGGGCTGGGTGGACGCGGTCGGTTGGATCCTAGCTCTAGCATCTGTTCTCTTCATCCCGGGGGTCATGGTGTATAAAGTGTATAAAGAAGAGGACGGGGACACTATATTAGAGGTAATGATGAGGTTATCACGTTTGCCCACGTAACATGAAAACAGACCTTCGATGGCTGTGTAGATATCTGGAGCAATTACTGTCAAATTGCATACTTGTTGCATACTTGTTTTATACAAGTAGAGAATGAAGCATGATTAAATACTAATGGCCATACTATAGCCAGTCGTGTTTAGTTCAATCTCGGTACAAGCAGACCTAATCTCCGCTCGCTCGTATAAAGATCTCATTACTGCCTCATACAGGTTGTCTCAGATGAACCGTTTCGTGAGCCAATCAAATTTGGGATTTAGCCCATATGAATAAACAAGATAGAGAAGAGGTGATTTACGGATGTTCCGGAAGCCGACCTTGTATGCGGTGTCTTCAGATACAATATTTGGTTTTATTGGTGTTTTACGCCGTTTTCAACATTATTTCAGTTATATCACGGCGACATTCACTTATTCATGATCCCTGGGTAAACAAACCAGTATTAGGCTAGAAAATGTGCCTTGCCCAAAGGGCACTCCACCATGACCGTTGTGCCGTGACTGGAGATCAAACCTCAGATAGAATATACATACAGCGATGTATTTTGGTCCGATTTTAATGAGTGGCTTATAACACTATGGACTTTACGTTATATATCGATCCAGATCAACCTGCGCAATCCACAGGAGGCGAAAAGTGTCTGTCCGGATTTGCCTGCGTGGCATGCTTAGGCTGATCCAGATCGATAATTTACGTGTCCACAATATTTGTTTCCGTTATGTTGAAAAAAGAACCATCTCGAAAGTCAGAAATTTGTGATATTTTACTGAGTTGGAGAAAATTAATCTTTAAACCTTTTGTGCAATTTCTACTTAAACTAAAGCCGAGAGAGTATTTACAAGCTGTATATCTTCTCGTAATCATTTTCGGAGTAATTGCTCGTATTTTTGGACAATTTCTAAGCTTACAATAGTGTTTTCAATAGGTCGCCTGATATAGAGCAATCAAATTTCGTTTTTATTTCGGAAATGATTATCTGCTAACTTTGTGACTAACAGAAAATCCGTCTATTGGCCGCACCAGCTCGTACATGGGGTCCATCCCTGGTTAAACACAGAGACCTGGTAGATTATGTGGACGGGTTTGTCTTAAATCCAAAAGCCGAGAAATCCTATCTGAACAAAGGGTATTCGGGAAGTTCTATGAATAGTCTGCACTCTTTAAATGTAAGTTGTTTAACGTTATAATTAGTGTGTTTTGCTTTGCTGGTTACGTAGGAAGATATATAGACATTGGATACACTGTTCTTCTTTAACAATACAAAGTTTCCAAAACTACAATAGTTACCTACTCTGTTTGCCGTTTGGAAAGGAATGAATGAATGAATGAATGAATGTATATTGTTTTATGGCGTATCGACAGCTAAGGTCATTTAGCGCGCAATTAAATTTAATTATTCATGTTCCCTGGGTAAACAAACCAGTACTAGGCTAGAAAATGTGCCTTGCCAAGGGCACTCCACCATGACCGTAGTGCCGCGACTGGGGATCGAACCCGGGACACCCGGTTTCGAAATCCCCGACGCTGTTTGGAAAGGAAAGATGTATTTCATGTTGAACAGTGAAATATCAAATAAGATATTATTAAACAGCTTCAAGTACCAAGCAAAAAACAAACAAAAACAGAAGCTGATGCAATAAGACAAGCCAACATCTGCAGTGAAATGTGATTGTCATACTCAAATTCCCTTTTGTTTCATAATTGTCACATATTTAATTTAAATACATCAAAATGGCAAACAATGGAGGTAATAACGGTAGTTCTTGGAATTATGTATTATTTTATCATTCATATTCCCCTTAACCCTTTCCCACATACATCAAATATGCAACACACGAATTTGAAAACTTGCCCGAAAACTTTTGGAAACTCCCTTTAAATGAAGGTGTTGTAATAATTGAATCGAGTTGAAAACATGGTGACAAAAGAAGAAATTACTCGTTTTGGGCAATTTCTTCTTTTGTCACCATGTTTTCAAAATGTCGACAACTGCAGAGGCGTCAGAGAGCGTCTATAGGTGGGAAAGGGTTAATACAAGATACATAAGCCTCCTGTTCAATTCATTAAGGATATAATTCAGAATTGAGTAGTACCTCGTTTATTGTCCATTCAAAGACACATGTTACGAAACGGTTCAATGTTACTGTAAATTTACTGATTAGTAAATGGGATTCCACTTAACATTTGATACCCGTCTACTGGCTATATAGCCGAGCGTGAGAGTAAACAACGCCAGAGAATGAACGACAATTGCTTAAAGAAACATTTCGAAACGATTATACACTACGTATTCATTTAACAAGTTATTGCATGTTTAAGACATCTTTACTAAGAATTCAATAGCTAATTCGGGTTTTTGCTAACAACGAAGACCCTTATCGGCTTTCGCCGCCGCGCAGTCTGATCGGCGTCTCCCCCGTTCGCCTTTAAGTCAATGCACTTTGAATTAAAAATCCTTTCGAGTGGTGTTTGTGCAGTAGAACTGCCGTACAAACATATATTCTGATATTAACTGTCTTGAAAACACCAAAACGTTGGTTTTCGTGTGGTTTGAGTAAGTACTTAAACCCTTTCGCACATACAACAAATATGCATAGTGTCAAAAACCTGAAATATCTCCTAAAAAATATCTTAATTGTTAAATAATGTTGAAAACATTGTGGCCAAAGTAGAAATTGCTCATCATGAGCAATTTCAACTTTGGCCACAATGTTTTCAAAAGTCGTCTGCTGCTATTGCGTTACAATACGTCTGCAAGGGAAAGGGTTAAGACATGTCTATGTGTATTACAGAGAACAGCCAGTCGGTCGTCCATGTCTACGGTGGGAGGTCGATCCGTGGTTACCCACAACACAGACGTATCCGACACATCACATACATCGAGAATGACGTTTGAGTCCTCTGTGTGAGGTTGGGTATTACCGGTGACAACAAACACGTGTACAGTCAGACCTGTGCTAAAGACCACCTTTGTTTAGCAATTCCCTGTCTATAACAACCTGACTTTTGTTTATATTTTATGTACCTTTTTCACACGCAGACACACTTTGACGCATATGAAATAGACGATATTTGAAAACAACGTAGCAAACGTGGAAGTTATTTCATTTTAAGTGTTTTTCGATACTTCTACCTAGATTATTTTAAAATCGTCTGCTGCAGATTTGTTGTAATTTTGAAAGGTGTATATACGTGTATGTGTACAATGTGAAGAACCACTGTTGTATCTTCGGATGCACAAATATATATTTGCGACTAACACCGGCGAGTCAATCGTATTGCTAACCCTATCACTCTGAGAGAGCCAATGCTAACATTTTTTCAAATATTTTTATTGATGGGGATGAATATAATATGATAATGTTGTGCCTTATAATTGTTATCTATTGTACAATTGGAGTTTATTTGTTATGGCATTTACATATTTGTACATGATGAAATCCTCATTTATAGATCAAAATGATTTTACATGTATCTTTGTTTGTTGATAGTTTTCCATTTGTTTTTAACCCTAGACACATTTGGCCTTTATTTTCCATATTCTTTCTTTCAAACTCGTCTGCTGGATATGTTTTGTGAATAGGGTTAACTTGATATTTATTGAATTGTTTATAAATGTGGTTGTGATACAAGAGCCTGATTAATTTTGACCCTGGCATGTCTATGGTCGTATTTTCTTACTTAGGCATCATCAAAATCATATTTGACATACCAGGTTAAACAAAATTACATCTTAAAGTTATTTCAGGAAACTCCAAAATTATGACAATCATTGCAAAACTATATTGATTTAAATATCACTGATACACGTGACTGTTAACGCCTTTGAAAACAAATTAAGTTATGAAATCATTGTGATACAATTAAAGATTTCTTAAAACGGACAATATCTCATTTTTCACAATGTTTTCAACTCTGTATCTACAAATTTCAAATCGATTGCACCAACGTTTTCATTTTACACATCGTTATGTTTTCAAAGCAGACGAAACTTAAAATGTCATTTCAGTTTAGGCATAAATTTAAATTTGATTTATTTTTATATGAATGCTCATTATTACGGTGGCATAGATACGGTGGCATAGACATGACATTTTTTTTTTTTTTTTTTACCCTTTTATCTTGTGGGAACGAGAAACTATCCTGTGGGAACGAGAAACTTTCTTGTGGGAACGAGAAAACTTCTTGTGGGAACGAGAAAACTTCTTGTGGGAACGAGAACTTATCTTGTGGGAACGAGAAACTATCTTGTGGGAACGAGAACTTATCTTGTGGGAACGAGAAACTATCTTGTGGGAACGAGAACTTATCTTGTGGGAACGAGAAACTATCTTGTGGGAACGAGAAACTTTCTTGTGGGAACGAGAAAACTTCTTGTGGGAACGAGAACTTATCTTGTGGGAACGAGAAACTATCTTGTGGGAACGAGAACTTATCTTGTGGGAACGAGAAACTATCTTGTGGGAACGAGAACTTATCTTGTGGGAACGAGAACTTATCTTGTGGGAAAGAGAAAAAAAAAAAAAAAATGTCATGTCTATGCCACCGTACATTATAGACACAAGGATAGACATTTAATTTTTAACTCGTGATTTTAACATAACATTTGTTTATCTGTATAGATTTATATATAATAACAATTTATATTCCATTTGTTTTATTATGTAAAATTCGGATATCAGGTCATGCTTCATTTCCGCTGTACTAATATGATCATCCAAATTCGAAATCCTACATCAAGTAATTCCTATCTTCTCATAATGTCATGTACAATCAAGTAAATTTATTTATTACCCCGACATATATATTTTTGGGATACCTTCCAAACGCTGCACGTCACTATAAGATGATAGTACATGAATATTCATGAGATGCGCCTTATATGTGGGACCGCGTCCTGTGCTCTGAAAGTATCTTCGTAAATTAAAGAATCGTACGAACCTGGGCAACATCACATTCTCACCACAGTCTTCACATTCCGCATGTCGAGGGCTTGGCGTGAAACGGTTGTAACTAAAAACCTAACTGGAAAACCCTGGTTTAGGGGCAATTTTTATCCTTTGTAAACAATGCAAATTTAGGTGTCATTGCTCAGAACGAGCAATGGCACCTAAATTTCCATTGTTTACCAAGAAAAATGATTTAACGCTTATTAAGACTTTATGGCAGGTGATTAACCTTGGTAAAAAAAATACCAATTTAAGTTACAACCGTTTCACGCCAAGCCCTCGATGTATGTAATATATACCTCAATGAATATTGTGACACATACACTGGAATGATGGCCTCACTAGTTGTATGTCAAAGCAGTGTGTCATTACGACACTAGACGCGACTCATATTTACATGACTATATATACCACATCTGATTGTTGTCCTTTACCTCAAACGTGTTTCTGTTTTTATGTATTATTTTTCATTATCTTTATTCTTTTTTAGATGTACATACCTTTTGATAAATATTTAATTCAATAACCTATATATGTGTTGACATTTTTTATAAATAAACCATACATATATTGAACGGTGTAAAATACAGGAATAAATTGCCTTTGTCTTCTCTCATGCTAGTTTCTTTGCCTGATTTAAAAGTGCATCAAATGAAGTTTCTCGGTCGAAGTATTTCTTGTCCTTAATAAAAATGTCGTCAGCTAAAACTCTTCTTTCAATAACTAGATCGTCATGGAAACTGCTGATTTTTGTCCCCAGCTCGAACCGAAAGTCCTTGTACTCTATTTGTGCTCTTTTCGGTAATTCGGAAAAGCAATCCGGTGCATTGTGGGTAAATATGGCAACGACAACCGGGTGGGGAAGGCCACCTGGAAAAGAAAAGAAAAATTTAGAATAAAAGGATTTTGCCCGTTATCCAATTTTAATATTGTGACATTCAAAAATGATCGCAGTCTGTTTAATGTTTCGTTTAAAGCGTAGCTAATTATCCTTTTTTCCAGGAGTGTGTTTCGTTTCCCCTCATTTCTTTTCAAAACGGGCAAAAGTAAAAGCTCAACACATTTAGCTGGGTTTTAGAGAGAAAAAAACCCATTAAACATCTGCGACAAGTGTAGACCTGGCTCAACCACGACATCACTTAGTTTGATCTTAATCTGTACAGTTCGTCAGAAACCAGAGACCTAAAATAACGTTAATTTAGGTCTCTGCAGAAACTTTCAAGAATTGTGTGACAAGCCGTGTGCACTTGAACTAGACAGTATAGATGAAAAAGACCAATCTTTGTCGGCACTTGTCCAAAATGCCTTATTATAGGCTATATAGGTGTTCCAGGATTATAAACCATCGCGGTAGATGCTAAAGGATTCAAATGGATACGTCTTTCAGAAGTATCTTGAACACTTAAATACATCATTGTTGAACAGTGTAGAGTCTGACCAAGGTATAGATCTGCATTGATCACAAGTGCATTAACCCTTTCCCGTATACGGACGTCTTCTGATGCATCTGCTGCAGCCGACATTTGAAAAAAACCATTGTGACAAAACGAGAAAGTGCACATAATGAGCAATTTAACATTTTGGCACGATGTTTTCAACCTTATTCAATCATCATACTATCAAATGTAATTGTTTTATATGTTTTCAAAGTAGTGGCATATGTGTTGTTTGTGGGAAAGGGTTATGGTTGGTTTTCACAGAACATCGTTCGAATACATAGTATGCATTGCCCTCACCATATTTGACTAGAACTGGAGATCCTAGAGCCCTATACTCCAGACAACAGTCAACAGCTATTCTATCCGGTTTGTTCATCTCGTCATAATTCCAGTTGATCGATGAGGGATCTTTACCCTTTACCAACATCCTACATCGTAACTTCTTTTCCTCCGTTTTCAACCAAGCTAGTCCCTTAAATATAATTGATCCTATAACAAGTATGCGATTACCTGAGACATATGATATTTGTAGAAAAAATGAGGAATTTTAAAATTGCGGAATTCGCAGTTTGCAATAATGAGTTTAGTTTCGTATCAAAATAAAATTTCCGCTTTCAGATGTTATATTCATTTGGTCGTATGTTATCCAAAGCATACGAGTCGACTAATTTCTGTTCCTGCATGGTATGTACTATACTCGTTCTTTTCAACTAGAAATAGTTCGGATAAATAAGAAAATCCGTTCAAATTAAGTTTGACACAAAGAATGAAATATTTTGTTAAATGGAGACACTGTTTATAGTACAATTATACAATTGTATCGCTGTCCCCCTTGGCCAAGCCCAGAAAGCTCAGTCAGTAGTAACGAGAGCTGTCAATCCAGGGGTTGTGAGTTCAATCACAGCTCGGCCAACATTCTATTCGACGTTTGACAAAAGTCACTGTGACAAGCGTCTTTCGTCATTCGTCGTTCACAGATGGGCTAACAGTCTATTTGGAAAAGCAGCCAGATGCTTGCTTGGAAAGTATGGTGTGTGGAGTGGGTGAACTGGCCGCCGTGTTATGACTGAAACATTGTTAAAAAAACAGCGTTAATCCCAATCAATTAATCAATGTCCTCCTTTTAACCGCACCACATGCGAACACAAATAGTAATGCTTATGCGACCAGTGAAAACCAAGATCAGCCTGCGCATCCGCAAACTCTGATCTGGCTTGGCTGTGTTTGCCGCCAATTAGTTGGGTTTTGGGAAATTCCTGGGAAAAAAATAGTTGCTATTTAGAACCATGTTTTCAACTTTATGTCAGTTATATTACGGCGTTCCCTTGGTAAATTACCAGTACAACTGGTCCATTTATCTTGACACAGTTATTTGTAATGCTAACCCCGCAACCGTAAGCGCAAAGGAGGAGGGCAGCTATTACAAACATTTTCAGTCTTGGGTATGATCCGGCCAGGGATTGAACCCACGAACTGAGGCAGACACTCTACCACTATCCCACTTAGGCGGTCAAATGGTTCGAATGAGCGTCTTTAATAAATGGTTTGACCCAGCAATCAAGGGAATATGTCTCGAATACATCTAAATAATAACTATCTGGAGCCGTGCTACGTAAACACCAAGCTCAAAGTATTTGACAAAGATCTATCAGAGTATCGGTGCAGTCCGATCCAAATGGTCACTATTTGACAGAAGTTCTTGAAACGCAAAATGCACAGATTGATCTAGACCTATGCTTGTCGCGAACGCATTATGGTTGGTTTATGTACGATTTGACATGTACATGTATATACAGTGTAGGTTCACATCCGCCTGTACATCTGTTCCGTCTTATCAGAATCTACACACGTTTAACAGAAGCTTCTAATAAACTTATATAATGTTATTTGAACAGTGTTTATCTTGATCAGACTGAGCGAGGGATCTACACTGTTTACAAAAGCTAAGCTGTACATTTCCCCATTAACTCCTGTAATCAAACATTACCTGTTTAGCCCTGTCTGACTCGTACTCAATTATCTTACATCGAATGTTCAGGTGCTTTTTGTATGACCCTGGAAGACCATATCCAATCACCGTGACCTCTGTAAGACGTAAATGTTTCACATCTTTCATACACAAGACCAGTGGTGGAGGCAGACCCTCGGGGTCGTTCACTTCTAAGACAGCAAGGTTTAGGGTTTCGTCGTGGAAGGGAACAAGTTGTTTGAACCCGAATTTTCTGCTAGTCGATGTAGGCGGTGAATCGAAAGTCACATATACATGTCTGCTGTCCTCCAGTGCTGACCAATCAGACCTTCCTGTCCTGTCAGGATCTAGCAAATAAACCGAGACTACAGTCGCTATGGCGAATCCCTTTTCTATTTATTAATACTAATATATATATCTATAACTTTTAGAGATAAATCCATATAAATATATATTAATATATATAAACATGAATCTCAGTGAGATATATATATCTATATCACGTGGCATAACAGGTGTCTTAAATAAAGAGAGATGTCTTGTTTACGATAATGGCTTACCATAAGTCACTGTGCCGAGCGAGACGTACTGGTTGAGTCCGATATTTGTATTCAGGCGTAAATTAGAATTGTGTTTCTGAAACATTCTCCATTTATCTCTGAAGCCCAATTTTCTTCATTTAAATGGGTTTGCTTTTGCATTTACCTCTGTAATAAGGGACTGGTCTATTCAAAAGCGATATCACTTAACCATATACCGATATCGAGTTATGTCAGTTTAAAACCAATGGTTTTTGGAGAAGAGATAACACTTTAAAATACTTCTTAAAATGTACTTACCGACAATATCACGGACCGTGTGGGCCACAGTCATCACGTATTTAGACCCGACCCGGAAAGCGGTGGCGGACATTTTATTGTAAATGATTGTTCCGACTGATTCCATGGTGGGACCATAAAACTTCATGGATTCCTCGTCCATTGAGTCCAACACGTGTTTTTTACAAGTGTGTTGGTCCTTCATCCACGATGGAGTATCCTGTGTGTTCTTGTTATCTTTAGCTAGACGAAAGGTAAATACATTAAAACGAAAGATTGACGCAAGTAAAATGTATATGTAACGATGAGTTCTACCATAAAATAAATATAACTTATAAAACAACTCAAACTAAATGTCATATATTGTTTATGGAATCATCGGTTGATTGTTTTACGCTGCTTTCAACATTGTTCGAGTTATATCGTGTCGTTTCATGGGTAAGTTATCAGTTCTACTGGACCATTTATCTTGACACCAGCCTGTCACTCATAATGCTAACCCCGAAGCCCTGAACGCTAATGATGGTAGCCAATATTACCATTATTAAAAGTATTTGGTATGACCCGGTCGGGGATCAAACTGGCGACCTCCCGCACCCGAGGCGGACGCTCTACCAAGGCGGTAATCATCATCATCATTATTACTAGTTTTAGTTGACGTAGTAGCAGGGACATACATTACATATCAGTAACTGGTAGAAGTTAGAAGTAGTACTCTTTATATACTAATAACTCCTTCCCAAAACTAGACGTATTTAGAAGGTTTTTCAAATATTGTGGCAAAAGGAGCAATTGCTCTTTTTGCCACAATGTTGTTAACTCTGTTCAATGAGTAAACTTTCATTTATAGCATTTTTCCATATTTTGTCCAAGATAAGTCGTCTGCTCCGGAATTGTTGTATGTGGGAAAAGATATACTATCATTAACTGTTGTTTGCACTCACAAAACACTTTATCAGACTGATTCTTAAATCTATAAAGTTACACATACCTTTTGTCTCGGCCGTTTCTTCCGGTGAAAGTACATCTGAAAGAGGTATCATGTGTTTATATCAAGGTTTCGTATATAACCAGAGTATATATACTAGTTATATTTGTTTGTTTGTTTGAATACTCCTTTCAACAGTTATTGAGTTATATCACGGCGTTTCCTGGACACGTTACGAGTACTACCGGTATTATTGACCCTACCACAGATATATCGGTCGTAATGCTTTCACTGCAACACTGAGTGCCAAGAAGGGTGTTCGTAATAACCGAACGGTTTTACATTATAGCTTTGATTGAATACTATTTATTTTTTAATACAATAAGGTAATTCATATATGAGTCTGCCTATGGTTAAAGGTACATGTTGGCATTTCTGAACAGTGTAGGTTCAGATCGGCCCGTTCCTGCACAGGAATCCGCTTGGGCCGAGTAGTTACCGTCAGGGATTTGGAACCGGGCATTCCGAGTTCGGGTACCAGTCGCGGAGTTTATGATGTAGTGCTCTTTGACAAGGCACATGTCTAAGACTCGTAATGGTTTGTTACTGTCGCAATGGCATAACTGAAATAATGCTGGAAAACAAACCACACATCATCTGCTCTGTCTTATCAGAATCTCAAACATTATCAGAAGTTGCTGTTAAGTTCATGTAAGTAATATGTAAACAGTACACCTGCTGATCTTGCTCTATAATGTTCACAAACTTGCCCCTTTAATGGCACGATCGATGGGCTCATATAAGCTGGCAACAAAGCGTAAAGAATGAGCAGTCACGGTGGTTCGTTGTTATCTGATAATTTACTAAATTTGGTATATATATATATGTTTATATTTTCTTCATAAGTTATATTTGTATTTAAATAATTGCATGTACATATAACATGTGAGTAGAAAAACAAGGTAATGATGAAGTCATGCATGTCCAATGAGAACAAAGTCACGGTTAAAACATTGCATTAACTTACCAAATATTGGTCTCTCTAATATCTTCTCCACTTCACCGACATATTTATGAATATCCGCTTTAATTGTTCGTTCGTCCTCGTCCATTAGGTTATTGGCGTAACCGGTAACTATTTCTTCAACTTTAGTCATAGTGGCAAATATCGCATCGTCTGTCCGGAACGACTTATCGAACTCAACTTTCCCTTTTAATGCATCCATTGCCTCTGTCTTTTGTTCTGTAATGATGGCCTGTAATACAAAATAGGATATTTGTTATGGGTCATAATGAGTTCAAATCTAATTAACATCAGACCAAAACTTCGCTGTAGTAACACGCGCTCGTATATATCTGATGCATGTAACAGTCGTCTCAGATTTACCTTTGAGTCAGCCAATAAAATGGTCGCCTATAAAATCGTTAGGTATCAACAGGGAGATAACCATTACAAATAAACTAGATAGAGAAGTGGTGATTGCCGAGTGTTTCGAGTGGTTCGATTGGCTAGAATATGCAAATCAGTTCGAGACGACCTTTAAAGTGTTGTCGTCGGATCAAAGATACGTACAGTGAAGTATATTGGTCTAATTTCAATAAGATTGAGTAACTTCCAATATGTTTCGCTAACGCTTTTTAAACATAGTATTTGATCAGACCCCAAACTGTATTAAATAATTGAAGATAAGATGAGCAGAAAATATTTGAATCAACAGCGGGATCTAAGTTGGGTCTCCTTTTTACGCCAATAAATCACAGTGGCCTTCAAAATAGATTCTGACAAACAGTTTGAACACTCTCTAATTAAGAAAGGCCGAGCCCCGGTAGCTCAGTCGGTAGCGATGCGGACTGTGAATCCAAGGTTCTGAGTTCGAATCCCAGCTCGGCCAACGTTCTTTCCGACGTTTGACAAAAGTCACTGTGACAAGCGTCATTCGTCTTTCAACAATGGACTTATCGTCTATGTGCAAAAGCAGCCAGTTGCTTGGAAAGTATGTTGTGTGGGGTACTGGTGTGAGAAAGCTAAAACACATGAGTAGGTGAACTGGCCGCCGTGATATGACTGAAAAACTGCAATTTCTGCTTTTGCCACAGTGTTTTCAACTTTATTCAATTATTGTACTATCATTTATTAAGATTTTTCATATTTTGCAAATATCTTTTTTCAAGGTCGTCTGCTGCATATTTGCTGTATGTGGGAATGGGTTATACTGGTATCAACATAGACTTACTTCTTTCACATATCTGCAATATCTTAGTTCCTGTTTTTCTCTAAAAGCTTGCAGTCTTGCCTGTATACCGTGTAACTGTTCTATCAGTTTAAGTAATTGTTTCCCCTTATTTCTCTCATCCCTCTTCAGTGAGTTAACCATGTTGATCTTACTCTCTGCCTTGGTAATCCTGGCCGTCATCTCTACAACAGTATGTGTCAGATCACACCGTTTATGGACGTCACTCTCCGTACACGTGTTACATAGAAACACGGCGTGGCTCTCGCAGTATGTGGTAATTCTGAAAATAAAGCAGGCCACAATCATATATTAAAACATACACCACATCTATTGACCAACATACAACGTATAAATGTAAAACTACTGTATACACAAACAAATACACCACATATAATGTCATTTGTACTGCATAGTATATAGTTTGTATTGCACATAACGTTTTTTGTACAACGTATAATGGTTATTCTACTATTTTGCACTGCATATTATTCAATTATCACCACACATAATAGAAAAGGCACTGCATATCATGAATAATGTAACACGTCAAATGAAATATGTACCTCATATACGTGAAAATGTACTGCGTATAATACAATACAACATACTAAGACAGTAAAGGCGTTCCATATATAAAGGTTATGTTATGCTCTGTCTCAGTTCGTGTACTTATCATCGTTTAGTCTTCTACCGCTGATGGTTTTAGTTTGTTTAAGCCCTAAAGGTATATACCGGAAATGGGTAAACGCGCATACGTCTGTTCAGTGTTCACTACATTTAAGTGTTCAGGTTTTCATTGTTTTTGTTTAAAGGTTGATATTTGTTAACGAGGTATACACATCTTATGATAATCGTGCAGTCTTAACATTTTGAAACATGCTAAAGTATTATTTTACACACACATTGATCAAGTGCCGGGTAGGAATCTTAATCGATAACATTTCCTCATGCAGACAGTCGAGCGCATAAACCCATCGGATATGATGTTTTAAGTGAAAACAAAATTCAAGATTCTTTATTCCGTAACGTAAAACTTGACAAAGTTTTTAGCTACATACAGATGTTAAATGTAACATATATATCTATTACAAAGATCAAGTCAAGACGACATGTTCACTATGTTAATTTAACAAAACATATATAAGGATGAACAGCTATGGAAATGTAAGAATTATATGCAAATATATGTAAACGTAGATATCATTGATGAATACAACGTAGGCCTTCATATCACAACAGCTAAACCTTCATGTGCAGCAGACGATTATAACTTGTTCAAGGCAAACATATGTACAACCTCTATAAATAAAAGTATATTTATTGCATAGATTTGAAACGTTGTGTTAAATGGAGAAATTGATAAGTATGATAAATTTCTCTTCTTACCACAATGTTTTCAACAGTTGTTCACTCCAGAAAGGCGTCTGAAGGCGTCAATATGTGGGAAAGAATTAAGCAAAAGTTCAAAATTGGTAGTGTATATTTTGAGCAAAAATCACAATCCCCCAATATGTCTTCAGCAGACGAATTATAAAATAGTTTTGGCATTAGGAGAAATTTCTAATAATGAGCAAATTCTATATTTTACCACAATGTTTTCAACTGAATTTGAAAGTATGTAATATTGTTTGTTTTTTTCAGAGAACTTTCATAATTCTGCAGAATTGTGATCAAGCTCGTCTGCTGCATATTTCGTGTATGTGGGAAAGGGTAAAGTGAAACCATTTACCTTAAATTACTATGCACTTTACACTGAAACTTGGAGATGTTCGATACGGGCGTCGTCTTCATTTCCTTCACTTTGTAATCCATCACATTGTGTAACTTGATTTTCGAACGATGGACAATCTCACACGCCCCACACATATAGTCCTGACAATCCGTGCAGAGCTTCGACGCTTGGGTGACCTTCAACGCTTTGTGGCACGGCTTGCAAATCTCCTCCACGACCAGGTTCGCCTGCTTGAGGCGGTCCACTGACTCCTTCTTTGGAAACAGCTCCGCCCATTTCTCTGAAACTTTACCAAGCATGTGGCATGGAGTTCTCACCTTGCACACTGGACAGAAGAAGGTGCGGTCGAGTTTGCTTAGTTGTTCGTATGTCTTGAGAAGGAGTAATAAACATTCTTCACAGAAAACGTGTAAACATGGTAAAATCCGAGGGTTCACCAGGGATTGGTCACAAATTTGACAAATTGTGATATCGTCTGATGAAAATGGACGACGCCATTTTTCAGCAAGAGCTTTCATTGGATATCGAGACTTTGCCATTGTATGGAGTTGTTTTCAGGTCCTAATGTACATAAAGGAGACACTGCTGCTTGTGTTAAATGTAAGTTTTAATGGGAAGTCAAATAGTCTAGACCCTCAGCTTACTAGAAGCACATTTAAACATCTCTCAAAATGCTTTCGTCACCACACAGTTTCTACGTCAGATAAATCGATAAAAATGTGGCCATTTTGAGCTGCAAAAATAAATAAAATAACACGAAGTTTGGCATGTGAGCTATGCAAAATTGTACAAATAAATCACACTGATATTTTAATGTTTTATTTATACTCGTATACTCCGACTTAATTAATATCCATGTATGAACTCTTAGAATTAGTTTCCATTGCGTAAACTCCCAGGAAATAACTTCTTTCTGCCACAGTCAGTTATGAATTTGTTTCATAGATAATGTCCAAAAACTAATTTATATTCCTCTATAGTACAAACGTGTCTTAATAAATCAATAGTTTTAGTTTATTAATTGTAAATTGGATAGTGCTCTATTTACTCAAGCAATGAAGCATAGCAAACCTTTTGAGCATACACAATAGTTTAAAAGTAATATCTATTTTTGATCTTAACCCTTACAGTTACTCTCAACAAGAAAAGGTTATCGATAGTCGAGTTCCCGTAGATAGGTCGGTAACAACTCACATTGATTGGACACATGTTTGTATTGTTGTTTTGCTTATATTATTATCATAATAATTATTATTTTTATTATTACTATCATTTTCATTATTTGTATTATATGTGTTGATATAACCGCCATCGGATTATTACCCAGAATGCGCCTACTACCGATATGTAACCAATGCACCAGTCATATTCCTGACGGTCAATGAAAGAAGTCGGTTCTACTATAGTTAAAGGAATCCGCCGTGGTCGAGTGGTTAGCGTCAGGGATTTGGAACCGATCCCCAGTCGCGATGTGTATTGTGGAGTGACATTGGTTGGTATAGCAGATATTCTATTGAAAATGGCGCTAACTCCTTTAAAACAAAAACAAATCTCCTGTATTTAAAGTAGTTTAGAGACGAGCAGATCAGGGACTGAATCCTCATCTCCCGCTCTAACCATTACACCACGGAATTAGATCACTCAAATTATTGGACAAATTCAAACTAGTCAAAATGCATGGCCTAACCTTAAAGATTGTGTTTGTTTGTAGGTTGTTTCACGTCGCTTTCAACACTGTTTCAGTTATAACACGGCGTTTCCAATGTTAGTCATCAGTACTACTGGTCTGTTTGGCCTAACACCAGTTAGTCAGTTGTAATGCTAACCCCAAACTCCAGAGAACCAATGAGTTAATGCAAATACTACCATTTTAAAATCTGACCCCATCAGGGATCGAACCTTCGATTACCTACGTTCTACCGCAACACTACCGAGGAGGTTTCTAACGTAAGCAGAATACCTTCCGTTTATCGTATATTTCAAAAGTCTGCACCGTAATTGGTCATGATTCTTTCCTTAATAGACAATTCACACTTTCAAACGACGAGATTTTAAATATTGCGGAAACAGGAGGAATTGTTCAAACGGTTCTGCTTAGCTGCAAGACATAACAGCCAGATCTAAAACTGGACGTTTAAATGTAATTTCCTCCAAAACCAATGGCAAAATGACAAATTAATTTCAACGAATTCTTTTTCATATTAAATTAGTTCAAACGGATCTGCTCTAATGCATAAGATGGCCACCAGAGCAAGTTTCATCTATTGTTGAACCGTTGGCCATATTTCTAACTAAATTTATACAAATCTTCCTTTAGGGGACCGCTTACCAGTAGTGTCCTAACTGTTTTACTTCGCTTCATAAGACAGCAGAAAGAGCTTAACAAATATAATATCTCTTAGAATTACATCTGCTCCTTTTGTAAAATACTTTCATACCGATGTGCGTTCCTTAAGTGGCCCTCTACCAAAATTGTGCAATCTGTCCCACTCCGCCTCTCAAGATAACTGCTAATATAGATATTTTTCATACTCACTTCTATAAATCTATAATTCTCAGATGAGCGAAACATAACCAGCATGGTCCTCTTGTTTATTGTTTTGTAGCCCGTCTGGTCAGGGTGACACGTAGGGATCACTTTTCTCTGTCCGTCTACTTACTAAATGGGTAATTTCCATATGTCATATATGCTAATTGGGGCGCCCTTGTGTTTTAGTAATCCCCTTCTCACTTGCATACGTATTATGGCGCATCTGTAGCAGACGAATGCAGGAAATGTTGTTGAAACAGGAGAAAATGCTCATAATGAGAAATTACTCCATTTGTCACAATGTATTCAGCACGTTCAATAATTGTAACTTTAATTCGGAGAGATTAAGTGCTAATAATGAAACGTATGATACAAATTACATAGTACCTTAGTGTGATTATAAACTATAAGTTATCATTACATTGTTTATCGTAATTATTTCTTTGGTTGTGCTAAAAGATGCATTATTTATATTGTCCAGAAAAACATATGAGCCGTTCCTTGAGAAATCCAACATTATGGACTCTGCGTAATGTATCGACCTAGATCATCCTGCGCAATCCGCGCAAGCCAATCCGGGCCGACACATTACGTCTCAGGGGGATAGAGGTATAAAGTAATGATTGTTGAAACAAAACATTCACAGGAGGCGAAAAGAGTCTGTCCGGGTTAGGTTAGCCTACGCGCATTGCGCAGACTGATCTGGGTCGATACATTACACAGAGTCCATGATGTTGGTTTTCTCGTGGAAAGGCTCATATATATCGATGTTTTAGCATCATTCAATGGTTAACTGCGAGAAAACATTTCATATATTGAGATGCGCGTCAGGCATAGAAGGGTGATTCTGTCTCTGACACACACGACATCCGACACTTTACAGCAGACGACATTTGAAAAATAATAAAAAAAGAGATGTACAAATGTATCCATTTCTCACTACTATCCCACGTGCTTGTTCAGAGAAGACGACCCTTTTACCCTTTTCATCATATATACGCTTTCTGACGCCTCTGCAGCAGACGGCTTTTTGGAAGACATTCCGACAAAAGAAAAAGAAATTGCTCAAAACGAGCAATTTCTCCTTTCGCACCATGTTTTCAACTCTATGCAATTAGTGTACTTTCATTTAAAGGGAGTTTTCAATTGTGTTCGGGTATCTTTTCAAATTCGTCTGCTGCAGATTTGTTGTATGGGAAAGGGTTAATCCTATTTCAGGTTAACAGTTTCAGGGGCGTAGCTCCCTTTAGGCACTGTAGGCACGTGCCTACACATTTTTTCTAAAAGTGCCCCAAAATGCAGCTGCGGCGATACACATCTGCGTAATGTATCGACCAGATCAGCCTGCGCTGTCCGCGCAGACTGATCCGGCCGACACATTCCGTCTAAGGGGGGATAAATAGAGTAGTGATTCCTTGAAACAGAAAATCCACAGGGGGCGAAAAGTGTATATCCGGGTACGCCTGTGTGGCATGCTTAGGCTGATCCGGGTCGATACTTTACGCAGAGTCCACAATGTTGATTTTCTCACGAGACGGCCTACACGTTGATTATTGGTTGATAAGGATGATTTTCCTATGGCATTACTACGATAATAACGGTGGGTAAGTCTGTGTGTCATAGTGTAAGTATGAATAACGAATGTCTTACTGTTAACCTCTATCACTTTCTCGGAGTAATTACGCTATTGTAGCATTACTTTGTTAACATGAGTCTCGAAACGTAATTACGAAAGTTTCTTTTGTTCACCCTTAAATCCTTAACTCGCTTTAAGATATATATTTGGGATATTAATGTGTTGGACTCTTCCATATAACTATGCAATTTGATCATGGTCAAATATTTCTTACATTTTTAACATTGCTCCTTGAAAACCTTTCAAATAAGAAAGAAATTTCGAAAATTTGCACTTAAAACGTATAATACAGAAATGTTGTCGGTCTAAGGTTAAGCTCATTTCTAACTTGTAGACACATTTTGACACATCTGCAGGAAACGACTTTCGAAAACATTATGGCAAAAGAAGAACTGCTAATAATTATATATTTCTCCTTTTGCAACAATGTTCCCCTATAGAGATGTTCAATATGTTTTCAAAGTCGTCTGCTGTAGGGTTGTTATATGCGGGAAAGGTTTAAAACATCTAACTCCAATTATAAACAAGATTTCAATATTGTATGGAACAAAGAATCCAAAGCTTAACTTGTCATTATTTAAAAAAAGACATGGGTGTTAGTGGTAAGAAGAAGATGTTTTAAGCGTTCAACATAGAATACTGGAAGTCGTTTTTAAAAAGGACAGTATTCAATGTTATGATGTAGTATAATATTTTTAAAAAATAAACCATCAAAGTGTTGTGAGAGACGTTGTTTCTTTATTCGTCAATAGTTTAAGAATGAAAGAACAAAGAAAACGGCAGTAGATCTCTGATGGAGCTTCATTACATCTGAGTGTTGTGTAATATCAGAATTTATACACTGAATCGTGAGTAACGACCACCACTATAGCAACGATGGCAGTACCAAGTGCAGGGTTCGGTGAGGTTCAAAACAGCATTAAAGAAATTGATATGCAAATAGTGTACCGTAGACTGGAGGCTAGGAAAAAGTAAGTTACTGAAACGTTTAGAGGCGTGATCTTTTAACCCTTTACCACCTCATATAGACGCTTTCTGATGCTTCTGCAGCAGACGACTTTTTGAAAACATGGCGACAAAAGAAGAAATTGCTCAACACGAGCAATTTCTCCTTTAGTCAGCATGTTTTCAATTCTATTCAATTGTTGTTCTTTCATTTAAAGGGACTTTCTGTGCTTTCAAAGTCGTTTGCTGCAGATTTGTTGTATGTGGGAAAGGGTTTAAAACCAGCATCAGAGCATATTTGAGAAGTGTTGAAAACGACCAATTTGCCAATCACACTGTGATCTATATGCAAGAGTAAGACTTAGTGTTTCTTTAACCGATTGACAGATATGAATCAGACTGCAGATGAACCTCCAATGTAGCCTATTGGTAAATAAAGCTAGTCACAATGGCTTTTATCAATCTCCGAACAGAATGCATGGCCGAGCCGGTGGTCGAACCAACGACTCCTTGATCGATAGCCCTCGTCGTACCCGACTGAGCTCTCGAGGCTCGACAAACGATAGTTTGAATAGAGAAGGTATACACGAAGCATACTAAGAGTTTAATCTTTTCCAGAAATCTTTAAAATGTCATTGGCTACAGAGGCCTAGAATGCCGTCTGTATATGGTACATAACAGAATCGTGTCACGGGATATAAAACACACTCATGCCAAGACTGAGCTTACCAAAAGATAAGAACACAGTGCGTTTTACATATTCAAACGATTCAAATTCATTCAAATATATAATCATAAATCAATCAAAATAAAAGCAAATGTTGGAATCAGTGTAGGCAGCATGAATTAGAAAAAATGAAAGAAATTCTTGTTTTCGGTAAAAACTATATATGTGTGTCACCTGACTTATCAAGGTAACGCTTATTCGTGACTTTTACGTCGACTGTCTGTCACTATTTTACCCAATGGGATATTTTCTGATGACATACATGTTCCTTGGAAACTCTTGTTTCGAGATAAATTTGAAAAAAAATCTGCCAAATAGGCTTCAAAACTCGTCTGCTCATTATGAGTAATTTCTTCGTTTGCAATAAAGCGATATCCTCATTTCCGAAATGAACCAAATTGAAATATTTCTCCAATTTCAGTAACATTACGAAGGATGGTAAGATGTCGAAAAAGCAGATGGCGTCCGCCTATCGCGGTTACCATGGAATGGAAGCCCGGTATCATGCTATGGTGCGAATGTCAGACGAATCCATGATGAACGTTAAAGCCAGAAACGACCGTGTCAACCTGAAACATAACGAGGACATGAAATCACTCGAAGGACAAAGGAGAACAGTAAGTCGATTGTCCAGAAAAGAGATAGATTCTATTTCAGAAGAATTCAGAGCCCAATTGGCTTATCAGTACGTGTACAAGAATCACAGTTTCAAACGGTTCGACAACACAAAGGCCCCGAAAAAGTCTCGTCCAACCTCGGATAAGCCGGAGATGTACCTACAGAAACAACAAACCTCTCTACAACGGTCAAACTCTTTTATCCGACCTCTTGGTTCTTTACGGCAAATGGAAACCTATAATGATGAACTGAAACTACCCAAATTAAATGATACCGAGAGAGAAAAACGAACGAAACAGAAGAGTAAAATAAATATGATGGGAGAAAAACGTTATGATGATTTGAAAAACGAAAAGGAGGATGTGACCCCAACTCATCAAACGAATGTAGAGACAAAATCATTTCCCAAAATAGAGGGGGCATTAGGCGTAGAGATCAAGTATAAATACAGGTCAACAGATGATGATAAAGAGAGTTTGTTTTCCGCTCCGGCTGGGTTTGTTGATGACGAGGCAGTAGTCTACAATACTGCAGCGCCTCCTTTAGTAAAATTTGATATGGGGAGAAATCTTATGCTTATGAGACAGGCAGAACAGGAAAACTACAACCGCCAGAGAGTGCTTCCAGTACCACCATCAGCAGACGAAACAAAGAAACAGGCTTGGAGAAGAGTACTTCCGGTCACGCCCAGTAGACCTAGATCTGTGTACCCGCGACAGGAAACCAACCCTATCGATCATAAGAAAACAATGAGAAAAGAGGTAACTGACCTATTAGACACGTGGGGGCTGGCCAATGTCACAAAAAGATTGGAGATAGTGGAGAAAGTTAAACAGATTGAGAAAGATCGAAATAAGGACAATCCACCTCCGACATTTGACACATCTCGTCCTACTTCCGCTATTATACGAGATTTCAAAGAGTACAAGAAAACGCAGGAGGAAAGGAGATACGCCGTAGAAAATAACCAGCCGATAACAGTTAAACAAATGACTGTGGAGCTGAGACCTGAAAGTCCCACGGCCACGAGACGAAATCAGTACAGTTCACAGGTACAGACGCCGGGAAAACTAAGGCGCACGTTTAGTGAAAAATCAGACAAATTCTCGTCTATTTCTAGAACGATGTCTTATGGCGAGATACCAGACAACATTGGCGAAATCGCAGCGAATGCCTTACTGACAGCAGCGGAACGAATTGAAAAGGAAAAGGTGAAGAGAAATAGCGCCAAACAAAGACCCCAAGAGAAAACTGACGAGAAGATGGTACAAGAATCCGAAATGGAAGCCAAACATTCTCCTCCGTCGAACACCGACATAAATAACACCACACGAGATACAAATGAAAAACCGAGACGTCAATTACCTAAGACTCCGCAACAATCAGACAGCGGACCCAACAATCCAAATCCGAAGAAACCAGGTCGAAAATATATCCCTAGCGATGTTTACGACGTACAGCATACAGTCAAACCAAAGCGGCTGTTGCAGCGGAATAAACAAGATAAAATGTTTGACACTACTATCTTAGCAAAACCATCAAAAGATGATCTCAATAGGATTGATGAAGTTCAGAAGGCTAACAGGAATGAAACCACACCTTTACCCTTGAAGAAACGTCGTCCAGGAACACCTCTGTCATACACAGACGATGAAGAGAGTTCTCAGTCGACTACTTTGTACATGTTTTCGGCTAAACCGATACCACAAAACATCAAACAGAAGATGAAATTCGATTACGACAATTTCAGCCGAACAACACCGAACATGAAGAAGAAACTGGAGGTACGGGCTAAGAATAGACGTAAAATACAACACCAGAACAAACTTCTACACGACGAGAAGAGATATTCTCCGATCAAAGACTCGGATAGGGCATCGACCCTGGTGTCCTTTAACGAAAGTGTCATGGTGTTCCAGACAATTTAACCCTAATCGTGATACTTGCAGAATTATCACTCCATTGGAAAAAAGTGAATGGCTAGCGGACCTCTGACCGATTTGTATATATTGTTTTCTTTTAAATATATTGGCAATCTTATCCCTTCTGATTTTACCACTTAGTCGGTGTCCTTTCTTCAGATGTGTTACGGTCTTCCAACGTTCTGTTCCTTTATGGGTTCCTACATAGTGCCTCAGTGGTGGTAATGGGATTAGACTTACTCCACGTATAGTACATACAAGTTCATTTTCGTTGCTTTATTTATTAGTCAATTTGTTGATTTAATCTGCTCTCTAAGAAGTTGACCCTTTCGCAAACGTTGTGTCAAAAGAAGAGAAACTCATAAATGTTGTCACAATCATTTCAACACTATTCGTTGAAATATATTTCCAGATTGTTTGCGAAGTTGTTCTCAAAGTTGGCTGCCGTATATTTGTTGTAAGTTGAATGGGATTAAACTGCAATGGATATGTGTATACGATTATTGATCGTATTCGTTCGTACTTATATATTCACTCAACATATTTGGGATTATGATTCAATTATATTGAATAAATGCCAGGGGAAATATACTATTTTCCAAATATTGATGTCCCTATAGTACTAAGCCCTTCTATGGCATGTCAAATGTTGCCGGCACCACACTATTTCAAACAACACTTGCGAACTATCTGGAATAAGACTAGCTGTACATGCTTACTAAGAACTTAAAAACTTGATATCAAACATAGGTGGTGTAACCAGTTGTAGAAATTCGTCAGCATAAGCGTTTAATTTTATACTATTTATATTCCTGAAATGAACAGTGTGCCAGGAAAATCTGTAAGCATTTGTCTGTCAGTCTAATAGATATTTGACGCTATAAAAAGCAAATGGAAACAAATGTAAAATTACTAAAATCGAAATCCGAAATACTAAATTCTGAAGAGTAAAACATGTTTTATTAATGTCAAGCTATATAGTATTTCAAATGCCATTATATCATTGTAAGCTATTGCAAACGGAACGTGTTAATATTACCAAAGCAAGCTTGATGCACTGTGATCAAATAAATTGCTTCTTTGTTTCCATGTAAATCGACAAATTTCAGTCCTCAATTGTCACACTTTCTAAGCCTTTCTCACGTAGAACACCATATATCATTGAATATAGTTACCTCTAAGCTTTAAAACAATCCCAAAAAAGTGCATTATGCAATAAATAAATGGTTACCGTCATTGGACCAAATCGGGCTCGAACAAAACCGGTGTTCATCATTCTCAACTTTCATTTTCAAACAAGGTTCAAAATACTAAAAATGATCAAATCAATCATTTTCAGTGCATCCTATACACATTTACAATGATTTTTAACTAAAAGCCATAAATCGAATGCATTCTGGTGATGAAACACACTCATTTTTACATAAACTGTTTTTTATGGACTATTTGGGTGTAGATCAGCATGTCAGCGGATGTATTTGGCTCAGTTTGACCTATATCGTAGATATGGCTTCCTTAATGGCGCTGAGGGTTTCAGGTATTGAAATACACCTGATGCATTGTTGTAGCGATCAATATGTGTAGTACTGGTCATCTACACAGGAAAGGCTGTGATATAGTTGAAATATTGTTGAAAGCAGCATAAAACATAATTCAAATAAAAAACAAAACAAAAACATATAAATGTATGAGGGAAAAGTAAAATAAAACAGAAAACAAGAGAGCCATGAGGCCCTTGATCGCTCACCTGAGAATGGGTTATTTAAGACTTAACTCTTTCAGCGCCAATGGCAATATCATCAAGACAAACTTTCTGACAAAGTTTCAAGCTGCTCAAGTAAAAAATACAATCTCTATAGTGTTAACAAGATTTGTATACAATATGTCCTAGTGACCTAGTTTTTGACCTGACCAAACCCATATTTGATTTGGCCTAGAAATCTTCAAGGCAAATATTTTGACAAAGATTCAAAATGACCCATAATTGAACTTGGCCTAGATATTATCAAGACAAACTTTCTAACAAAGTTTCAACATTCTCAAGTTTAAAATGCGGCTTTTAGAGTGTTAACAAGATTTTCCTTAAATTAAGCCTAGTAACCTAGTTTTTGACCAAACATGACCTATATTCGATCTTGGCCTAGAAATCACTAAGACAAACATTCTGACAAAGGTTCAACATGCTCAGGCGAAAAATGTAGCTTCCAGAGTGTTAACAAGATTGTCCTTAAATTTTACATAGTGACCTAGTTTTTGACCGGACATAACCCAGTTTCGAACTTGGCCTAGATATCACTAAGACAAACATTCTGAAAAAGTTTCAACATGCTCAACCCAAAAATGTGGCTTCCAGAGTGTTAACAAGATTGTTCATAAATTTGACCTAGTGACCTAGTTTTTGACCCCACATGACCCAGTTTCAAACTTGGCCTAGAGTTGATAGAGATATATGTTCTGATAAACTTTCATAAAGATTGGATGCAAAATGTTGCCTCTAGAGTGTTAACAAGCAAATGTTGACGACGGACGACGGACAATGAACGGACGAACGACGGACGATGGACGACGGACAAAAGGCGATCACAATAAATCACCTTGAGCACTATGTGCTCTGGTGAGCTAAAAAGAGTCTTACGTTTACGAACAATGTAGATCAAGATTACCAAAAGTGACGATGCCAGGATACTGTTTTTTCTTTTAGCCCTTTACCACATACCACAAGTAGCAGCAGACGACTGTGATAACAATTAAACAAACCTATGGTAAATCTCTATAAATGAGTGTATAACAAATAAATACAGTTGACAATATTGTGGCAAAAGGAGACATTGCTGGTTATGAGCAATTGCTCTTTTTGCCACACTGTTTTCCAAAGTCGTCTGCTACAGATGTGTAATAAAACGTATATGTGTGGGTAAGTGTTAATAAAGAAACTCTAGATCATGGGAACACGGCCTTATAATCAATTTGCTTGTTTTTCCTAAATGTTAGTGCGGTGACAAAACGCTATACAAAAGTAAGCGGTAAATAAAGAAAATATATATTGTATTGTATTTTTGTCTAATTGTTCAAGAATAATAAGTGTAGATGGTTTGACTTTGTAATTGTTATAATTGCTGACACAATTCTATTGTTGTTGCCTGTATGGTATAATAATCGGGGTCGTTCAGTCTTATATCTGTATAGCCCACTATTCTGTGTCACAATATGTGTGGCGAAACATGTGGATCTTACGAAATATATAGATCAACCCTTTCCCACGCACAGACGTTTTCTGACGCCTCGGTAGCAGACGACCTTCGAAAACATTGTGACAAATGTAGAAATTGCTCAAAACGAGCAATTTCTCCATTTGCCACAATGTTTCAACTCTATTCAATAATTATGCTTTTATTTATAGCCGATTTCCATTATTCATCAAGACATTTTCAAAGTTATTCTCCTAAAAGAGGGAAAGATCGGAGTACACGGATGCGCTGTCGTCTATTATTTAAAGGGCGTTCCTTTACACTGTACAGTAAAAATTCGACGGTCCTCCGTAGCTCAGTCGGTAGCGACGCGGACTGTCACCCAGGGGTTGTGAGTTCGAACCGAAGCTCTACAAACATTGGAAAGATTGTTGTGTTTGCTATTGGTGTCAAAGTTTCAAAGTTTAAACGTTTAATACATACACTCAGCACATGTAAAATGTGATATGAGGTAATTATTATACATGTTTACATATAAAGTGATATTGGTATAAGAAAGCCTGAAAACACATAGCGATTGAAATGGCCGCCGTGATATGACTGAAAAAAACAATCAATTACGTGTATATACGCATGTACATTGTAGTTCAAATTTCGCTCTCCCCTGTGTTAACAGTTGATACTTATATACGGAGTGTTTAGTTACGACTCAATGCTCAATTCAAATTGTTAATGGAAACACACTATTGTAATAGCATCTATCTTAACTCTTTTCAATTATGAGAGTCATTAATTGATAGTTTGTATATTTGCCTTAATAATTAAATTAATATAGTTTCCATATGTTTACCAAGACCTTTTCAAATTCGTCTGCTATTGAAATAAATTGTTGACGACAGCTGCTTTATTCGCTAACACTAAGCTAGTCTATGTCAGAAGTCAAGTGTATAAAAAAGTAAAGGCTATATCTGGGGCAAATTCTTAGGTGACTTTAACCCTTTCCCATATACAGACGCTTTCTGACGCCTCTGCAGCAGACAAATTTTGCGAAAATATTTTGAAAAAATTACAAAATGCTCATGATAAACAATTTCTTCTTTTGTCACAATGCTTACAACTTTATTCAATAATTGTTCTTTCATTAATAGAGAGTTTCCATACTTTTGACTAAATGTTTTCGAAGAAGTCTGCAGTATATTTGTTATATAAGGGAAAGTGTTAAAAATTACTGAATGCAACGAATGAAAGATTTTTGTTATTTGTTTTATTTCAATTAAGTTTAACATTGATGTAATACTCAGTATATTGTATTACTTCCATAAGGCACTTCTTAAAGAGCAATATGTTTGAACTGGGAAATTTGTCTTACAACGTCAAACGTACACTGTCCCTAGAAAGTCAAGAGAGACATATTCACTTATCATGTGAAGAAATAGAACCCTTATTAATACTCCGGAGTGTCTTGGATGATCTATTCGGTAAACCAACGGAGCGTGTCGATATATAAAACACTTTAACATTGAGACGAATTTAATGTAATATAAGATGAAAACTGTGAGAAAGTGAAAATGAAGTTTTTTTTATTAAAAAGAAGGGGGGGGGGGGGGGGGGGGGGGCGTAACCCCAGACTGTCTGTTCAATCGAGCTGCTAATCAGACTATGTATTAGGATAATATACATTGTGACTAAGTTTGATGATTATCGAACCAGAAGTGTTACAGTCAGGGGCGTAGCTCCCTTTAGGCACTGTAGGCACGTGCCTACACATTTTTTCTCAAAATGCAGCTGCGGCGATAGACATCTGCGTAATGTATCGACCAGATCAGCCTGCGCTGTCCGCGCAGTCTGATCCGGCCGACACATGTCGTCTTAGGGGGATAAATGTATAGAGTAGTTATTCCTGAAACAGAAAATCCACAGGAGGCGAAAAGTGTCTATACGGGTAGGCCTGTGTGGTATGCTTAGGCTGATCCGGGTCGATACTTTACGCAGAGTGCACAATATTGATTTTCTCACGAGACGGCCTACACATTGATTATTGCAAAGATACCCCACTGACAGTTAGAGAGGAGAAAAGTTAATATTGCCATATTTCCCTTTATATTCGGGGCCATCTAGCGCCGTGTCAGTCGTGATCATCCCTTTAAGCAGAGTTATTATGCCAAACATCATGTATAAGTTTGGTAAACCGGATCATAATGTATCATGCAACAGTTTACGTCGAGTGTATATCTTGATCGAGGATTATTTATATTGGGTAACGAGTTCCCAAGCTAGAGATCGGACATACTATTGTTGTAGATCTCGCACCCCATGCCTGCCAAAGTTGTTCCCGTAATACATAACGTCTCAATACAAATATGTACTAACATTTTAAACAAGAGGGCTATGAGGCCCTGAATCGCTCACCCGAGAATGGGCTAGTTAAGATTTAACTCTTTCAGCGCCAATGGCAATATGAGGTTTTTGCCCGGCGGCAATGTTTGTTGACTGGAAGCATTTGTTTGACAAAGCTTCACCTTAGATATCATCAAGACAACACTATCTTAATTGTTTTAAAAAGGAAAGTTGCCATTATAGTGTTAGTGTCCTAATTTTGACCTAGTGACATAGTTTTTGATCCGACATAACCCATATTCACATGGGCGAGATATATTCAAGACAAACAATCTGACAAATATTCACCAAGATCAAGTAAATAATGCGACTTCTGTAGTGTCCCAATGCTTTTTCTTAAATGTTATCAAATGACCTAGTTTTTGACCTGACATTTTCCATATTCAACTTGGCCTAGATATCATCAAGAAAAACTTTCTGACACAGTTTCAAGCTGCTCAAGCCCAGAAAGCACCTTCCAGAGTGTTAACAAGATTGTTCTTCAATTTAACCTAGTGCCATAGTTTTTTACCCCACATGACCCATATTCAACCTTTGCTTAGATATCAGCAAGACAAACTTTCTGACAACATTTCAAGCTGCTCATGTTAAAAATGCAATCTCTATAGTGTTAACAAGATTGTTTTACACTTTGGCCTTGTGACCTAGTTTTTGACCTGACCAGATTGTTACCAAGATTTTTTTTAAATTTGGCCTAGTGACCTAGTTGTTGAACCAACATGATCTATATTCGAATTTGGCCTAGATATCGTCAAGACAAACTTTCTGACAAAGTTTCAAGCTGCTCAAGTCAAATTTGGCATAGTGACCTAGTTTTTGACCGTTTCGAACTTGGCCTAGATATCACTTAGACAAACATTATAAGTTTCAACATGCTCAAGTTTAAAATGTGTCTTCCAGAGTGTTAACACGATTTTCATTTAATTTGATCTAGTGACCTAGTTTGAGAGCCCACATGACCCAGTTTCGAACTTGGCCTGTATTTGATGGAGATGTATGCTCTGATAAACATTCTTGAAGATTGGATGCAAAATGTTGCTTCTAGAGTGTTAACAAGCAGATGTTGATGACGAACGACAGACGACGGACGACGGACAAAAGGCGATCACAAAAACTCACCTTGAACACTGTGTGCTCTGGTGAGTTAGAAATAGCTGACATCTGATTTTTTTGTCGGAGAAGACAAACGGTGTTAATTACGCATGCGTACACTTTGATTCGTCTCTTTCCCGTCCGTCAACTAGTCAAAGCTGTATTAAAAATGCCTTGTATATAGAGAGAACACATTAATATGGATGTTCAAAAATAAATATTTTCCAAACATGTCTACAAGTATGGTATTCGCCGAGCACATACTCATAAATATTGAATTCGCATGAGCAACGATTTTTACTGGGTCACCGATCACTCGTCCACATAATGATATACAACTGATGTACACTGAATCTCATTGCTTTTCGGCACTTCCTTATACTGATTAAATAGTTCGACTATGTTTGTTTTCTCTCCTTGCTAACATACAACCATATCCAATATCACATCATTATTACATCTTGAACAAACTCAGGAAATGCAATCGTTCATGTAATAATACTTGTGTACTTTAGGTCCATCGTCAAGTGTGTAGGTAAGATTTATATCCAGAAACCTGAAAAAGAGGAGAGAATAGCCTTATTGAGAGAATCAACTGGTGATTATGTGTATTATCGCACCTGCTTACAGATTATAAGGTTTGAGTGTTTCATCTGAGCCTTCATTTTTACACCAACATATACTGTAGCCATATCGTCTGACCAAATATCCATTGAACACGGTATGATCTGGATCTGCACTGTCCACAAAAGTGAACTCTACCTTTTTCCAATGAACGGGCCCGACCATATTGCAGTTGTCTCGTTACTTGACAAAACAAGACATAGTTTACAACGTTGTTGCGTATTGGTTAGGGCGTCCACTGCCAGAACCTAAGTTTCAGGTTTGATCCCCGGTCACGTTGTTTCAAAATGGAAGCAGTGGCATCCTCCCTCCTTTGTTGCTCAGGATAGCCGGGATAGATTAACGATTATTGCATCCATGTCAGGATAAATTTACATGTACTGTTTGTAATAAATACAGATAACACCTTAATAAAACTGCTTGAAGATCCACATTCAATCCCCGGTCGATTCATATCATAAACTGCAAATATGATAGTTGTGGCTTCCGTCTTTGTCGCACAGGATATCGGGGATAACTTACCGAGTAATATGTGGTGTCAGGATAAATGTACAGGTGGCACTGGTTATACACACAGGTAAGAGCTTTATATAACTGAAATACGGTTGAACCCAGTGTAAAACACAATTCCAATGGGAGATCCCTTACCTAGATGTCCCTGGATGAGGTTGTATAGAAATGCTGCCCTTGATAACTGAATCTTGTTGAACGACCAATGGATCCTCTATATACAACAGTGTCTGTGACCAATGAGTTTCTCTGGAAAAAAGACAAACTACTGTAGCTGTAGCACAACCAATCGAAGAGCATTTGCGACCAGTGTAGATCTCATGCGCACTTATGCTCATAGCATGTAGTTAGAAACGAACACAACAATCTCTGAAATATATTGTAGATTTAGATCACACATTGTGTATGAGAAAATGGTTTGTTTTTTCTCTAAGCATCGATCGCTTATTTATGCATATTAATCGAAGACCTAGGTATGTCTTTACAATCGTTAGCTATGAAAGTATATAAAGACAAACTTGTAATATCTATAAAAGTGGAAAAATAAATTTGATACAGGGTTTGTGGAACAAAGTTTCTTAATAAGCCCTCTAAATGATTGCATGATGATAAAACGGACAGTCACAAGTAAAAATACAAAGAAAGAGTTACGTAGAGACGCATGCTGTTTCGTAATTTTCCTTAAGTTTCCCTGTGGTATTTCTCAATAAAATTTAATATAAACAGTACAGTTCAGATCATCTCGTCTACATGTACAATCTTATCAGAGTCTAACCAAGTTGAAATACTAATCTTACATGTGTGTGTTAATCACATGTGAACAGATTCTATCTATACTGTTCATCAAAGCCGACATGTACTGTTTCAATGCACGGGCTCACGTGCTCGAAATAGCTATAGCATCGATATGCTGCAACATTTATTCATAAATGAGACAAGTCATAAGACAATCGACCGTTGGAGGGTTTGATTAATAATCTATATTAGCCGTTCCGCGAGGACACCAACATTGTGGATAATGTTGGTTTTCTCATGGAACGGCTCATATTAAAATCAATTTGCGTACTTTTACAACCGACAATTGGTCATACACTAAAGGTGTCGGAGTTTCATCAGGAAAAGAACATATGGCAAACCCCCACAAAATACCGTCGTACTATAAAATCCTTTCTATATGGTATTATATAAAAGAATATTGTCACTATTATTTTAGTATACGAACGACTATTTATAGTAACACGGTCTTGTGTAGGGGGTTTTCTCCAGATTATCGCAAACGAATATGCAATTTGCTTGTGCATGCATACACGTTCTCCTTGATCTTCCATGAATTTAATTACAAGAAGTTAACATCCAGATAAGACTTGAGGAGTCACAGACTGATGTGAAATCTCGTTGACAGTCAAGATTTGAATGATATGGCCAAAATCGAACCAATTGCAGCTAACTTTTGTTAAAATGCTTCAGTAAAAATATGAGATTTTGACAACGATGTTGTTTAATTAAATATGTATATTATTTTGATACCATTTATCGAATTGGCCAATCACTTACTCTGAGTACGGTGACGTAGAAAGACTGATACATTCTGGGAAGCCTACATTAAACCACGTGCAGAATCCGTGTATTGTACTGTGTCCAAAACATTGGAAGGTAAAGTCATGCTGAAAATATTAAAGAAAGTCAAATATGAATGCAAAATATTTTATGTATATTGATTTGTGTGTAAACTGAGTAAAGGCTCAGTTAGTCTGGAGTTAGCTGATCATAAAGAAACATTATTAGATCAGGCTTAAAACATGCCCATTGGAGAAGCAGGCAAAGAGCTATAAAGACAACCCTTTTATAGACCACACTGGTTTAACCAGTTAAACTTTAAAATTTGTTTGCTTCATTATTCTTTTATTGATTCCAAACAGCGAGATGTATTGGTCTGCTGTAGCATTTACGAAAATCAAATTTTACCCATTCACTATACATGCGATAGTGATACATATACGGGTAGGTGACCAACCTAGTCACCATTGTTGGTTCATGCCAGACGTACTAATTGACTATAGTACGCCGGGTACCAGACCAGGGGTTCAGTCAATCAAACCATCCATCTATGTGAGGATAAACTAGCAGGCAGTACTGGTAATTTACACAGGAACCAACATCACGTGTTTTGTATTTTAAATAGTATAGAAGGCGCCGTTTTACATCATTCAATCTTTTCTTTCTGCTCATCCGGTTGGACATCATTCCAAATCAGAATATCATTCCAAATAAGATTGTCATATACCTAGTTGAGCTTTACTTCTAGATGTGTTTCATTTATAAGATGCATCCAGGCATATATTACATATGCGGCTATTGAAGACTCTGGTTAAACTGTGCGTATTCACAATCTCATCTTAGTCTTCACTGCATGCAGATGCAATACTATCCTAAATCTAAATTCATATGTAAAACTCACAACGCGCTGAATCACACCAACAATAACATCCAAATATTGGCTCTATTGAATGACATCATTGTATTAACACTTGACAATACATTAACACTTTACAATACACTAACAAATGAGTTTTATCAATTATATATTAGATGTTACTACCTTGACATTTTCAACCTCGTCTTTGGTCACATGTTTCAGATCAAATTTGCATATTTCACGCGCATGGGCTTGAATACTTTCCGGTGGAATGTTTGTTACATGGACATGTCCTGAAATAAATGGAGTATTGCCAAAATCAACGCATGAAAAGGATACACATCATACCAACTATATCTACATAAAGAAACGTGATGATAGATAAATGATAAACATGTACTGTTAAACGTAGGTACAAATAACTTGGAACTGATACAGACCATAATTATTTTGAATTATCGACGTGTTCGAGAGATTGCTTGATTTATTCTTAAATTCATTTATGTATTGTCTGCTTCATTATCAGTGTTTATTATGAAAAGCGAGCTAGTGATAAAATCATACCCAGAAATCAGCGCCGCAGCACTTCTCATTGCTCGTAAGAACTGCGCTCGAGTTAAACTATATGTTCGATTAATTCCATGCTCAAGACAACTGTATACGTATTTGTGTGTGGAAATAACTGCTTTTAATTTTGAATGGGTTGCATAACGTACGAAAGCTATATTGAAAATTTCACAAAAACATTCATTTCAAAAGTTGTAAGTCCAATGTAAAAAAGATGTAAATAGCTTCATAACCTTTGAAGAATGTACTATTTTGTTTAATATAGATATATAGATCTACATCGAAGACCAATCAATACTCGTCATATTACGATGGTCAGTTCAACTACTAATGTGTTTCCTGGCTTTCTCACACAAGGAATCCATACAACAGTCTATCCGAGCGACTGGCTAGTTTTCAATTTTGGAAGATGAATGACGCTTGTTGAAAAGACTGTTGTCGATGGTCGGAAAAAAAAGATGGCCGAGCTGGGGTTCGAAATCAAAACACCTGGTTTAACATTCCGCGTCGCTACCGATATGTGTATGGTACTCGTCAAAAAAGCAAAGATGTTTACAAAGTTGTCTGCTGCATATCTGTTGTATGTGAGAAAGGGTTAACTTACTTGATATACACTTTTGTGCGAACGGTTTCATACACTCCATGGACGTCTTGTATACAGATCGTATTTCGGACCAAAAGTCTAACCTGTAATATAAATGAATGGTGTCAGCCGAAACGGAGTCTAACTGCAAACGTATAGTCTCATCAGAGCCTTCACTTCAAACCTTCACATATAAAGGCCAAATGCTGAGAAAAAACAACTGCACGGTGCTCCAGGAAAAACTACATTAACGTAATGATTACACCTATCGAAAACTACCTGGATGCGGTTCCATTCTTAAAGATCTAAATGAATTATGTTTGACTCAACTGTCTTGAACCATTCTATTTCTAATTGACTGATCTGGCTCTACACCGGTGGCACATGTCTTTCATCCATAGTTGGTGAGTTCGTAAAGAGCCGAGAGAAGCAGATATGGAAGTCAAATGAGCCGTACCGCGAGTTAACCAACACCGCGAGTTAACCAACATAATGGACTCTGCGTATCCGCGCAGGCTAAACTGGACGGACACGTTTCGCCTTCTGTGGATTTTCTGTTTCAGGAGTGCTTACTCTATACCAATATCCCCCTGAGACAGAATGTGTCGGCTTGGGTTAGCGCAGTGGACTGCGCAGGCTGATCTGGGTCGGTACATTACGCAGAGTCCATACTGTTGGTTTTCTCGTGGAACGGCTCATATCATCTGCGTAATGTATCGACCAGATCAGCTTGCGCTGTCCGCGCAGACTGATCCGGCCGACACATTCCGTCTTAGGGGGAAAGATGTATAGAGTAGTGATTCCTGAAACAGAAAATCCACAGGAGGCGAAAAGTGTCTATCCGGGTTAGCCTGCGCGGCATGCTTAGGCTGATCTGGGTCGATACATTACGCAGAGACCATAACGTTGGTTTTCTCGCGGGACGGCTCAAATGCCATTAACAAAGTGGGATGGACAGTCAGACGGAAAAATATCACTATGAAATGGTTCACATGTACTTTCCTGCATAGGCAGGCACAAAAGGATGTGATAGCACTAAGAATGCATAAGATGCGCATTGAAATATAGACATGATCTGATTATGAACATTCAGCCATGAGATATAGACATGATCTGGTTATGAAAATTCAGCCATGAGATATAGACATGATCTGTTTATGAAAATTAAGCCATGACATATAGACATGATCTGATTATGAACATTCAGCCATGAGATAAAGACATGATCTGGTTATGAAAAATCAGCCATGAGATATAGACATGATCTGTTTATGAAAATTCAGCCATGATATATGGACATGCTCTGGTTATGAAAATTCAGCCATAAGATATGGACATGATCTGATTATGAAAATTCAGCCACGAGATATAGACATGATCTGGTTATGAACATTCAGCCATGAGATATAGACATGATCTGATTATGAAAATTCAGCCACAAGATATAGACATGATCTGGTTATGAACATTCAGTTATGAGATATAGACATGATCTGGTTATGAAAATTCAGCCACGAGAATTTATTGATAACAATAATAACCAATGAGACACTACTGTCTATAAACATACCTGTTTTCATATTCGTTGTCGGTAAATGGAGCAAGATATAATGTGGCAGATGATGGTAGCATCAGGCCGTCCTTGGAAATAGAAAGAAATAATCATATAGTATGTGGAAAGGAAACAAAGCTTATTAATTACTATCGAACCAGTCCATGAGGAACCGTAACAGTTGGCATTTCTGAACCGTGTAAGTTCATATCAGCTTAACGACCTGCTCAGTCGTATGTATCAGAAACTACACAAGCTGATATAATCGTATCACAATCTTGTGTTAGTATTGTGAGAACAATGTAGATCTGGATAAGACTGTAAAGATGCACAAGCTGATGCGTATCTATACTGTTAACCAAGAGGGCCATGATGGCCCTTGATCGCTAACCTGATTTTTTCACTTTAGCCATATAAGCCCCGGCCTGTGGTTGCCATGTTTTTTTCTACCCATCAACATGGCTTGAACGAATCTGATAGTGGGTCAATCTAGGAACATTTCTACAAAATTATTTGAAAATCGGCCTGACACTTTCAGAAGAGAAGATTTTTTCAGTTTTCACTTTAGCCATTTAAGGAAAAGTAGCCCCGCCTCCTGGCGGCCATATTTTTCAACCAATCAACATGGCTTGGAGGAATCTGATAGAAGGTCACCCAAGGAACATTTCTACACAATAATCTGAAAATCGGCCCGACACTTTTGGAGAAGAAGATTTTTTAAGTTTCCACTATAGCCATATAAAGCAAAAAAGTCCCGCCCCCTGGCGACCATATTTTTTGAACAATCAACATGACTTGAAGGAATCTGATAGAGGGTCACCCAAGGAACATTTCTACACAATTATTTGAAAATCGGCCAACTAGTTTAGCAGAAGAAGTTTTTAAGTTTTGTTTTTTTTGCATTTGGTTGCCATAGAAACCAGAATTCTGCATGGATCCCAAAACATTGAAGGAATTCTGATGAGGACATTGAGAGGATGCTTTCTGTGATGTATCAATACAATTGACCCACTGGTTACAGCGGAGAAAATGGTGACGGACGACGCACGACACACGACGGACGCCGGACAAAAGACGATCACAATAACTCACATTGAGCACTTCGTGCTCAGGTGAGCTAAAAAGACAACTTCTTATGCACATGCACATATGAGACATTTTCAGTGGTTTTTTTCTGAATGGTCTTTAATTTTTTACTCAAACAGCCGAAAACCCCACCTTACGACATACATAATAACCAGTAAATAGCTTGAGAAACCTAGGTACTCGGCAAGGAGAGGACGTTAACGATCTAAACCGCCTGAGCTGTAAAAGGTATTAATATTAGACTTAACAAAATTAGGGCATTATTTTCCTCTGGTTACAATACAATACAATTTCTGCTTTGTTTGTTTGTTTATTGTTTTAAGCCGCTTTCAACAGTTTATCATACATCTCACGACGTTTCATGTTTACATTACCTGTACTGCTTGTAAGCTTCAGTCGTAATATTCCCACAACCCGGAGCGGTAAGGAACTCGTACTTTTTTAAGTCTGCCCCACAGTTAGGAATTGTTGGTGTATTACAAACGACGAACCCTGCTTCTGTTTGTAAGGGATGGTCGCCAGTTGCATAGGAAGACTGTGTTGTTGTATAAACTCTTCTTTATACTCGTGGCCAGGGAATGAATATATGGTTAGGTGAAATGGCAACCGTGATGTAACTGAATCTCTGTTAAAACAGCGTTAGACCAACCAACAACTCTCTTGACATTAGAACTCGCGACCTTCTGACCACGAGACTGGTACTCTACCTGTGAAGACATTTCTCCAACTATTTGAGTTTCTTTTGAAATCGACATATATAAAGAAAATATCAAATCTACCAGACGAATCAATTGCATGTTCCTATACAGACGATAATATGATAGGAAAATGAGAAATTTATAATCATTAGCATGATCTAATTTTCACGCCATGTTTGTGTTTTTGGAAGATGTCTATATGAAGTAAACAGTTACATATAACTTACCGGTTTCAGCCACTTGTCTCTACACTCTATGACGGACGGGAGCATCGACTCGTACAGCAGGCAATATCCCTGTGAATTTATTGAATTAAATAACAACCGTTCACAGTATGTTTTATTCTACCAACACGCAATTATTGTATTCTTGTTAACCTTGTCAGACGTATTTTGGATGCATCGTCAACAGGTGACTTTTGAAAATATTGAAGTAGTGTACTTTCAATTAAAGAGATTTTCAATAATTCTGCCTAATTCAACGTCGTCGTCTGCTCTACATTTATTTCATTTGTATGAAACGTTGAAGTACATTTGCCTTTACATAGCCTTTAAACCCTTTCCCTCATATAGACGCTTTCTGACGCCTCTGCAGCAGACAGCTTTTTGCAAACATAGGGACAAAAGAAGAAATTGCTCAAAACGAGCAATTTCTCCTTTTGCCACAAAGTTTTCCACTTTTAGTCATAGGTTATCCATTCAATTATAGAGATTTTCTTTTATTTGACAAAATATGTTCAAAGTCGTCTGCTGCAGAAATGTCGTATGAGGGAAAGGGTTAATAGACTTCATATCATTATAGACTTTTCAAAACTATTTTGTTTTTCCAAAAGTTGCGAGCAGGTGCCACTTAAATGTATACAGGTACATATTCAACACTCCATATGGTATGTCATTGTACTGGGCATATCAATAACGCTTTTGTAACTTAGCCTCATTCAAAACTTTACTAGAAGTAGTGTATTATGTCACATGCATTCAACCCAAATATTTAAATACGACATTTTATCTCGCCGCTGTTATATAATGCATAGCTTCCACATCGCATACTACATTTTTGCAAAGGGTTATCAGAATTACACTTCCAAATATCCAGACAATATTGTTTCATGTCTTTGTTTAAATCATAACTCATATAAATTGACACAGAAAAGTAGTAAACTATTGATTTGGAATGTACAGAGGTTTCGAGATAAGTCGAAGTCTAAAGGGACCCATTATTTACTTCAAGTTATGGTCGTATGTAAAGCAAGCCAGTAATCAAATAATATCCAGAAAACAGCGCTGCAGCAGTTCTGATTGCTCGTCTTAGCAATTAGAACTACTGCTAAGCTGTTTTCAAAAGATAGACTGTTCCAGGAATTGGTCCGAGTTAAACAATATTCGGATAATCACATGTTCGAGTTATCGCAAATCCACTGTATTAAATTCATAACAATAATTAAAAATTTAAATAATTGTGAACTGTTTCGTATATGTATATTAATTTGAGTCGCGTGGGTCAAATATGGGGTCTTCTTGCATTTGTTTGGCATCACAGAAAGGGCTACGTTTCTAGATTATGATCGGAATATACAGCTTTTGCTCTTAATTATATATGCAGATAGTGACGACTCTGCTTAGACCGTGCATACGAAGACGAAAGAGAATCTTGTTGTATTCTCATAGCGGTTATCTCAACGAGATGTTTTACCGTAAAACTAACGGTGTGGCATTTTCTCTAGGAATTACATACATCTAATAATATGTTTCATATATACGTACAGTGACAGCATATGCATATATTCGCCAGGGTATTCACTATTCATACCACCTTGGTGGTGAGGTGTCATAGCGTCCGCCCCGGGTGAGGGAGGATGCGGGTTCGATCCCCGGCCGGGTCATACCAAAATCTTTATAATTTGTATTAATGGCTGCTCTCCTTGGCTCTCAGGGTTATGGGATTATCATTACGACTGCCTGGCTGGTGTCGTGATAAATGGACAAGTATGACTGATAACTAACCCAGGAAACACCGTGATATAATTTAAAATTGTTAAAAGCGGCGTAATATACCAAAACAATCAACCAGTATTTATTTTTCGTAAGTGTTATAGACCCCCTTTGTCGAATGACGCTATCCGATATTGTGTAAGTGAAATATATTACATACCATCCACTCACTGACGATCACATCTAATTGTTCGGGAAATATCACTTTCTGAAAAAAACATGGAATGTTTACGGTTATCGTTGCACAAATCAAATTTGAACAACAAGTTGGACACATCTCTAAGAAAAGGTGCATGATAAGTTAGATATGTTGATATATGAGCCGTCCCAAGAGAATACCAACATTGTGGGCTCTGCGTAAAGTACCGACCGTATTAGCCTATGCATGCAGCACATGCTAATCCGGACCTACACATTCCGACACAGGGGATAACGGAATAGAGTAATTATTCATGAAACAAGAAATCCACAGAAGGCGAAAACATTTCTGTCCGGGTTAGCCTGCGCGGCATGCTTAGGCTGATCCGGGTCGATACTTTATGCAAGTCCACAATGTTTGTTTTCTCGTATTTCGGCTGATATGTTAATAAATAATCAGGGACTACTAATGCGTATTAGCTCAGCTGTCTCCGATATAACTAAAAAGCAGTGTATTCATACTAAGGACAAGTTAGACCGATCCCTAAATGAAAAGAAAACACATATTTTAAGTGTTGTAATATGTTCATGAAACCAAAATGATAAGGCATGTAACTATTTTCTCACTAACAGACGCTTTCTGACGCACCTGCCTTTTTAAATCATTGTGGCAAAAGGTGAAATTGTTCATAAAGAGTAACTTCACCTTTTACAACAATCATTTCTACTCTTGTTAACAACTATACTTTCACTTATAGCGATTTTCCATATTTTTGGCTCGATGATTATAAGTCGCCAGCTGCAATCTTGTTGTATAATGGAAAGGGTTAATTTAGCAATGTACATCAATTCTTTCAGCCAAGGGCAATAAATCTGTCTGATATATATATATTTGATATTTCCATAAAAGTATTATCTCCCTTTGACATTTAGGCAGAGTTCTATCTTTTTTGTATGTGCAATTTCTCCTTTTTGTGAACAAAATATATCTTTAAAATGTGCATTTGGTGTCTTCTAATATATATTTTTGTATATTGATTGGAGTTTAACGCCGATTTCAACAATTGTTCAGTAATATGACGGCGGCCAGTTCACCTACTCATGTGTTTACTGGCTTCATCGCACAAGTAATCCCCACAACAAACTTTCCAAACAACTGGCTGCTTTTCCGCATAGACTGTTTACCCATTGGTGGAAGACGAATGATGCTTGTCTCATTGACTTTTATCAAATGTCAGAAAGAATGTTGGCCAAGCTGGGATTCGAACTCACAATCCCTGGATTGACAGCCCGCGTCGCTACCGGCTGAGCTACCGATGCTCGGCGTCTGCTACGATACATGGGGGAATATATTTTAGTAAGCCTGACGAAGAATTAAACCCCTTCATAATGTAGGTGAAATATTTTTGAAAAAAGAATAATCACCGATTTACACTTTCCACTTGCAGAAGCATTTTGGTGCATTTACATAAGAAATTGTTCATAGCGAGTAATTTATTTGCCACAATTTATTCAAGTCTTTGTAGTAAGTCATAAAGAGTTTCAATATATCTGTCAAGATTTCTTTTTTAAAGTCGTCTGCTGCAATTTGTTGCATGTGGGAAACTGAAAGGGATAATATATCTTTGTATTAAGTCTTTCAGCGCCAAAGGCAATATTGAGTTTTTTGCAAACAATACTGATTCAGGTGAGTTAGCTCGTAACGAGCTGTCTCACCTGAAATCAGCATTGTTTGCCTTTTAGTTATCAAAATTGTCCAAACGTTTATAACATGAGAAATGTAGACGCCCGATTTTGAACATGGAAGAGTCTACTTTAAACAATTCGGCGCTGAAAGAGTTAATCAATCAAACAATCACCCAGCAATGGAGTTGGTGGTAAAAGAAGCTTACAGATACATCATAACATACCTCGACTGTATTATATATCACGTCTATTCGATCGGACATCTTATTTTCGGCAACAATAGCCTGCGTCTGTGTCGCCATGTCACTGGCTTCTATTGCGTACACTAATTAAAATAACAATAATAATAGATCATTAACTTCAGTTGTTGTAATAAATGAGTTGTGAATTCACATGTAATTACATGTAATATAGTGTCCCTGGTTATTTCTTTATCGTGAAAAACACGAGATCAACCGGAAGTCTCGCGAATTTCACGCTACGTCGTGAGGAATTAAAGGTTTATCCCCGTCGATATTACATGTTTACGTCGTGTTGTTGCAATAAATGTGTAAAATAATGCACAATTTTATCTTGTATTATTCTTTCTTTAATTAAAGTGTAGATTTGTTCTTAAGATTAGTCGTTCTTCACGACGACTACGAAGAATATCATTGTTCACGAAGAATTTAACAAACAAATTACAGGAACGAAGACATTTTCTGATCTATGTTCCTACAACAGCCAACATTCGTAAATTATTGTAGTTTTGAGTTGTATGTTTTCGTCATGCCATTTCAATGACTCAGATAATAATAATAAATCTATCTGCTGCTTCTTAAAAGGGCATTGTAGACAGGTTTTAAAAGATGATTGTGTTTTTATGCCAAAGTGACATTCAAATTAAGAAGTGCCGTAAACATCGAGTGAAAAAAGAGAGACAGGGGAGAGTGATAACAACCCTCAGTTGCTGTAGAGAACAAATATAAATATAAACACTTTGTAGCCCAATGTAATCCATTCAAGCTCCCCAAACATATGTATCAATTGACCCCATCCCCTCTTTCACGTGACATTGTGTGTATTTGAATATATTGTAGATGATATTGTTATTTGCATGCGTCCCATGTTAAGACTAAGCAAAACTAAACGATTGACAACGTCGGTAACGAGGAGGGTTATCAAGCCAAGGGTAGTGAGTTGAAAAGCCATTCATTCATTGACAAACTAATAGATTGGAGTTTAATAGCGTGTTCAACGATTGGTGTTGGAGATTTCCTCTAACACATTAAAGTACACATTAAAATCATAAACTGTTCAAACTAATTGAAATAGTTTGTTGTCTTTCAATATATATATATAATCGATCAATTAACACCTTACTATAACACCTTCATATCGAAACAGATTATATAGTACTATAGTCGGTAAGTTAGACGAAATCTCTACCCACTTACTCAATAATATCAGAAGGAAGAAATGATCGAATACGGATTGTCTATAACTTCCCCGGTGTTTTCAAAAACGCCTGTTGCAGATTAGTTTGTACTGATTTGGGAAAGTGTAAAATACCGTTAGATCCTACAAAACATGTAGTTGCATCCAACATGAGTCACTCCGCAATAGCCGCCCAGTCGGAAACAACAATGGCTATCGATCCAGGAGACGTGAGATCGAGCTCAGGCTTGGCCCCTTTAACATTCCGATGATTGTCACGTGGCATTGTGACTTGTGTCATACCCAACAATGTTGTGTGGAGAGCCATGACAAACACAGTTATATGATCTAGTCGCCGTGATATTACTGAAACAGTATTGAAAGCTCAAATCAATCAGAGAATTTATTTATTGATGATTTTGTGGTTTTACGCCGATTTCAACAAGTTTTGAGTTATATCATGGCAGCTATTACTACCATTTTTAAAGTCTATGTAATGAGCCATCCGGGGATCAAACCCGCGACCTCCCACACTGAGACGAACGCCCTACCACTATAAAACCGAAGAGCAATGCAGACCAAGGTCATATTGAATAAACGGGCGGACTAATATAAATCTGCACCTTACGCAATTTAAGTTCAAACTCGTGCGAAAAAGTACACGAAAGCGGTGTTACGGTATAAAGTCACTCAACGAAGGATAAAATCGTTCAACTTTCGCAACAATCTTGTTCGAGCTTTCAGTCGGCAGCGACGAGGAGCTACGGCTATCAAACCATTGTCGTTGGTTCGAACCCCAGCTCGGGCTTCATTATTCCGATGATTGATAATATTCAGTGTGGCAAGCGTCATTCGTCTTCCACCAATGGGTTAAATATTATATGTTAGAAAGAATTAATTTACCTCTGAAGAATGTTTGTGGATTATATATATTTTATAAATCATAATACCGTTTAACCATCGCTTACAAAGTCCGATACATCTAGAAGTTGAGGTACTAGGCTGGCGAAATGGAGGTAATACGCTGGCGAAATGGAGGTAATAAGCTGGCGAAATGGAGGTAATACGCTGGCGAAATGGAGGTAATACGCTGGCGAAATGGAGGTAATAAGCTGGCGAAATGGAGGTAATACGCTGGCGAAATGGAGGTAATAAGCTGGCGAAATGGAGGCAATAAGCTGGCGAAATGGAGGTAATAAGCTGGCGAAATGGAGGTAATAAGCTGGCGAAATGGAGGTAATACGCTGGCGAAATGGAGGTAATAAGCTGGCGAAATGGAAGTAATACGCTGGCGAAATGGAGGTAATAAGCTGGCGAAATGGAGGCAATTCGCCTTCGGAATGGAGATTTTGACACACAGAACAGATCTTTTTTTATTGTATTATAATTGAATATCAAAGCATAGTTTATCCCGCTTAATTTGCAAATTTTCAATGTTTGGATATTCAAAAGATAATTATTTTCCAATTTCATCATTAAGACATGGACAGTCTCAAAGGTTTGTGATTAAGCGAAATCTACTCCAAACTCAAATAATCTATGTACATGTGAAAACAAATTATCACCTTTAAAAAGCATTGCTCTCAATAGAAATATGAAAATACGTTCGTTGAAAACTTTATGTAGAAAGTTGACATTAATTAGTCGGGGATATTTCATTAAGCTATGTACCAATCAAACACCATTTCGCAACATTTAGTTGACATTTAAATTTACTCCCCAATATAGCTAGTTTTCGATAATCAGACTAATCAATTTTGCAAAATGTAATGCAGAACTCATTTCGCAACATTTATTTGACATTTTATTTATTCCCCAATAAAGATAGCTTTCGATAAGCAAAATTATTCATTTGCAAATGCAGAGATCTCCATTGCGAAATTTCCGCTCCATTTCGCCGAAAAATATCCATTGCGTACTTTAGGTAAACCGAATATTAGACGATAAAACGAGCAATAAAAATTCTGTTTTATTTGGACTAGATCACGTAATTCTAAACAAAAAAAAATGAGGTAAAAGTCTGTTTGAGTGGTGCTATAAGAAAAACTACCTGGGCGTAATTTTTACACACACATGAAGATGAATATCTATTTGACATCTGCAAATTTATATATTTTGGTCTTATTATCATTATGATTATATCCCCAATAGCTAGTTTTAAAGCATAATCATATTCTAATGACATTTTTATGTTATCTTTCCTTATATTGATAATATCTTTTCGTATATGTGTACTTTAAAGTGTATGCAGTTCGAACGATCTAGACATTGAAACTAGAAACTCTGATACTCTGTTCTCATTTAAAGTGTATTGCATTAGAGATAAAAGTCAATGAAACTGAAAAACTAATACCCCAAATATGTTCTATTACAACGATGGACATTTATCCACCTACCCGTATAGTTTAAGAGCTTTTTCACCACTGAAATGTACTCAAAGTTCTAATGTCACGTAAATTTCACGGTTTTCATGCTCGCCGTGCCGTACTTCCGGTGCGCATGCGCATTTGTACAATACATACAAATTATCACAGACATACACAATCTCACATTACACCGGTACACGTTACACCCATAATGAACGTATGAGCGGCACGCTACGAAGACTTTCCGTAAGACCAGTGTAGTTCTAGATCAGCCAACGCATCCACGATGTCTGGTCTGGTTCTGTCTGTACTGTTTGCCGATAAGTCGTAACATCTTTCAAGAAACGTCTATTACCCATTCCTCAATGTTTTCAACTTAATTTAACAATTAAGCTATCTTTTATGGAGATTTTTCAGGCTTTTATCACTATGTGTTCAAAGTCGTCTGCTGCAGTTGCTGTATGTGTAAAAGGGTTAAGTAAGCAGTATCCATCTGGATATAAGCATGGATGCGCACGCACATGTTTAAGCACACGAGTATTAATTACGTTTAGGTTGGTTTTCACAGAGCACCGCTCATAAGTTCATGAACGATCTCAGAGATCAAAATTAATTTACCAATTAAACCGCTGTTATCTGATTATTTTGAAATCGAAGAGACTGATATTATTTCACATTATTCTGTTCAGATTCAATGCATGAACAAATTACAAATAAGGATGATAAAGGGACCGCAAATAAACATACCCTTTTTGGCCCCAGCGTGAACACAGAATACGCTCAGAATCCCAGTACCAGCCCCGATATCTGTCACAATTTTACCTCGGATCTTCTCGTAGTTTTTCAAAATAGCGTATCTGAAAGAATGCAAAAGTATGGAAATCATGAAGAAAGTTACATTCCATTCAGGGGCGTAGCTCCCTTTAGGCACTGTAGGCACGTGCCTACACATTTTTTCTCAAAATGCCCCAAAATGCAGCTGCGGCGATAGACATCTGCGTAATGTAACGACCAGATCAGCCTGCGCTGTCCGCGCAGACTGATCCGGCCGACACATTCCGTCTTAGGGGTATAGATGTATAGAGTAGTGATTCCTGAAACAGAAAATCCACAGGAGGCGAAAAGTGTCTATCCGAGTAGGCCTGTGTGGCATGCTTAGGCTGATCCAGGTCGATACTTTACGCAGAGTCCACAATGTTGATTTTCTCACGAGACGGCCTACACATTGAGTATTGCAACGCTACGCCCCTACCATTTACAGACACTGCGCACTTTTGCTCTTTGAAATGGTAGTAATGAACTAGTAATGAACTAGTAATGAACTAGTAATGAACTAGTAATGAACTAGTAATGAACTACCCGCATTGGCGCTCAGTATTGTGGGGTTAATATTACGCTGGTGTGAGGTTAAATGGGAAATACAAGTAGTGGTAACTAACCAAGGTAACATCGTTATGTATCTGAAGGGTGGTTTGGGGCAGTAACATCAGTATATCTTTTATTCGATTTTTAAAAAAAAAAGACATTGTGTGAAACGGAGACATCGCTCGCTTTGAGAAATGTCCTCATTCCTAAATCATTATAAAAGGTAGTCTTATGCAAATGCATAAAGAGACACCAGTAGCAGGGAAATAAATGACTAAGGCTTAAAGGGTAACCATGCCCTGCTCAAAATGTGCAAACAAACCTTCCTTATTTGTGGGTAAACTCAGGCAAAAGCATGTAATAATTGTGCTTTGGATTAAATAATTGAAAAGCGAGCTGTAAAGACGAAGATTATAATTCACGCATAGTGAAGACCTTTAATCAAATATGAATTTATAGTTCAATGTTCTAGTTGTGAACTTTGTCTCATTTGCATATCTAGCAGACGACATTGAGTAAGTTCTTTGTCATATTATGTAAACTATTATATTTTTCGACTGGTATCTTATAGACTACATGTATGTCATTGATTGTTGTTGTTGTGTGATTTCACGAGGCATTAAACCATTAACAAATCTGTCTGTATAAGTCTTCCTTTAAAATATCGACTATAAGCACAGATGCAGCAGTCGTCGTTCAATCATTATAAAATCAAACATAGATAGATGGATTTTATTCACAAAAAAAAAAATGTCCATCGTGTACATACAATCGAACAAAACACACACACATATATATCAACATATTCATTTTTTTGTCATTTACATTTGCTTCCTGGTTAATGGTAGATATTTTACGAAATGACCACGTACCTTTAAGGAAAAGTAGTGGAGAAAAGAGACAATAGAAATAGCTTATTCATTTCTTTCTTTCTAGATAATGCTTGACATAGAGACAGAGTTGCAGATCTTTACCAAAATTGAATATAAAAATCTGTAACTTTAATGTGCAAATAAGTAATTATATATCAATTTATATATAGCACAATAATCTTCACTAGTTAAAAGAGTTTCAGATACTTACCAAAACGAAACGCATACGACCTGCCTCTTTATATATAATACAATACACACATACACACATACCAAATACAATATTCAACAGAGGAAATTTCCACAATTAAATAACAGATTATCTCAATGTTCTTTCATTTCTCCTGATTTTCAAACCCTTTCTTAGAATGTCTTCAATTTGGACCAGTCTAAAAAGGCAATACGGGTGAAGAGTTATTAGTATCATATTTCAACATAAAACATCATGATATACGGATTGTATACCAAACTATTATCTTTATACCGCTAATTTAATCATTCGTCTAGTCAGTGCTAGTTACCCTTTTCTTGTGCAGAAGATTGTTTTACGTTTCTGTAGCAGAATCCGTGCGAAACGTTGAGAGTAAAGGTGTACTGGTCCAAATATTAACTCCGTTTACTTACCATAGTTAACCATTTCCCTCATATAGACGCTTTCTGACGCCGTTGCAGCAGACGGCTGTTTTAAAACATGGTGACAAAAGAAGAAATTCTATTCAATTATTATACTTTCATTTCAAGAGAGTTTCCAATTTTGTTCGGGTGTGTTTTCAAAGTCGTCTGCTGCAGATTTGATGTATCTGGGAAAGGGTTAAATAATAAATAAATAATACCAGAATGTTTCTTACAAACATTATTTGTTGTCAGTGATCTTTTTTTTTTTCATTTAGTAAAAGTTAAGAATGTCACATACATGTATATCCGGTATTGGGTTTAATACAGTTCATTCAGAATAATAAAACATTCGCTCCAACATCGATAGACAGAGAAATATAACCCTTATTCTATTGACTTCTGACGAAATTCGGGAATGATTCGAATTATAGCCGTCCGAGTGCTGCCATACAGAGCTAGTTACGACATTCCTATTCCCTCCGACTCCAATACAATACTTATTTATTTATTTATTGGGGTTTTACGCCACTTTCAACATTATTTTAGTTATATCACGGCGACAGTTCACTTATTCATGATCCCTGGGTAAACAAACCAGTACAAGGCTAGAAAATGTGCCTTGCCCAAGGGCACTCCACCATGACCGTAGTGACGCGACTGGGGATCGAACCCGGCCAATACAATACAATACAATACAATACAATACAATATGTTTTTATTTCGATGCTGAGTATGCACATAATACATAAATGACAGCTCTGCAATATATTATACAACGTGATCAGAGGGCAACAAAAGGCGCAGTAATTAAGTCAATATGAGAGAGAAATTGAGAATAAGAGAATAATAATGAAGTATATAGAGAAAAAAAAAACTCCTTTCCCAAAGGATGTCCATTTGAAAACAGTGTTGGCATATTAGAAAATCATTAATTTCTTCTGTTCTCGCAGTTTTATTTCCTACTTTGAATCTGGGGTTTTTTTCTCACATTTATATGTACAACTGTTTTCATCTATGGCATCAAACGCCCTTATTCTGTTATATACGACTCAGAAACAACTTACCGGATATGATGTAGACTATATCCGGTTTTCCTTCACGCCGACGTCTCCTGGAGACATTTGCAACATATACTTTGTTGAAAAGATTGTGAAGTAAATAATGTTTTACTCTTTTAGACAAATTGTTCATTTTCCCACAATGCTTTCGATGCTATTTATCCACATTGTGTTCGTTATCCTCGGTCGTTTTCGGAAAAGAAGAACTGAAATCTATCATATGTGGAAAAGGATCAAGGGATAAATTCATCCGTTCCCACATAAAACAATTCCTCAGCAGATGACTTTGCAGACATCTAGTCAAATATTCGACAAATCTCTATCTCTATAAAAGAAAGTGTGGTTGTTGAATAGAAATGAAAACATTGTGGCAAAAGGAGAAATTTCTAGTTATGAGCAATTTTACGTTTTGCCACAATATTTTCAAAAGTCGTCTGCAAGGGGGAAATTGTTAACTGGTAGTGTACATACTATATTAGGGCCTTTTGTACGGAATTCCATTAGAGCCATCATAGGCCATCGCCTGTGAATGTGTTGATCTGAAACGCGATACTCGATAGTACGATGATGAAAACGCGAAATCACGAAACTACGATAACAAAAACGCGACAGTACGATGTTGATAACGCGACAGTACGATAACGAAAACGCGATAATACGACAGTACGATGTTGATAACGCGACTGTACGATAACGAAAACACGATAATACGACAGTACGATGATGATAATGCGATATACTATTGTGTTTTCACCATCGTACTGTCGCGTTTTCACAATGGTAATATCGTGATATCGCGTTTTCGTTATCGTAGTATCGTAATGTCACGTTATCATTATCGTACTGTCGCGTTATCATCATCGTACTGTCGTGGTATCATTATCGCACCATCGCCTTCCGGTGCGCATGTGCATGCCCAAAAATGGAAGATCTTCAAGTACAGCAGTACAAATGGACGAGTTTATACAAACTCATTTTGAGAGAGACTATGCCTACAAGGAAATACTTGTTTTTATTGAAATCGGATATGGGGGTAGACATTTTGTCACATGGAGGGGAAATTCTTCTATGCGCATGCGCACCAGAAGGCGATAGTACGATGATGATAACGCGACAGTACGAAGATGATAACGCGACAGTACGATGATGATAACGAGACAGTACGATAATGATAACGCGACAGTACGATAACGAAAACGCGATATCAAGATATTACGATGATGAAAACACGATAGTATATCGCATTATCATCATCGTACTGTCGTATTATCGCGTTTTCGTTGTGGTACTGTCGCGTTTTCGTTATCGTAGTTTAGTGATTTCGCGTTTTTATCATCGTACTATCGAGTATCGCGTTTCAGATCAACACATTCACAGGCGATGGCCTAATGGAATTCAGTACTTTTGTCATGGTAGGATAAATTTGTATTGTTATTTAATGTTTAAACCAGGTTTCAACAGTAGTTCAGCCTACCACAGCATTGTTTGGGTAAATAACCTGTTCTATCGATGTATTATTCTTAACACCAGTGAATTAACTTAAAATTAACACATTTCCCACATGCAGATGCTTTCTGGCGCCTATGCAGCAGACGACTTATGAAAAGATTGTGGCGACAGTAGAAATTACCCATGATGAGCAATTTCTTTTCTCCTGCTCATGATGAACAATTTCTTTTCTCCTGCTCAAGATGAACAATTTCTTTTCTTCTGCTCATGATGAGAAATTTATCCTAATGTGTCCTAATAAAACTTTCATTTATAGAGATTGTCCATACTTTTACCTAATTGTGTTCAAAGTCGTCTGCTGCAGAATTGTTGGGAAAGGGCTAATATCCCTACAATCCTGATCGTCAATGATGACACCACCAACTATTACCGTCTATAAAATGTTATGTACATGTATGACCCGACCGGGGATCGAACCAAGATTCCTTGCTCTCGATACGGCACTCCACCACAGGATATAAAGCCTACAGTATTAGCCATTCCCTTTTAGATAGAAAGTTATTTTAACCTTTATTTCAACCTTTATTTTAACCTTTATTTCAACCTTTATTTCAACCTTTATTTCAACTTTATTTTAACCTTTATTTCAACCTTTATTTTAACAAATATGCAGCGACTTTAAAATCATTTAAGCAGTACTATTAAAAAAGAATTTAGAATTAAAAAAATTGTGTCAAATGGAGAAATTGATCATTATGAGTATTTCTCCTTCTGCCACAATGTTTTCAAATGGTGTCTGCTGCAGAGGCATCAAAAAGGATCTTTGTATGGGAAAGGGTTATATGGTTTACACTATTCTTTCAACAGACTATTCAAACAAACGTAAACAGATGCGATTTCCTACTTAATAGTTTTACTTAGATTGCCCTTTTCTTAACAGACTATTTCCGAGAAAATGTGAATGAACCTTCCCCTAATAAAGATGAGAGGTTGTGTGCCTCACGTGGTAAATTATTGAGGTAAAAGACAAAAATTGTAGATTATAAATAGTTCCTTCATATTCCACAACGTGTTTTTGTTTTACTGTGTATCCATAGGTCCAGATAAGGAGGGGTATACAGCTCTTTTTCCCACATTTTCTCTCTTAATATTAAAGCAAACCCTATGTTGTGGGTACTCAAAAGAATCGTTTCACTGAGACGATTTTTTTGAGTACCCACAACATAGGGTTAGAGGGTCAAATAAGGATTATAGAACATGAAAAACGCCCCTTATCTAGAGCGCTGGACTCATACTATCAGAACTTTACTTTATACATTCCTAGATTTAAATATAGTTTCATATATTTCTTCAAAGAAGTTGAGATTTAAACTGAATGATGTTTCGGGCAAAAGTCTTATTTGATTAAAACAGCATCGTGTTAAATAGAATCACATTATTTGAGATGTTAAAACAGTGAAAGAAATGATAGGAACTCCAAGAAAACGCAGTATCTCGGCTGATCTTGTTCAACGCATATTGGATTTCACCAAAATGTCATTTTCTCATGGAACAAAACTCAAATCTAAACACACCTCAAACAGTTTTCGTTGTTGCTATGGTTTCCAACACTTTTGTTTACCCAAGTTGTTAGCACGTTCGAAAATTCGCCATAATTTTGCAGACGCAAAGCACCTTTGCTAGCTTTCGTGAGCTCCTATAAGATGCAGACAGTTTCCGTTAACCCTTTCTCTTCTGATCTATGTGAGAAAGTAGTCAGTGGCTTCGAAAGAATGTTGTGTAAGTACTGGCGTGGGAAAGCCAGGAAAACATGGGTAGGTGCACTGACCGCCGTGATATGACCAAAGCTGTTGAAAGCGGCGTTAAACTCCAAACAAACAAACAAACAAAAACCCTTTCTCTCATACAAACACTTTCTATTGCCTCTGCAAAAGGCGACCTTTGAAATATTGCGGCAAAATGATAAAGAGAAGCCGTTTAACAATACCGATAGCTCGATCAGAAACATTCTATGTTGAGCTGACAATCATCATCACCGTTTCTCAAAATGTTTCCAACTTTTTAAGCGTCAAATTCAGGACTTTAAAAGTGGAAGAAATGTCTGGCTGGCTAGCTGGATGGATAGTACGGGACGGAAAACGGGACGGGACGGGACGGGACGGGATTGGATTGGATTGGATTGGATGGATGGATGGATGGATGGGATGGGATGGGATGGGATGGGATGGGATGGGATGGGATGGGATGGGATGGGATGGGATGGGATGGGATGGGATGGGATGGGATGGGATGGGATGGGATGGGCACTCTTTCATTTCTCGGAACTCTTATATGCTCAAGTTTATATACGTTAAGTATGAGAAGGTGTGCTAATTAGACGTCCAAGTATGTAAACAATGCGTCTAAGAGTCTTCGCTTAAAGATTTAAACACAATGCTTGAGGTAGACTAAATAAGGATAATCCCATGTATATATAAATAAAACCCGTTTTTTCGATGCAACTATTTAAATGAAGGAAAGGGTTTTAAAACCTCAGAAGGGCGGTTTTCGCGTGTGGCCACGCACAGAATATATTAGAGGGGAAAACATTCCACGGTCCTAGTCAAAATGAATACAATTACTTGTTATAACAATATATAAGTGGCTCTGTTTGAAAATAAAAACTTCGTTTATGGTTTGTTAACGATTCCAGTCGTAGACATGCAATGCAGCACTAAAATTGGATGTCTGTTTCAACTTTATAAACAAAAACAAACGTTTGAAATTTAACTGGGTATTTGCAGTTGTTTGAAAATCATTTATCATCCAAAATAGTATATCTAATGTAATTCAGAACCCGTCGGCTGCACTGGTTAACTCAGTTAAGAATAATAAGTATATCCAACATAAGGATATTGAGTTGGGTACATGTCACGTTATGCGGTTACAAAATAATCTACATATTGACGTGGAATAAAATCCTCAACCGACATCGAGCGTGATTCGTGTAAGCTCAAAGCTTGTAAAGCACTCAAAGCTTGTAAAGCACTCAAAGCACTTAAAGCTTGTAAAGCACTCACAGCTTGTAAAGCACTCAAAGTAAGATAAATAAGTTATAAACATTCTTGTTAAAAAAACAATTGGACAGGTTTAATAGGAGGAGATGTGTTAAGATTGTCCTAGTATTAAAGGCCATCTTGTGCAGCGGAGCGGAACAGCTCGACCAAGTTTGGTAGAGAGCAACATAAGGAACATCCATGAGAAATTATTTTGAAATTAGTCCATTAAAGGAGGAGAATACCTTTGACAGAACAGACGGACGGAGACGATTGATGCCGAACGGTGAGTGATCACATTTTGTGCTCAGTTCGAGCTAAAAGAAATATAGCGCCTTGCAATAAAGTTGAATAGAGTTTTTAGTGTCCTTAATCTATACATATAAGGAAAACAAGGTTCGTCCACTGGCGACCATATTTCCCCAAGGAATATGGGTGCAAAATTATTTTAATTCGGGACAGTATATTTGGACAAGAAGAATGTTAAGTGGGTTTTTTTCTATACACATATAAGTAAAGCAAGCCCCGCCTTGGGTGGCATTGTTTTCAACGGATCGAAATAATTTTAACAATCGTGGCCTACCATGGAGGAACTACGACAAATAATGGACAAATCGGGCCAGTACTTTTGGAAGAAAATATTTTCTAAGATTTGGCGTTTCATCGTTCTTTCTGATTCCAAAGCAACCAAAGTTCTTCATATAATTAAATTTGAAATTGGTCCATTGGTTTAGGGGGGGGGGGGGGGGGGGGGGGGGGGGGGGGGAAGTTGATTAGAGGAAACTGTGAACGGACGGACAGACGACGACGGCTACAGACGGTGAGTGGTCATAATAGCTCAACCAACACGTCGTGCTTAGGAGAGCTACAACAGCGTTCAGTGTGATCATCGACTGGTTCCCGTGTACATAATTATACTCCCATCAGACGGTGTACGTTACGGGAGTGCAAATATTTGTACAATGTTATTTATTCATGCTCACAAGCGCCTGTTTACATACGCGTAAAAGTCTTGAAACAAATAATTAATGACAATATCGATCAATTAAAATTTATCTTCTTTGTCTTGATAGGCACGTCCTCAATCTGTGTTAAATCGAAATCAATCCGTGCCGAAGATAAAGGCTGTATTTCAGATGTTTTACCCTTTCCTTGTACAAGGCTACTTTCTGCTAATATTGCAGCAGACGATCTTTGCAAAGCAGTCCCTTGCAGTTCCCGACTATTACGCCATAATAAGGGGACTGTACCCAGACTCACCCTGGAGTTTCTGTGCAATCCGCCGAGGACAGCAGATAAGTACGCGGCTAGTTGTAACAGGGGTATGAACCTTGCCTTCCCGGGATTTATTTACGTATGTTATGTTTTTCCCCCGAATTGTTTTTCCTTACAGGCTTACATTGTTTGCTCAACTTCAGATGAAATAGTAGGACCAAGGGAGACAACCCGGCACTTATCCAATCCGTAAGGAATCCTTTACTGAAAATCAACCTAACCGTTGTTGCAACAATTGTAGATAGACATCTGCCTGTGCATTACTAGATCTAAATATAGACTGTTTTGGCAAAACGTTCTTCGAAACCTCTATCAAGAATCAGCGAACAGTGCAGATCAATATTAGACTGCGCGGATGTACCTGTCGCTATTATTCTAAGGTTGGATATCCTAAATCACCGCTCATGTCCAAAAGTCACTGTAGAATATCTAGAAATGGGATCCTCTATATACACTTTATGTCAGCGTATGACAAGCGTACTCGACCTATGAGTAACGTACCTCTAGCGCAACTCGATCGTTTTCAGCGTATGCCTTGCGTCTGCTTTGCGTATAAACCATACGTTCGAATACGCAGAAAGGTTTTAGGCATGCTTAAGAAAAGAAATCTGCTCCGCCGTATGCCAGCGTATGCGACCGTGGTTAAAACGTATACAACCTATGCCTAACGTACCCCTAGCGTATGTCAGCGTATACCAGCGTATGCGTGATATTTTGCATACGCAGGCATACGCTAGTACGATACGCAATAGTGTGACAGCGCCATAATAATAAGAAAACAGGAATTCTAGTCAGAACCCTTGCTGTTCGCCGATAAAATAAAGTGTGCTACCCCATGTGAAAACCCGCAGCACAAGTGTATCTGTATCCAGTCGGGTGGTTGCGGTTTCGATCCATACCAAATACTTTAAAAATAGAAGAAATGGCTTTCGCCCCTTCGCGCTCAGGATTGTAGGGTTAGAATTACGACTAGCTAGTATCAGAATAAATAAAACAGTAGTACTGGTAACTTACGCAGGAAACGCCATATTATAACTTCGGGAAAAACAAATTAATTTGTTCAACAGCTTATCACCAACACCAAGCACTTTCTCTTAAAATCGGGATTTATCCTTGGGTAGTTTGATTATCAACCGTTTTATCTCAACCAAATAGTTCACATATAGCGTTACTGGATATAATAGATATTTTACTTTCTGCGTGTACAGAATAATTAAATCGTTATTACAAATACAACTAACAAGAGGGCCATGATGGCCCTGGAATCGCTCACCTGACTCTTTTTTTTTTCACTTTAGCTATATAAGCCCCGCCCCCTGGCGGCCATAGTTTCCAACCAATCAACTTGGCTTGAAGGAATCTGATAGAGGGTCACCCTTGGAGAATTTCTACAAAAAAATTTGAAAATCGGCTTGACACTTTTCGAGGAGAAGATTTTTTAAGTTTTCGCTATAGCCATATAAGGCAAAATAGCCCCGCCCCCTGGCAGCCATGTTTTTCTACCAATCAACTTGGCTTGAAGGAATCTGATAGAGGGTCATCCAAGGAGCATTTCTACAAAATAATTTGAAAATCTGCCAATCAGTTTGAGAGAAGAAGATTTTTTAAATTTTCACTATAGCCATATAAGGCAAAACAGCCCTGCCAACTGGAGGCCATGTTTTTCGACCAATCAACATGACTTGAAAGAATCTGATAGTGGGTCACTTAAGGAACATTTCTATAAAATTATTTGAAAATCGGCCTGACACATTCGGAGGAGAAGATTTTTTAAGTTTTCACTATAGCCATATAAGGCAAAATAGCCCTGCCCCCCTGGCGGCCATGATTTTAGACCAATCAACATGGCTTGAAGGAATCTTATAGAGGGTCATCCAGGGAACATTTCTGCAAAATTATTTGAAAATCTGCCAACCAGTTTGGGAGAAGAAGAATTTTGAAGTTTTTCGTTGCCATGGAAACCAGAATTTTGCATGGATCCCAAACATTTGAAGGAATTCTGGTGAGGTCATTGAGAGGATGCTTTCTGTGAAGTTTCATCTAAATTGACCCACCCGTTACAGAGGAGAAAATGTTGACGGACGACGGACGGCGGAAGCCGGCCATAGGGCAATCACAATAACTCACCTTGAGCACTTCGTGCACAGCTAAAAATGTAGGTATTATTATGTAGGAAAAAGTGGAAAAAAGATTGGCAAAAGTAGAAATTGCTCAAAATGAGCAATTTCTATTTTTCGCACAATGTTTTCAAAAGTCATCTGATGCAGAGGCGTCAGAAAGCGTCTGCATGTGGAAAAGGAAGTTCTAATAGTCACATATACTGTTTTAACACATGACATACATTTAAAGAGTGTACGCTGTGATATATAATATTTCGAAGAGTCACAAAACAACACAATCAAGTTTACCACCAGCTACTTTTAAAAGTGTGTACAAAGATAATTAAGAGAAAAGTTCTTCTGTTTGTAATTAGTTTACCTTGTAAAAGTGCACGGGGGTTTAATTAGGCAGCTGGACGTTAATTAGATATATAAACGTGTGCATGCTGGGCTTGACATTATTGAAACGTTTGATGTATAATTACCGAAGCATTTGATGACAAGGTCACTCGATAGTACATTCGATAACGAAGTGATATTCGTCATCAATAATGTGAAAAATAACATTCTAAACATAAGCTTTCATTTATCGGAATCCTTATTCGCTCATGTTTACCGGTTTCTGTGCGTAAATTATAAGAAGAGTTGCGTAATTTTATTAAGTTAGTTCTTAACATTCTAAACGTTGCTGTTTTCAAATATGTTTCTATTCTAACTTCAGATTTAATACGAATGTAAAGATTAGATGAATTACTGCTAGATGCTAAGTTAGACGTCCAAGTAGATAACAAGGAGTCTAACAGATTTTGGGTTAAACAAAATGGCTGTGGTACGCTAAATAAAGATATTCCCATATATATTATCAACACCCGATTTGTTGAATCAGCGGGTTGACATTTGATAACCAGTTTATCTTACCCGATCATTATGATTGGGGTTTAAACGCCATTTTCAACATTTTTGTTAGTCATATCACGACTCAGGACTATTGATTGTAAGGGTTTATTTCATGTGCGAACGGTGAGGACTCGCGGCATACATTGCAACCGAGTCTTCACCGTCCGCTTGCATGTAGCATAAACCCACTCGTAACTTCAGACATGAAATTATAATTGTTTTCCCTGCGCTGTTACTACAATAAACCTTACGGTGCACAATAACGTGCCACCTGGCTTGTTATATGTATGTATTAACTTCAGGATTTGACGCATCTTTGTATTTTTTCTATTTTTTTATGTCGTTTTTCTTTTCTTTTTTTGTTATTTCTTTTCTTTTCTTTTTTCCTTGATAATGACAGATAAAAAAAGATGATATCACCAGAACACCTTACGAGAAACATTTGACTTATTCCCATCATTTTTTGTTTAACCCATTCACTTTAATTTTACCTTTTGATTATTCGAAATGAAAACTATCTTAAATAATATTTGTTCTTGGAGAAAGACACGTAAATTGATGTGTGTTGAAAACATTGCGGTAAAGGGAAGAGATGTAGTTCCTTAAAAACAATGTTATGCTTCACAATTCACTGGAGTAAAAAGTATAAATGATATAGTTCGAGTCACATGAACACAGAGAAGTTTATTTTTAATGCCATTTATCCTTTCCTCATACTACAAATCTGATGCAGACAACTTTGAAAACATTTGGTCATAAGTATGGTAACACTCTATAAATGAAAAATAATTAATTACTAAACTTAAAAATATTGTGGCAAAAGGAGAAGTTATTCATTAGAAGCAATTTTTCCTTTTGACACAATGTTTTCAACCCCAGTTATGCTACTTCATCTTGTAAGGAGATTTTCCAATTCTTTGACAAGAAGATTTCAAAGTCGTCTGTTGAAGATGTGTGGTATGTGGGGAAGGGGTCACTAACACACATTGGTACCGGTAAAATATAGGATCAGCTTGTAATCTTTTTCTGCATGAGTTACTACGATCCACCCATCTACATCAACAAAAGAATTCCACTAGGATAGGCATGCGAAAATGTTCCCGACATTTATCATCCCTGCCCAGAATTAATTGTTTGATAAAGGTTAAACGTCTTTTTCAACAAATGTTCAGTCGAAACACAGCGGCCAGTTCACATCCCCCTCAGTACTCCACATAATATAATTTCCAAGCAACTGGCTGCTTTTTTTTACATAGACTGTTACCCATTGGTGGAACATGACCGAAACTTGTCGTTGATGTCTCTTCAACAGATGCAATTTTTAAAACATTGAGGAGAAAAGAGATATTGCTCTAAACCAACAATTCTCCCATTCCCCCACAACCCTGACCGCCAGTGAGGGCAGCCATTCCTACCATTTTGAAAGTATCTTGGTTTAACCCCCCCCCCCCCGGGGGGCTCGAACCCACGACCTCCCGAACCGAGGCGGACGTTCTACCACTACACCACAGAGGCGGTACATATGTTTTCAAGCACAGAATCTACTAAACAACCGACAACGTTAACAACACCGAATGTTATTTATTTACTGTTGCCCTTAGATTGGGTAATTCTACACGTAACACGTGTCCACCTCAAAGAATTTCGTTATCAGCCATAATTATTTTGGGAACACGAACTTTAAATAAGTGCCATGTCCCAGGAAAAAACACCTTTCGTGTTCATGAAAAGCGCAGTTAAAGATCTGTGTACGGATACTTGCAATCTGATCTAAATTCACAATAATTGTCAGAAATGTCTTCAAGCATGTCGGTGACCCATTTGTTAACAGTGCGAACGCGCAGATTCATCTGGGTCTACACTTGTCGCATAATTGTGCCATGTGGTTGCTTTGCGTAGGACACGGTTCAATTATATTATTCTGTATTCTAATTGCCAATTTACGTATATCCAGACGCCAGGTGCGAATCAACGTGTTTTCAAACCAAAGATGGCGATAAGTTTATGCATTAAAATACTTCTTCAAATCGCGCCGGGTCCAGGTAGCCCAGTAGGTAGCGTCGCGGGATGTCAATCCAGCAGTTATGAGTTCGAACACAAACTCGGCCATCATTCTGTTCGCCGTTTGCTAAAAGTCAATATGACAAGGGTCATTCTTCTTTTACAAATGAGCCGTTCCACGATAAAAAAAAAATGGTGGACGTAAAGTATCGACCCGGATCAGCCTAAGCATGCCACACAGGCGTGCCCGGATAGACACTTTTCGCATCCTGTGGATTTTTTGTTTGAGAAGTCGAGCCGTTCCGCGAGAAAAACAACATTGTGGACTCTGCGTAAAGTATCGACCCGGAACATGCCACACAGGCTAACCCGGACAGACAACTTTTCGCCTCCTGTCAGGAATCATTACACTATACAACCTCTACCTCCCTGAGACGGAAAGTGTCGGCCCGGATTTTCCTGCGCGGACTGCGCAGGCTGATCTTGGTCGATACATTACGCAGAGTCCATAATGTTGGTTTTCTCGTGGCACGGCTCAAATGGGTTAACAAGCAGTGAGTTTGATTTCAAAGCCGTCTGCTGTAGATTTGTTCTATCATTTAATTCATGTACACAAAGCTTTCTTGATAAGGGTAGATATTATGCAATGTAAAATGTAAATTCATGTATCTCTGAAATATTTATATGTATGAACCATTTCAAGGCTCTGGAACGACCGGTTAAAAAACTATAAAACCATAGTGTATACTCGATGAACTGCTCCCAAGTATCTGGTTGTTCAGAGACAAATAAAACATCCTCTAAATTGACAAATCAGAAGTCTCGCTTCGGGCAAAAAGCTAACTTCTGAACAAAGAGAGAAAGTACTCAGAGTTGAGAAGTTTCACAGTACTTTGGCATTGCCACACAGGGCATTAAGCCTTTGAACTTAACCATTCAACGCGGTCGGTCTAACCACTGCACCCCACACGGACCAACAAGATATGCCTATGATATAAAATACAATTCACTGTAAATCAGACATTTTGGCAGACAGCGCAATCAATAATTAACGCGCACACACATTTGTACCGGGTCAAGAGATCTGGGGTCTAGTTGCCTGTGAAAACAGTGAAGACTCGACGAGCCTGTGTGTTCCGCACAGTCTTATCAGAGCCTTTACTCTCCGTCTACAGGTAATTTAGTCCTAGATGTAACTTCTGACAGGAAAAATATATAAGTCTAGCCACCCTAACATTTTGTCCATACATCTTTAAAGAATGCCATATTGGAGTGGATGCAAGCTAGACGGGACTCTTTTCCTTTGTTTACACAGCTTTCATCATTCCAAACAAAAACGAATCATGTACGAGAGTCTTCAATTAAAACACGCAAATTCCATCGCCGGTGTCATTACAGTTCATCCTGCCCCACATACTACAAATCTGCAGCAGATGATTTTTGAAAACAGTTATGAAAAGATACGCGAACTCTCTATATATGAATAGTACAACTTTTGAGCACTAGTCGCAAAAGAAGACATTGCATATTACCAGCAATTTCTCCTTTTGCCAGAATGTTTTGATTTTTGTTCAAAGATTACTCTTTCATTTAGATTGACTTTCGATATTTTAACTAGATGAGTTCAACGTCGTCTGCTGCAGATGTGTTTAATGTGGGAAAGGGTTAAGATCCATACAATCTGGATCCAATTGACAATGTTTGTCAGAAACCCCTCTTTGGCTATGCAAACATGAAATCATGAAATACATATTGGATAATTCACCGAAACGAATAAATAGTCCATATATCACATTACTGTGGACAGTGCATGCAGTCGAGATTGCAGGGTACGCATACACAGTCCATATATCACATTACTGTAGACAGTGCACACAGTCGATATTGCAGGGTCTAACCAAACAAAACAATTGATTGATTGATGTGTAATGCCGCTTTTAACATTTGTTCAGTTATATCACGGCGTTTCCTGGGTAAGTTACCAGTACTACTGGTCCATTTATCCTGACAGCAGCCAGTCAGTTATATCACGTCGTTTCCTGGGTAAGTTACCAGTACTACTGGTCCATTTATCCTGACAGCAGCCAGTCAGTTATATCACGTCGTTTCCTGGGTAAGTTACCAGTACTACTGGTCCATTTATCCTGACAGCAGCCAGTCAGTTATATCACGTCGTTTCCTGGGTAAGTTACCAGTACTACTGGTCCATTTATCCTGACAGCAGCCAGTCAGTTATATCACGTCGTTTCCTGGGTAAGCTACCAGTACTACTGGTCCATTTATTCTGGCACCAGTCAGTCAGTCATAATGCTAACCCCGCAGCTCTGAGCGCCAAGGAGGGCAGCCATTACTACCACCAAACAAAATTAAGTGAGCCTTCTAAAGGTTTAGCATTTTGTCAACTGTCCAATGCTTAATGGCATAGAATACAAACATCGTGTTAGGAATTAAATGAGGAAGTAATGGCTCTCCATCCCTGAAGCTCGGGAATGTGGGATTAGCATTACGACTGTCTGGCTGGTGTCAGGATATTTTAGACCAGTAGAACTGGTAACTTACCCAGGAAACGCCGTGATATAACTGAAAACTTGATAAAAGCGGCGAGGTATTAAAAGTTGTACGAAGGCAATGCACAGTCGTGGTTTCATTTGATTCTTGTTCAAGCTTTACACGTTGATTTAACTCTTTCAGCGCCAATGGCAATACTGAGGTTTTTGCAAACAATACAGATTCAGGTCAGTCAGCTGACAAATAAGAGGATCTTGATTCTATGGTTGGAGAAATCACAACGGCAAATAATATGATCATGATTCTATGTTTGGGGAAATCACAATGGCAAATAAAATGATCGTGATTCTATGGTTGGGGAAATCTCAATGGCAAATTAGTTGAACGTTATTCTATGGTTGAAGAAATAACAATGGCTAATAAAGTGATGGTGATTATATGGTTAAGGAAATCACAATGACAACTAAGAGGATAGTGATTCTATGGTTGAAGAAATCACAATGGCTAATGAAGTGATTGTGATTCTATGGTTGGGGAAATCACAATGGCAAATAAAGTTATCGTTATTCTATGGCTGAGGAAATCACAATTGCAAATAAGGTTATCTCGATTCTATGGTTGGGGAAATCACAATGGCAAATAAGAGGATCATAATTATATGGTTGGGGACATCACAATGGCAAATAAGAGGATCATAATTATATGGTTGGGGAAATCACAATGGCAAATAAGAGGATCATAATTCTATGGTTAGGGAAATCACAATGGCAAATAAGAGGATCGTAATTCTATGGTTAGGGAAATCACAATGGCAAATAAGAGGATCTTGATTCTATGGTTGGGGAAATCACAATGGCAAATACGAGGATCTTGATTCTATGGTTGAAGAAATCACAATGGCAGATAAGAGGATCATAATTATATGGTTAGGGAAATCACAATGGCAAATAAGATGATCATAATTCTATGGTTAGGGAAATCACAATGGCAAATAAGAGGATCATAATTCTATTGTTAGGGACATCACAATGGCAGATAAGAGGATATTGATTCTATGGTTAGGGAAATCACAATGGCAAATAAGAGGATCTTGATTATATAGTTGAAGAAATAACAATGGCAGATAAGAGGATCTTGATTCTATGGTTGGGGAAATCACAATGGCAAATAAGAGGATCTTGATTCTATGGTTGAAGAAATCACAAAGGCAGATGAGAGGATCTTGATTCTATGGTTGGGGAAATCACAATGGCAGATAAGAGGATCTTGATTCTATGGTTAGGGAAATCACAATGGCAGATAAGAGGATCTTGATTCTATGGTTAGGGAAATCACAATAGCAAATAAGAGGATCTTGATTCTATGGTTGAGGAAATCACAATGGCAAATAAGAAGATCATAATTCTATGGTTAGGGAAATCACAATGGCAAATAAGGTGATTGTGATATTACGGTTGGGCAAATATCTATGCCTTGGGTTCTTATGAAAATTAAATTAAGGGATGGGTATGTTAACACTTCATTGTCTGCATTATCGTCAGGACGCCTGCATCTCACGCGTCAAAACTATAGATTAATTCATTTCTATTTCATTCCGTTCTTTCCTATTCCCTCGTGAACATCACTTGTTACTTCTCATTATATGTTTTCTCACATAATCAAATATGAAACCGCATGGAATAGCGTTTGTCACGATTTTAATTAATATTCCAAACAGAAGCGGGACATTCTCTAATAATTCAAATGAGAAACGCCACATGAAAACCCCACCCTCGGTAGTTGAGGGCGAGGGAATATCAAGATCATCCTGAGATTCCCCGAGTCTGGTCAATATCGTCGAAGTATGCAAGACATTCCTACAAGCTCTTTCCTCATAAAGCTCCCTTTATAGCAGCCCCTGCAGCAGACGACTCGTGAACACATTGCGGCAAAATGGTAAATTGCTCATGAGCAATTTTTCATTTCGCCACAAACTTTTCAACTCCGTTTAATAAATAAGCTTTCAGTTGTAGAATTTGTTGTATTAATCTGCCCAGATATTAACAAAGTCGTCTTGCTGCAGATGTGTTGTATGTGGGAAAGTGTTTAGCATCATGCACTGGAAGCATCTGAAAGCCCGACAATAATGATTAGCAAATTATTATATCCTGTTGGAAATGAGTTTAAACCCCTAACCTTAAGTAATACAAGCGTCCCTGTTACAGACCCATTTTGAAAACTTCGTCAATGCTGTGCACTTCATTTCCCGTAATATTCTGACATAGTTTCACATATCTTAACCCTTTCCCTCATTCGACAATTCTGCAGCAGACGACTTTGAACATATTTTGTCAAAAAATAGAAAATCTCCATAATTGAATGGATAATCTGTGACTAAAAGTGGAAAACATTGTGGCAAAAGGAGAAATTGCACGTTTTGTGCAATTTCTTCTTTTTACACTATGTTTTTAAAAAGCTGTCTGCTTCAGAGGCGTCAGAAAGCGTCTATATGAGGTAAAGGGTTAAGCCAGAAATTTCGTATTTTTATGTCAGATATTTTCAAATTGGACGAGTCTTAAATAATAAATAATGTTATATGTAAATATCTCCGTGCTGCAGATTTGTGACTCGATCATCCTGTGTATCATTTGTTACAAAACTTGTATTTCACATTTGACAGGATTCAAACACTTAAAGATTATTTGTCTGATGTTAAAACCTCATATGTTTTTGTCTTCTTAATTATAATTATTTTAAAAGCAGCTTATAAGCCGATGGGACCGGGTGTTATTTATTACTGTTTGTAGTTTTGGTTTGTTGATGTATTGTATATACATATGTCTATAAAATACAATATTTAGTTTATTTACTAAAACACTTAACCGCGAGCAGATTGACCTGATCTAACACTGTTGCCAATTAGTCACAGAAGGTCTCAAAAAGCTTCTAACAGACAATAATCAGATACTCAGATAATATGGACGCACAAACAGATCTTAATTTACACTTGTCACACATACGATCATATTAGATTTCCCGAAGCACGACTAATGTGTCTTTCAAGTTGATTGGGGTTTATGGCCATTTCAACAATTTATGAGTCGCATCCCGGCAGCAAGTTCACCTATACCAATGTGTTTCCTGGCAAGTGGTTACTTTTCCAGTTGATTGTTAGCCAACTGATGGAAGGCGAATGATGCCTGTCACATTGACTTTTGTCAAATGTCAGACTAATCTTTTGACCGAGATAGCGTTCGAACTCAACACACCAGACAAGTCTGGTCGTCATGTACCAATCAGAAACAAATACATGTAAGCCCCTCTGCTTTCATAGTGTCCTATTTCTTATATTAGATAACATGTTGTGTGTGTTTTCTTGCACAAGGAACAATGTCAGAATCCATTCTTGTATAAGTCAGTTCCGATACATACTTCACTGAACACTTTCAGCGAGTTATACTATAGGAATGTGTGATGCGTGTTAACAGGGACCACGTATTATTAGCGAAGGTGGAAATGTATGATGTAACAAACACGATGTTCAAAATATAATTGTACATAAATCTCTCGATTTTCTTTTACCTTTTCCTTTGAAACCTTATTCATATGCTGGTAAGTTTACATACATTCTCTTCCATTTAGGTATAGACACAATCATCCCTTGTACACGACTTTAAGCAACATTTGCGAACAACACAGACCGAGATAAGCTTGCACATGCGTGCTGTCTTATCCTGAACCAAAACGTTCGGTCATCCTGTATTAGTTCCCAGAAGAAGCTAACTCTTGAAACTAGAACTATCACTGAAGATGATAAATACCCCCTAAACAGCACCTTGACCTACACCATAACTTAATAAGTAAAAGGGCCATAACTCTGTAAAATAACATGCAATTGTAACACCTTTAGGATATGCACATCTCCTCTTGGTATAGAAGCTTCATGTAAAATGTTATTGAATACCACCCAGTGGTTTGTAAGAAATAGGCCGGAAAAAATATGGCTTCCGACCGACAGACAGACAGACAGACAGACAGACAGCCCGACACAGTTACTCCTATATACCCCCTCTTCTTCGAAGGGGGTATAATAAGTAAGAACTTAGTTAAGACCAAGGATGATGACACTAGACGTCGGCCATCAGCAGGATAAGTGTTAAAGGGGATAGGGGCGTAGCTTTGCAATAATCAACGTGTAGGCCGTCTCATGAGAAAATCAACATTGTGGACTCTGCGTAAAGTATCGACCCGGATCAGCCTAAGCATGCCACACAGGCCTACCCGGATAGACACTTTTCGCCTCCTGTGGATTTTCTGTTTCAGGAATAACTACTCTATACATCTATCCCCCTAAGACGGAATGTGTCGGCCGGATCAGTCTGTGCGGACAGCGCAGGCTGATCTGGTCGATACATTACGCGGATGTCTATCGCCGCAGCTGCATTTTGGAGCATTTTGAGAAGAAATGTGTAGGAACGTGCCTACAGTGCCTAAAGGGAGCTACGCCCCTGACGGAAGTTTTCAAATGGTGACGAGTCAGATCAGAATACAATCTCGCATGATCTAATGATAGTTATAGCTGTATGCTGTACGAGCTTCTTGTGGATTCCAATGATAGGTTGACAACCAAAGGAGGATTCTTAAAAACATCGTGGCGAAAGGGGATTTTGCTTATAACAATTATAATTCAGTTGTTATAGATTGCCTACGTTTTGTGATAGTATGTTTGTAACCCTTTCCCACATACGACACTTATGCAGCAGATGACTATGAAAATAGAGTGACGAAAACAGGAAAAATCTCAATAAAAGATAGCTCAATTGTTAAATAAAGTTGAAAACATTGTGGCCAAAGGAAAAATTGCTCTTCATGAGCAATTTCAACTTTGGCCACAATGTTTTCAAGAGTCGGCTGCTGCTAATGCATTACAATGTGTCTGGGAAAGGGTTAAAGTCGGCCACTACAGATGTGTTGTATCAGGAGAAGGTAGGGTTAAGCAACTGGTGTCTAAGAATGATTGTACGACTAGATGTCCATCTAGAGGGTGTATTCGGAGTACCCAGGTTCTCGATGTTAGACAATTGTAATACTTCGATGTCGATATTAAACCCCACAATTATTTATTTCTGTCTCCATCAGATGAAACGTACAAAGAAAACTTTTAAATTAATGGGACCTTACAAATTTGTAGTATTTTGAATTATAACAAAAATGAACAGAAAAGAAAGTGAGTTCAAAACCAGCTAGTCCATGGAACAGAAGTGGAACGTATATATTATATCGCAACATTCTCTCTCTGTCTCTGTCTCTGTCTGTCTCTGTCTCTCTATGTCTGTCTGTCTCTGTCTGTCTGTCTGTCTGTCTGTCTGTCTGTCTCTCTCTCTCTCTCTCTCTCTCTCTCTCTCTCTCTCTCTCTCTCTCTCTCTCTCTCTCTCTCTCTCTCTCTCTCTCTCTCTCTCTCTCTCTCTCTCTCTCTCTCTCTCTCTCTCTCTCTCTCTCGCTCTCTCTCTCTCTCTCTCTCTCTTTCTATGTCTCTCTCTCTGTCTCTCTCGCTGCCTCTCTCTCTCTCTCTCTCTCTCTCTCTCTTTTCTATTCTCTCTCTCTCGTTTCTTCTCTCTCCTCTCTCGTTTCTTCTCTCTCCCTCTCTCTCTTACTCTCTCTCTCTCTCTCTCTCTCTCTCTCTGACTCTTGAAACTTGAAACATTTAATCCCGATAGAACATCTATGATAATCTTTGAAATAAATTAGAACACATGCGCTGTTTCCACTCTACAGAGATTTATACTACAAAGAGGACGATATCGATAAAAGACGGGGCAAATCTGGCAATGAATCCGATTGAGTTCCCCTTTTAGTTGTTATTGTTACTTTTGATCTGCTTCTTTTTCACGCATTCTACAGAGACACTTAGAAAAACACAAACAGGAAAATGGGAATTAAACATGCTCCTTCATCAATACAACGTCTTCATAAACGAGTGGTATTCGTCTTTATCTGCCTTTTCAAAATAAAACAGATTTGAATCTCGCCATAGGTAAAGCGATCTTCAGTGTATTTTAAAGTTAACCATCGCTGTCGAAATGATGTCTAAATGCCAGTCGTCACCGTCTGTCTTCATTTTATAAAGGCTTACATGTTACAAAATTTGACATTCTCACTAACCAGATATTTCAAAGGTGCCTACAAATATCAAATCAATATACATATCTGCGGATAATTAAAAGATTTTTCTAAATAACACCTGCCGATATCTCAGTAAGAGAAGGACAGACAGGCAAGCGGACAGGCGACGGAGAATTGATTCTATCCCTAAAAGGCAGGTGATACAACAACTATAATGTTGTCCCATTCGCTTTTGTCAATATCAATACACATTTGAGCCAGGTCTAGCGGTTTGGGGTCTAAGTGGCGCACCATGACGGGTTAACTACTAGTAAATAAACGTTCATTAACGTAAAACTATTGGGGCTACAATTCTAGTGTTTTGTCAAACGATGTATCTGGGACTAAATAACGTATAGACGGAAAGTGAAAGCTACGACGTTTTCCGCCATTCGTCCTTCACCAATGGGCTTGCCGTTTGTGTGGAAAAGTAGCCAGTTGCTTGGAAAGACAGTTGTGTGAAGTACCGGTGTGAGAAAAGCCAGGAATCACATGGCGTATGTGAACTCGTCGTCGTAATATGATTGATATCGGCTTTAAACCCCAATCAATCAGATGTTTAACAAGAGGGCCAAGGTGGCCCTAAATCGATCACCTAATTGATAGTAAATTAGTAGCAAATATTTAACTGCAAATATCTGGGAAAATGTTATCAGGGAGTGCAAATGAAACTGAAAGGAGTGGACACTTCTCAAGAAACAGCTTATCAGTAAAGGCCATTTATATCTTGAAATCTAACAAGAACTTTAATAAGAATGGAATTATAAAGTTTTTGTCATTTTGCACCTTTTCTGATGCCGCCTTGCTGCCCTGTTTTTCAACGAAATCAATATGGCTTCAACAATTTATTTAGAGGGTCACTTAAGGAACATTTCTACCAAATTATCTTGCAATCGCACAAGTAGATTATGGAGGAAAAGGATTTTAAAATTTGGGTATTTTTCTTACTTTCTGATGCCGCAGCAACCAAAGTTCTCAATGGAATTTAAATCTTTGAACAATTTTGAAAGAGGACCACCAAAGGAACATTCTTGTGATGTTTTGTGGTAATTGGTCTATTGGAATGGTGTTGGTTGTCATTTGTAGCTAAAAGTTCGATTTACCCTTTTTGTGATGACGCCTGGTTGATATGATTGTGTTACCAATCAAAACGGCTTAAACAAATTAAATAGAGGATCATTACAGTAAGATTCGTATTATATTTTCTTAAAATCAGACAAACACTTTCATAAAAATGGAATTTTCAAATTTTGTCATTTTGCCCCTTTTCTGATGGCGCCTGACTGCCATGTTTTTCGACCAATCAGTATGGCTTGAACAATTTTTAAAGAGGGTCACCCAAGGAACATTTCTACCATATTATATTTGAATCTGACAAGCAGATTCGGAGGAGAAGATTTTTAAAGTTTGGACATTTTGTCCCCTTTCTGATGCCGCAGCAACCAAAGTTCTCATTGGAATTTTAATCTTTGAACAATTTTGAAAGAGGACCACCAAAGGAACATTCCTGTGATGTTTTGTGGTAATTGGTCTATTGGAATGGTAGGAGATGGTTGTCATTTGTAGCTAAAAGTTCAATTTACCCCTTTTGTGATGACGCCTGGTTGCTATGATTGTGTAACCAATCAAAACGGCTTAAACAAGTTAAATAGAGGATCATTAAAGTAAGATTCGTATTATATTTTCTTAAAATCAGACAAGCATTTGCATAAAAATGGAATTTTGTCATTTTGTCATTTTGCCCCTTTTTTGATGCCGCCTGACTGCCATGTTTTTCGACCAATCAGTATGGCTTGAACAATTTTATAGAGGGTCACCCAATGAACATTTCTACCAAATTATATTTGAATCTGACAGGCAGATTCGGAGGAGAAGATTTTTAAAGTTTGGACATTTTGTCCCCTTTCTGATGCCGCAGCAACCAAAGTTCTCAATGGAATTTAAATCTTTGAACAATTTTGAAAGAGGACCACCAAAGGAACATTCCTGTGATGTTTGGTGGAAATTGTTCTTGCGGTTCAGGAGGAGATGATGTTTAAAGCTAAAAGTTAACGACAGACGACGACGGACGACGGACGACGGACACAGAGTGATCAGAATAGCTCACCTTGAGCCTTTGGCTCTAGGTGATCTAAAAATAGTGTACGTCTTGAACAGTACCCATGCAGTTAGTTGTCCCCTGTAGGGGCATCAAAAACCGTCTGTATGAGGAACATGTTAACGGGTTTCTCTCATGTCGGTACGAATAATATTGTCTATCAACCCTTTCCTGCAACACACATCTAATTAACCCTTTCCCTCATACGGCAATTCTGCAGCAGACGACTTTGGACGTATTTTGTCAAAAAATAGAAAATCTCCATAATTGAATGGATAACCTATGACAAAAAGTGGAAAACATTGTGGCAAAAGGAGAAATTGCACGTTTTGTGCAATTTCTTCTTTTGTCACTATGTTTTCAAAAAGCCGTCTGCTGCAGAGGCGTCAGAAAGCGTCTATATGAGGGAAAGGGTTAAAGGAATATGTCTACATTAAAGTCATAACACATCAAAACGAATGAAAACAGAGGTAAGCCATATTTACCAGACCTTTATATCTGGCACTGAAAAACAATTCGGCTAATTACGGAAATAACCGACTTTACGAGCACAGCAGAAAAAGTCCCAATACAGCCCAACTCGGCTATTGGTTGATTAATTGGGGTTTAACGCCGTTTTCAACAATTGTTCAGTCATATCAGGGCGGCCAGGTTACTTACGCATGTGTTTTCTGGCTTTCTTCACACCAATACTCCACAACAAAAAGTATTTCCAAGCTACTGGCTGCTTTTCTACGACTGTTAGCCCGTTATTGGAAGACGAATGACGCTTGGGACAGTGACTTTCGTTTCGGAACGAATGGTGGCCGAGCTGGGGTATGAACGCACAACCCCTGTATTGACAGCTCGCGTTGCTACCAACTGAGCTAACGTCGGATGTTGTTAACTGTGCGAACAGTGCAGACTCGAGAGAGCATTTATGCACTCGCACAGCCTCACTCGAGTCTTCCCTGTCCGTCTATAGTCGTTGATGCTCAGTTTGACAAAAATACATAAATGAGCCGTTCCACAAGAAAACCAACATTATGGACTCATAATGTATTGAACCAGATCACGGGCCGACACATTCCGTCTCAGGGGGATAAAGGTATAGAGTAATGATTCCTGAAACAAAAAAATTCACAGGAGGCGAGAAGTGTCTGTCAGGGTAAGCCTGCGCGGCATGCTTAGGCTGATCCGGGTCGACCCTTCACGCAGAGCCCACAATGTTGGTTTTCTCGTGGAAAGGCTCATTAATGTAACCTCACTAACATTATGCATCGACGGTTTAATTAATTATTAACCCTGATGCATCTTTAACTCGTTTCCACTTGCCGACGCACTAAATATGCAGCAACGACTATCTGTAAAAAAATGATTATAAAATAGAGTTAACTAGAACTATCACTGAAGATGATAAATACCCCTTAAACAGCACCTTGACCTACACCATAACTTAATAAGTAAAAAGGCCATAACGCTGTAAAACAACATGCAATTGTAAGACCTTTAGGATATGCACATCTCCTATTGGTATAGAAGCTTCATGTAAAGTTGTATTGAATTCCACCCAGTGGTTTGTAAGAAATAGGCCGGACAAAATATGGCTTCCGGCCGACCGACCGACCGACCGACAGACAGACAGCCCGACACAGTGACTCCAATATACCCCCTCTTCTTCGAAGGGGGTATACAAATAGTGTGGCAAAAGAAGAAGGAGACGGTTATTGAAAACATCATGAGAAAATCCTCCTGTAACGTGCCGGGCTAAAGACGCAGAAGATCCCTTCAGCGAAAAGTATACTCAACCCTGAAGGGGTCCACTTGCCTTATATATCTAACCCTAAGACCATCACTTCGAACCGGTGATGCTAATTTGCATATTCGTTACAATACTTCCCACTCCGAGAAGACTCGTCCCGAGTCTTGGCCTGGGAAACCCATGGGTAAGGCAACTCCAATATGGCAGTTGACTTTATCCCACCGCTGTCACCAATGTAACGTGCCGGGCTAAAGACGCAGAAGATCCCTTCAGCGAAAAGTATACTCAACCCTGAAGGGGTCCACTTGCCTTATATATCTAACCCTAAGACCATCACTTCGAACCGGTGATGCTAATTTGCATATTCGTTACACTCCTATTACCACACTGTTTTTATCTCCATTTAATAGTTTTAAAAAGTTTCAGCATTAAAGCTTTTCAAGACCTTTTGCCGAGATGTTTTCGATGTCGTCTGCTGCAGAATTGTTGTTTGTTAGAAAAAGGTAAAGTAATTACATTTAACGAGAGCCCGAAATCGGTACAGTACTTCTACACGAGGCTCACTTCTAGACTCCGGTACAAGACATATCTGCTAAATGTAATTCAATTAGATCAGACAGTTACACGTAATTAACTCAAAGTGCTAATACTGCTTCTGGTATTGAAGACATCACGCATTTAACATTTTCCAAGGTTACGATGATTTTCGTCACCTCCAAAGGAGACGACGTTTTGAAAACATTGGGAGAATTTAGCCGGGAGAATTTAGTTTATTTATTTTCGCTATAATTTGTACTTTTAGCATATCAGTTGAGAGAGTTGTTGTTGTTGTTACTATTTGTTATTCACAAACAAACATGGAAAACTCTCAGAGGGTCACCATTGATTTAAATCAATTGTTTAACCCTTTCCCGCTTGTAGGCGCATTTTGACGCATCTGCTGCAGACGACTTTTGAAAACATTGTGGCAAAAGAAGAAATTACTCAAAACGAGCAATTTCTCCTTTTACCGCAATGTTTTCAATTCTATTTAATAGAAAAATTCTCATTTATTGAGAGCTTTCATGTTTTTGTCAATAAGTTTTAAAAGTCGTCTACTGCAGACTTGTTGTATGTGGGAAAGGGTTAACCCTGTCAGCGTCGAATCCCCTTAAGTAGACTCATCCATGTTCAAAATCAGGCGACTCCATTGTTTATGTAATGAAAGTTTTAGAATATTTTGATAACTAAAAGGCAAATAGTGCTGAGTCCATTATTGGATGCATTATTGGATGCATAAACTGAATTATTGCCATTGGCACTGAAAGAGAACTGACAACGGATATCGGTCGGTCGGTCACAATAACATTACATCGAGCACTTCCTACTAAAGACATCTAAAAAGATAGAAATTCGAACGTATTTATTTGATTAAATTCTAATA
>JASEVX010000007.1:22630930-22670990 GCA_031761405.1 Serripes groenlandicus | reverse complement strand
GAGGATATTGATTCTATGGTTAGGGAAATCACAATGGTAAATAAGAGGATCTTGATTATATGGTTGAAGAAATCACAATGGCAGATAAGAGGATCTTGATTCTATGGTTGGGGAAATCACAATGGCAGATAAGAGGATCTTGATTATATGGTTAGGGAAATCACAATGGCAGATAAGAGGATCTTGATTCTATGGTTAGGGAAATCACAATAGCAAATAAGAGGATCTTGATTCTATGGTTGAGGAAATCACAATGGCAAATAAGAAGATCATAATTCTATGGTTAGGGAAATCACAATGGCAAATAAGGTGATTGTGATACTACGGTTGGGCAAATATCTATGCCTTGGGTTCTTATGAAAATTAAATTAAGGGATGGGTATGTTAACACTTCATTGTCTGCATTATCGTCAGGACGCCTGCATCTCACGCGTCTAAACTATAGAGTAATTCATTTCTATTTCATTCCGTTCTTTCCTATTCCCTCGTGAACATCACTTGTTACTTCTCATTATATGTTTTCTCACATAATCAAATATGAAACCGCATGGAATAGCGTTTGTCACGACTTTAATTAATATTCCAAACAGAAGCGGGACATTCTCTAATAATTCAAATGAGAAACGCCACATGAAAACCCCACCCTCGGTAGTTGAGGGCGAGGGAATATCAAGATCATCCTGAGATTCCCCGAGTCTGATCAATATCGTCGAAGTATGCAAGACATTCCTACAAGCTCTTTCCTCATAAAGCTCCCTTTATAGCAGCCCCTGCAGCAGACGACTCGTGAACACATTGCGGCAAAATGGTAAATTGCTCATAATGAGCAATTTTTCATTTCGCCACAAAGTTTTCAACTCCGTTTAATAAATAAGCTTTCAGTTGTAGAATTTGTTGTATTAATCTGCCCAGATATTAACAAAGTCGTCTTGCTGCAGATGTGTTGTATGTGGGAAAGTGTTTAGCATCATGCACTGGAAGCATCTGAAAGCCCGACAATAATGATTAGCAAATTATTATATCGTGTTGGAAATGAGTTTAAACCCCTAACCTTAAGTAATACAAGCGTCCCTGTTACAGACCCATTTTGAAAACTTCGTCAATGCTGTGCACTTCATTTCCCGTAATATTCTGACATAGTTTCCCATATCTTAACCCTTTCCCTCATTCGACAATTCTGCAGCAGACGACTTTGAACATATTTTGTCAAAAAATAGAAAATCTCCATAATTGAATGGATAATCTGTGACTAAAGGTGGAAAACATTGTGGCAAAAGGAGAAATTGCACGTTTTGTGCAATTTCTTCTTTTTACACTATGTTTTTAAAAAGCTGTCTGCTTCAGAGGCGTCAGAAAGCGTCTATATGAGGTAAAGGGTTAAGCCAGAAATTTCGTATTTTTATGTCAGATATTTTCAAATTGGACGAGTCTTAAATAATAAATAATGTTATATGTAAATATCCTCCGTGCTGCAGATTTGTGACTCGATCATCCTGTGTATCATTTGTTACAAAACTTGTATTTCACATTTGACAGGATTCAAACACTTAAAGATTATTTGTCTGATGTTAAAACCTCATATGTTTTTGTCTTCTTAATTATAATTATTTTAAAAGCAGCTTATAAGCCGATGGGACCGGGTGTTATTTATTACTGTTTGTAGTTTTGGTTTGTTGATGTATTGTATATACATATGTCTATAAAATACAATATTTAGTTTATTTACTAAAACACTTAACCGCGAGCAGATTGACCTGATCTAACACTGTTGCCAATTAGTCACAGAAGGTCTCAAAAAGCTTCTAACAGACAATAATCAGATACTCAGATAATATGGACGCACAAACAGATCTTAATTTACACTTGTCACACATACGATCATATTAGATTTCCCGAAGCACGACTAATGTGTCTTTCAAGTTGATTGGGGTTTATGGCCATTTCAACAATTTATGAGTCGCATCACGGCAGCAAGTTCATCTATACCAATGTGTTTCCTGGCAAGTGGTTACTTTTCCAGTTGATTGTTAGCCAACTGATGGAAGGCGAATGATGCCTGTCACATTGACTTTTGTCAAATGTCAGACTAATCTTTTGACAGAGATAGCGTTCTAACTCAACACACCAGACAAGTCTGGTCGTCATGTACCAATCAGAAACAAATACATGTAAGCCCCTCTGCTTTCATAGTGTCCTATTTCTTATATTAGATAACATGTTGTGTGTGTTTTCTTGCACAAGGAACAATGTCAGAATCCATTCTTGTATAAGTCAGTTCCGATACATACTTCACTGAACACTTTCAGCGAGTTATACTATAGGAATGTGTGATGCGTGTTAACAGGGACCACGTATTACTAGCGAAGGTGGAAATGTATGATGTAACAAACACGATGTTCAAAATATAATTGTACATAAATCTCTCGATTTTCTTTTACCTTTTCCTTTGAAACCTTATTCATATGCTGGTAAGTTTACATACATTCTCTTCCATTTAGGTATAGACACAATCATCCCTTGTACACGACTTTAAGCAACATTTGCGAACAACACAGACCGAGATAAGCTTGCACATGCGTGCTGTCTTATCCTGAACCAAAACGTTCGGTCATCCTGTATTAGTTCCCAGAAGAAGCTAACTCTTGAAACTAGAACTATCACTGAAGATGATAAATACCCCCTAAACAGCACCTTGACCTACACCATAACTTAATAAGTAAAAGGGCCATAACTCTGTAAAATAACATGCAATTGTAACACCTTTAGGATATGCACATCTCCTCTTGGTATAGAAGCTTCATGTAAAATGTTATTGAATACCACCCAGTGGTTTGTAAGAAATAGGCCGGAAAAAATATGGCTTCCGACCGACAGACAGACAGACAGACAGACAGACAGACAGACAGCCCGACACAGTTACTCCTATATACCCCCTCTTCTTCGAAGGGGGTATAATAAGTAAGAACTTAGTTAAGACCAAGGATGATGACACTAGACGTCGGCCATCAGCAGGATAAGTGTTAAAGGGGATAGGGGCGTAGCTTTGCAATAATCAACGTGTAGGCCGTCTCGTGAGAAAATCAACATTGTGGACTCTGCGTAAAGTATCGACCCGGATCAGCCTAAGCATGCCACACAGGCCTACCCGGATAGACACTTTTCGCCTCCTGTGGATTTTCTGTTTCAGGAATAACTACTCTATACATCTATCCCCCTAAGACGGAATGTGTCGGCCGGATCAGTCTGTGCGGACAGCGCAGGCTGATCTGGTCGAAACATTACGCGGATGTCTATCGCCGCAGCTGCATTTTGGAGCATTTTGAGAAGAAATGTGTAGGAACGTGCCTACAGTGCCTAAAGGGAGCTACGCCCCTGACGGAAGTTTTCAAATGGTGACGAGTCAGATCAGAATACAATCTCGCATGATCTAATGATAGTTATAGCTGTATGCTGTACGAGCTTCTTGTGGATTCCAATGATAGGTTGACAACCAAAGGAGGATTCTTAAAAACATCGTGGCGAAAGGGGATTTTGCTTATAACAATTATAATTCAGTCGTTATAGATTGCCTACGTTTTGTGATAGTATGTTTGTAACCCTTTCCCACATACGACAATTATGCAGCAGATGACTATGAAAATAGAGTGACGAAAACAGGAAAAATCTCCATAAAAGATAGCTCAATTGTTAAATAAAGTTGAAAACATTGTGGCCAAAGGAAAAATTGCTCTTCATGAGCAATTTCAACTTTGGCCACAATGTTTTCAAGAGTCGGCTGCTGCTAATGAATCAAAATGTGTCTGGGAAAGGGTTAAAGTCGGCCACTACAGATGTGTTGTATCAGGAGAAGGTAGGGTTTAGCAACTGGTGTCTAAGAATGATTGTACGACTAGATGTCCATCTAGAGGGTGTATTCGGAGTACCCAGGTTCTCGATGTTAGACAATTGTAATACTTCGATGTCGATATTAAACCCCACAATTATTTATTTCTGTCTCCATCAGATGAAACGTACAAAGAAAACTTTTAAATTAATGGGACCTTACAAATTTGTAGTATTTTGAATTATAAAAAAAATGAACAGAAAAGAAAGTGAGTTCAAAACCAGCTAGTCCATGGAACCGAAGTGGAACGTATATATTATATCGCAACATTCTCTCTCTGTCTCTGTCTCTGTCTGTCTCTGTCTCTCTATGTCTGTCTCTCTCTGTCTGTCTGTCTGTCTGTCTGTCTGTCTGTATGTCTGTCTCTCTATATATATCTCTCTCTCTCTCTCTCTCTCTCTCTCTCTCTCTCTCCCTCTCTCCCCCCTCTCTCTCTCTCTCTCTCTCTCTCTCTCTCTCTCTCTCTCTCTCTCTCTGTCTCTCTCTCTCTGTCTCTCTCTCTCGTTTCTTCTCTCTCCTCTCTCGTTTCTCTCTCTCCTCTCTCGTTCTCTCTCTCTCTCTCTCTCTCTCTCTCTCTCTCTCTCTCTCTCTCTCTCTCTCTCTCTCTCTCTCTCTCTCTCTCTCTCTCTCTCTCTCTCTCTCTCTCTCTCTCTCTCTCTCTCTCTCTCTCGCTGCCTCTCTCTGTCTCTCTTTTATATTCTCTCTCTCGTTTCTTCTCTCTCTCTCGTTTCTTCTCTCTCCCTCTCTCTTACCCTCTAAAATAGTTCTACTACGGATGACCCGATTTCTGCATTTCATATTGAAACTTGAAACATTTAATCCCGATAGAACATCTATGATAATCTTTTAAATAAATTAGAACACATGCGCTGTTTCCACTCTACAGAGATTTATACTACAAAGAGGACGATATCGATAAAAGACGGGGCAAATCTGGCAATGAATCCGATTGAGTTCCCCTTTTAGTTGTTATTGTTACCTTTGATCTGCTTCTTTTTCACGCATTCTACAGAGACACTTAGAAAAACACAAACAGGAAAATGGGAATTAAACATGCTCCTTCATCAATACAACGTCTTCATAAACGAGTGGTATTCGTCTTTATCTGCCTTTTCAAAATAAAACAGATTTGAATCTCGCCATAGGTAAAGCGATCTTCAGTGTATTTTAAAGTTAACCATCGCTGTTGAAATGATGTCTAAATGCCAGTCGTCACCGTCTGTCTTCATTTTTATAAAGGCTTACATGTTACAAAATTTGACATTCTCACTAACCAGATATTTCAAAGGTGCCTACAAATATCAAATCAATATACATATCTGCGGATAATTAAAAGATTTTTCTAAATAACACCTGCCGATATCTCAGTAAGAGAAGGACAGACAGGCAAGCGGACAGGCGACGGAGAATTGATTCTATCCCTAAAAGGCAGGTGATACAACAACTATAATGTTGTCCATTCGCTTTTGTCAATATCAATACACATTTGAGCCAGGTCTAGCGGTTTGGGGTCTAAGTGGCGCACCATGACGGGTTAACTACTAGTAAATAAACGTTCATTAACGTAAAACTATTGGGGCTACAATTCTAGTGTTTTGTCAAACGATGTATCTGGGACTAAATAACGTATAGACGGAAAGTGAAAGCTACGACGTTTTCCGCCACTCGTCCTTCACCAATGGGCTTGCCGTTTGTGTGGAAAAGTAGCCAGTTGCTTGGAAAGACAGTTGTGTGAAGTACCGGTGTGAGAAAAGCCAGGAATCACATGGCGTATGTGAACTCGTCGTCGTAATATGATTGATATCGGCTTTAAACCCCAATCAATCAGATGTTTAACAAGAGGGCCAAGATGGCCCTAAATCGATCACCTAATTGATAGTAAATTAGTAGCAAATATTTAACTGCAAATATCTGGGAAAATGTTATCAGGGAGTGCAAATAAAACTGAAAGGAGTGGACACTTCTCAAGAAACAGCTTATCAGTAAAGGCCATTTATATCTTGAAATCTAACAAGAACTTTAATAAGAATGGAATTATAAAGTTTTTGTCATTTTGCACCTTTTCTGATGCCGCCTTGCTGTACTGTTTTTCAACGAAATCAATATGGCTTCAACAGTTTATTTAGAGGGTCACTTAAGGAACATTTCTACCAAATTATCTTGCAATCGCACAAGTAGATTATGGAGGAAAAGGATTTTAAAATTTTGGTATTTTTCTCACTTTCTGATGCCGCAGCAACCACAGTTCTCAATGGAATTTAAATCTTTGAACAATTTTGAAAGAGGACCACCAAAGGAACATTCTTGTGATGTTTTGTGGAAATTGGTCTATTGGAATGGTAGGAGTTGGTTGTCATTTGTAGCTAAAAGTTCAATTTACCCTTTTTGTGATGACGCCTGGTTGATATGATTGTGTAACCAATCAAAACGGCTTAAACAAATTAAATAGAGGATCATTACAGTAAGATTCGTATTATATTTTCTTAAAATCAGACAAACACTTTCATAAAAATGGAATTTTCAAATTTTGTCATTTTGCCCCTTTTCTGATGCCGCCTGACTGCCATGTTTTTCGACCAATCAGTATGGCTTGAACAATTTTTATAGAGGGTCACCCAAGGAACATTTCTACCAAATTATATTTGAATCTGACAAGCAGATTCGGAGGAGAAGATTTTTAAAGTTTGGACATTTTGTCCCCTTTCTGATGCCGCAGCAACCAAAGTTCTCATTGAAATTTTAATCTTTGAACAATTTTGAAAGAGGACCACCAAAGGAACATTCCTGTGATGTTAGGTGGAAATTGTTCTTGCGGTTCAGGAGGAGATGATGTTTAAAGCTAAAAGTTAACGACGGACGACGACGGACGACGGACGACGGACACAGAGTGATCAGAATAGTTCACCTTGAGCCTTTGGCTCTAGGTGATCTAAAAATAGTGTACGTCTTGAACAGTACCCATGCAGTTAGTTGTCCCCTGTAGGGGCATCAAAAACCGTCTGTATCAGGAACATGTTAACGGGTTTCTCTCATGTCGGTACGAATAATATTGCCTATCAACCCTTTCCTGCAACACACATCTAATTAAAGGAATATGTCTGCATTAAAGTCATAACACATCTAATTAAAGGAATATGTCTGCATTAAAGTCATAACACATCAAAACGAATGGAAAACAGAGGTAAGCCATATTTACCAGACCTTTATATCTGGCACTGAAAAATAATTCGGCTAATTACGGAAATAACCGACTTTACGAGCACAGCAGAAAAAGTCCCAATACAGCCCAACTCGGCTATTGGTTGATTAATTGGTGTTTAACGCCGTTTTCAACAATCAGGGCGGCAAGGTTACTTACGCATGTGTTTTCTGGCTTTCTTCACACTAATACTCCACAAAAAAAAGTATTTCCAAGCAACTGGCTGCTTTTCTACATAGACTGTTAGCCCGTTGTTGGAAGACGAATGACGCTTGGGACAGTGACTTTCGTTTCGGAACGAATGCCGGCCGAGCTGGGGTATGAACGCACAACCCCTGTATTGACAGCTCGCGTTGCTACCAACTGAGCTACCGTCGGATGTTGTTAACTGTGCGAACAGTGCAGACTCGAGAGAGCATTTATGCACTCGCACAGCCTCACTCGAGTCTTCCCTGTCCGCCTATAGTCGTTGATGCTGAGTTTGACAAAAATACATAAATGAGCCGTTCCACAAGAAAACCAACATTATGGACTCATAATGTATTGAACCAGATCACGGGCCGACACATTCCGTCTCAGGGGGATAAAGGTATAGAGTAATGATTCCTGAAACAGAAAATCCAAAGGAGGCGAGAAGTGTCTGTCAGGGTAAGCCTGCGCGGCATGCTTAGGCTGATCCGGGTCGACCCTTCACGCAGAGCCCACAATGTTGGTTTTCTCGTGGAAAGGCTCATTAATGTAACCTCACTAACATTATGCATCGACGGTTTAATTAATTATTAACCCTGATGCATCTTTAACTCGTTTCCACTTGCCGACGCACTAAATATGCAGCAACGACTATCTGTAAAAAAATGATTATAAAATAGAGTTAACTAGAACTATCACTGAAGATGATAAATACCCCCTAAACAGCACCTTGACCTACACCATGACTTAATAAGTAAAAAGGCCATAACGCTGTAAAACAACATGCAATTGTAAGACCTTTAGGATATGCACATCTCCTATTGGTATAGAAGCTTCATGTAAAGTTGTATTGAATTCCACCCAGTGGTTTGTAAGAAATAGGCCGGACAAAATATGGCTTCCGGCCGACCGACCGACCGACCGACAGACAGACAGCCCGACACAGTGACTCCAATATACCCCCTCTTCTTCGAAGGGGGTATACAAATAGTGTGGCAAAAGAAGAAGGAGACGGTTATTGAAAACATATCGAGAAAATCCTCCTATTACCACACTGTTTTTATCTCCATTTAATAGTTTTAAAAAGTTTCAGCATTAAAGCTTTTCAAGACCTTTTGCCGAGATGTTTTCGATGTCGTCTGCTGCAGAATTGTTGTTTGTTAGAAAAAGGTAAAGTAATTACATTTAACGAGAGCCCGAAATCGGTACAGTACTTCTACACGAGGCTCACTTCTAGACTCCGGTACAAGACATATCTGCTAAATGTAATTCAATTAGATCAGACAGTTACACGTAATTAACTCAAAGTGCTAATACTGCTTCTGGTATTGAAGACATCACGCATTTAACATTTTCCAAGGTTACGATGATTTTCGTCACCTCCAAAGGAGACGACGTTTTGAAAACATTGGGAGAATTTAGCCGGGAGAATTTAGTTTATTTATTTTCGCTATAATTTGTACTAGCATATCAGTTAAGAGAGTTGTTGTTGTTGTTACTATTTGTTATTCACAAACAAACATGGAAAACTCTCAGAGGGTCACCATTGATTTAAATCAATTGTTTAACCCTTTCCCGCTTGTAGGCGCATTTTGACGCATCTGCTGCAGACGACTTTTGAAAACATTGTGGCAAAAGAAGAAATTACTCAAAACGAGCAATTTCTCCTTTTGCCGCAATGTTTTCAATTCTATTTAATAGAAAAATTCTCATTTATTGAGAGCTTTCATGTTTTTGTCAATAAGTTTTAAAAGTCGTCTACTGCAGACTTGTTGTATGTGGGAAAGGGTTAACCCTGTCAGCGTCGAATCCACTTAAGTAGACTCATCCATGTTCAAAATAAGGCGACTCCATTGTTTATGTTATGAAAGTTTTAGAATGTTTTGATAACTAAAAGGCAAATAGTGCTGAGTCCATTATTGGATGCATTATTGGATGCATAAACTGAATTATTGCCATTGGCACTGAAAGAGAACTGACAACGGATATCGGTCGGTCGGTCACAATAACATTACATCGAGCACTTCCTACTAAAGACATCTAAAAAGATAGAAATTCGAACGTATTTATTTGATTAAATTCTAATACACCAATATCATAATATAATCAAAGCGCTGAAAGCTCTGATGGTATAGGGGCATATGTAAATTGAAAACATATGGCATAGATCATATGGACAAACATTGTTGAAACAATGAAACAATGACCTTTAAACAAACCAAACCAAAAATGTTTGAAGCAACACATATTGCCTGCCAATAACATATACCTCATTTGTCAAAGTTTTACCCTTTTCTTGTATAAACAAAATATCGAAGGACAAAAGATTGACAAAAAAAACCCGAGCAGCTACCCTTAATTAAAATATTTCTAGTTCAGAAATCACTAAAGATCCACAATGTATATTGTCATCATGCTGATAAATGAAAGACGATCGAAAGCATGATAGAGTTATGTTTCTTTTGCACTGCACAATTGCAGCTCTGAGTTTCCTATACACCAAGTCTTAAATTGATATATTGGACATATATTGAGACAATAACCGAAGAAATGAAAAAATTGAGTTTACACCTAAAAAACAGATTAGATTTGACGAAGTACAAATCTTGGGGAAGCACTCATTAACGAAAAAGGGAATTTCACGGAACGCATGTGTTGCATGTAATAAGGGAGAACATTGAAAGACAAAAATATACACACTCCAAACGCAGCATGCTAAATTTATGGTAATGGTGCACTGCAAATCTGTAGGTCATAAGTTACATACAAACCAAGTTTGAAATTGATACAATGAAAGTTAATTGAGACAATCGCTGAACTAAATAAGGAAAAATGGAGATAACTGAAAAAAACAGACCAGAGTTATGTACCTAGTACTTTGCCGTTCTCCTTCCTGATCACACGGGTATAATTGTGACCACTTTGAAATAAATCTGCCATACAGAAACAACGTGTTAACCAATACATGCAATCCATGACGGACGGACGAATGCACATTCAGGCAGACAGCCGGCCGGACGCCGGATTATACCTCCAAGCTTTACAGACGGAGACAACTCAAGTATTGATTACAGAAGACTGGTTCGATGCGTCAAAACACGTCAGCTTAGATTATGGTATTTGTAAAGTATTTGCAATTTAATTGTATCTCCGAAACGGGACCGGACCGTCAAGGTTAATTTTCAAAAACCTATTTAGACTACATTTCTAGTTTATTTGTCAACAGATACATCTAGGACTATATTACACGTTGATGAACGTTGAGTCTTAAATTAACGCAAATGCATATACATTATAATTTTAGTCCCAAAATCGCTAGAAGCTTCTCAATAATAAAATAAATAATGACCTTGCGGTTATAACTCGGATGTGTTGACAAATTCGGCCAAATTTCTTTCCGACGTTTGACAAAAGTCAATGCGACATGCGTCATTCGTCTTTCACCAATGGCTAAGTCTATGTGGAAACGCAGCCAGTTGCTTGGGAAGATTGTTGTGAGGAGTACTGGTTTGAGAAAACCAGGAAATACATTTGTAGGTGAACTGGTCGCCGTGATATGACTGAAGAAATGTTAAAAACGGCGTTAAATCCCAATCAATCAATGTTGAAATTAACTTATCTATAATTTGAAGATTTAATTTCTATTTCCTAGTAGGGTCTACATACAGCGACACATGAGAATATTCAACACAAAACGCGACCTGTTTTACCAACAATTCCCCAGTAGCGGTGAGACCGTTTGTAACATTATTTCATGGCATGTATACACAGTAGGACCTCTCTCTTTGGACGAATTATGTTGTAACAAGTTTGTTTACAGTATTCCTTAACCTTGACCACATAGACTAAATATACAGCAAACAACATTGAACTAAGGCATAACTATTGACCTGGATTAATAAAAGTATGATTTTGAATAGTGATGAAAACATTGTGGAAAAAGACAAACTTGTTGATTATCATTCATCTGTTAAGGTTAGTCAAATGTGTCTAAAAGGGGCAAAGGTTAAAATAATAACTGTAGACAAATGTTTTCGTTATCTAGGTTATAGAAACAAATTGATTCATGTTTCAAAGCATTGTTTGAAAAGGAGGAATTGCTCATTGTCAGCAATTGCTCCGTTTGCAAATATACTTTCAACATTTGTTTGTAACTAAGTAGCTATAACGGGAACGGTTCAACCCTTTCCCGCTTACAGTCGCTTTTTGACGCATGTGCAGCAGACGGCTGCAGAATTGTTTATCATGACCCATTTCCTCTTTTTCCACAAAGGTTTCAACTATATATTTTTCCCCTTGATGTAAGGCAAAATTGCTCGTAATCATTCATCTCTAGCATGTTATTCAAAATGTGTCCGGAAGGGAGAAAGAGGGAAAGAACGTACATAGTAAAACGTTTAAATATGAAAAGAATTAATTTGAAACGTGTTTGAAAGCATTGTGTGAAAAGGAGGAATTGCTCATTGTCAGCAATAGCTCCATTTTCAACAATATTTTTTAAATATTCGAACTGTTATAGTATAACGGAAATGGTTCCGCTTCCATGGGAAGGATGTAACCATTTTCCGCATACAGACGCTTACAGACGCATGTGCAGCAGACGACAATCGAAAACATTGTGACAAAAGGGGAAATTGCTTTTCGTAGGCAATTTCTACTTTTGCCACAATGGTTTCAACTCCTTTCAATAATTGTATTTACAGTGCTTTGCACATTTCTCTATAAGTCGACTGTTGTAAACTAATGGGGTCACAGAACGGTCGACGTTACCTCACACTACTGACATTGAGGTCAACCATAGTTCAGGGTGAGTTTCATTCATAGAAACTATTTTGTCTAATAATTTATGCAAGCGGAGGGTTTTGTGATTCGGTCGAACCAATGAAATCGTTGAAAAGGCAGATTATAACCAATCAAAACTCGATTTTGGTGTAGGTATACACATGTGGACTGCGGTTGCAGCTTTTAATCCGACTTTTCGAAAGCAGCTTCGCTATGAGATAGTGGCGAAACGCCCCTATCCCAAAAACGGGATATATTGAATATTAAATGTATTAAGTGTATTAAACGGTAACGCCAATAAAGATGAAACCGTTGCCATAAAATGCATACTTTCGAGATAATAACGTACTTTATTACTCTTGAAATATTTCAACCTACTAGAACCACGCTACCTCATAGGACGCTTCTTCACTATGCGTTACGCATTTCTAATCAATTATTTCTATCTTGCAGACGCATTTTGACGAATCTGCAGCTGACAACTGTTACAACTATTGTGGCAAAAGGGGAAATTGCATATAATGAGCATCATCCCCATTGTCACAATGTTTTCAGCTATATTCCATATTTTTACTTTCATTTATAGTGATTTTCCACATATTTGCCCGGATAATATCAAATGTGTCTTGGTGGGGGATCGAATGTAGATCTACCGTTTATCTTGGTTTATCTCAACAAACGGTATAGTGCAAGAAGGCAACATAAAGAAGGAACTGGGCCAATATAGATACAATATAATTACAGGAGGTCAAAACTTGAGACATGCCATACGATAACCGCCCTATACGAGCGTTTTAATTTAGGGGTGATTTCAACGAAATTAGACTACCTATATAGTCAAAACAAAACTCCCCCAGACTACATGTATGCTTGAACAAGATTTGATTTATTTGGATTTTACGCCGTTTTTAACATTATTTCAGTTATATCACGGCGACAGTTCACTTATTCATGATCCCAGGGAAAACAAATCAGTACTAGGCTAGGAAATGTGCCTTGTCCAAAGGCCCTCCAGAATGAACATCGTGCCGCGACTGGGGATCGAACCCCGGGACGCCCGGTTCCAAATCCCCGACGATTACAACTCCACCGTGGCGGACATGGGTATGTGAACTCGTCGTCGTAATATGCTTGATATCGGCTTTAAACCCCAATCAATCAGATGTTTAAAAATAGTGTACGTCTTGAACAGTACCCATGCAGTTAGTTGTCCCCTGTAGGGGCATCAAAAACCGTCTGTATCAGGAACATGTTAACGGGTTTCTCTCATGTCGGTACGAATAATATTGCCTATCAACCCTTTCCTGCAACACACATCTAATTAAAGGAATATGTCTGCATTTAAGTCATAACACATCAAAACGAATGGAAAACAGAGGTAAGCCATATTTACCAGACCTTTATATCTGGCACTGAAAAACAATTCGGCTAATTACGGAAATAACCGACTTTACGAGCACAGCAGAAAAAGTCCCAATACAGCCCAACTCGGCTATTGGTTGATTAATTGGGGTTTAACGCCGTTTTCAACAATTGTTCAGTCATATCAGGGCGGCCAGGTTACTTACGCATGTGTTTTCTGGCTTTCTTCACACTAATACTCCACAAAAAAAGTATTTCCAAGCAACTGGCTGCTTTTCTACATAGACTGTTAGCCCGTTGTTGGAAGACGAATGACGCTTGGGTCAGTGACTTTCGTTTCGGAACGAATGGTGGCCGAGCTGGGGTATGAACGCACAACCATTGGATTGACAGCTCGCGTTGCTACCAACTGAGCTACCGTCGGATGTTGTTAACTGTGCGAACAGTGCAGACTCGGGAGAGCATATGCACTCGCACAGCCTCACTCGAGTCTTCCCTGTCCGTCTATAGTCGTTGATGCTGAGTTTGACAACAAGAGGGCCATGATGGCCCTGGATCGCTCACCTTAATTATACAATGTACTGCAATGCAAAACACATCAAGACAATTATTCTGAATGCATCCTCCACAGTGTTAACAATATTTTCCTTCATTTTGCCTAGTGATCTATATTTTTTTACCTGATATGACCCATATTCCTACATGGACTAGATATCATTAAGACAACATACTGACAAAGTTTCAACTTGCTCAAAGTAAAAATGCGGCCTCCGGAGTTTGAACAATATTTTCCTTTATTGACCTAGTTTCTGATCCAATATGACCCATATTCGAACTTGACCTAGATATAATTCAGACAAACATTCTGACCAAATTTCAAGCTGCTGAACCAAAAAATGTGGCATCCAAAGTGTTCACAAGATTTTCCTTCAATTTGATCTAGTGACCTAGTTTTTGACCCGGCATGACCCATATTCGAACTTGGCTTAAATATCATTCAGCTCAACATTCTGAACAAATTTCAAGCCGCTGAAGCAAAACATGCGGCTTCTACAGAGTTAACAAGATTTTCCCTTAATTTGGCCTTGTGACCTAGTTTCTAATCCAATATGGCCCATATTTAAACTTGACCTAGATATCTTTAAGACAAACATTCTGACCAAATTTCAAGTTGCTGAAGCAAAAAATGAGGCATCCAAAGTGTTAACAAGATTTTCCTTCAATTTGATCTAGTGACCTAGTTTTTGACCCGGCATAACCCATATTCGAACTTGACCTAGATATTTTTAAGACAAACATTCTGACAAAATTTCAAACTGCTTAAGCAAAAATTGCGGCCTCTGGAGTGTTAACAAGATTTTCCTTCAATTTGGCCTAGTGACCTACTTCTTGACCCGACGTGACCCATGTTCGAACTTGACCTACATATCATTAAGACAAACATTCTGATAAAGTTTAAACATGCTCAAGTTGAAAATGTGGCCTCTAGAGTGTTAACAAGATTTCCCTTCAATTTGACCTAGTGACCTCGTTTTTGACCTCATATGGCCCAGTTTCGAACTTGTCCAAGATTTTATGGAGATGAACGTTCTGATAAACTTTCATGAAGATTGGATGCAAAATGTAGCCTGTAGAGTGTTAACAAGCTCAAATGTTGACGACGCACGACGCACGACGCACGATGCACGACGCACGACGCACGACGGACGACGGACGGACGCCGGACAAAATGTGATCCCAATAGCTCACCTTGCACTTCGTGCATAGGTGAGCTAAAAATACATAAATGAGAAGTTCCACAAGAAAACCAACAGTATGGACTCTGCGTAATGTATTAACCCAGATCAGCCTGCGCAGTCCGCGCAGGATAATCCGGGCCGACACATTCCGTCTCAGGGGGATAAAGGTATAGAGACATGATTCCTGAAACAGAAAATCCACAGGAGGCGAGAAATGTCTGTCATGATAAGCCTGCGCGGCATGCTTAGGTTGATCCGGGTCGACTATTTACGCAGAGTCCACAAGGTTGGTTTTCTCGTTGAAAGGCTCATTAATGTAACCTCACTAAAATCTCGTCAATGCATCGACGGTTTAATTAATTATTAACCCTGATGCATCTTTAACTCGTTTCCACTTGCCGACGCACTAAATATGCAGCAACGACTATCTGTAAAACAAGACCTCGGGCTGAGGGTGTCTCGCCCTTCTAAGAAAATCAGATATTAAATGGTATCACTATGCAAAAAGAAAGTAAAGTTGATAAAATGTGAAAAAGTAAGTGTCTGTCAATGCATTGTTATCAACATGTCATGATAAATAATAAACTCACTACATGTGTATATATCTTAATATATTTATTCACACATGAAGTAAAGCGTGATCAATAATACTACATTAAATTGTAAATAATTGCAATCACTATGATGGATGTCCCATGACCAAACAATACATCTGACAAAGTTTCAGAAGAATTCCAGCAGGGGTTGCAGAGATATAAGAAAGTTTTAAGTTTTGAGGTTAAGTTACCTAACAAAGGTCAAGTTCTGCACACTTATGACCTTGACCCTGAAAGTTTTGACGTTGATGGATGTCCCATGACCAAACAATACATCTGACACAGTTTCAGAAAAATTCAAGCAGGGGTTGCTGAGATATAAGAAAGGGTCAAGTTCTGCACAATTATGACATTGACCCTGAAAATTATAACGTTGACAGATGTCCCATGACCAAACAATACATCTGACAAAGTTTCAGAAAAATTCAAGCAGGGGTTGCTGAGATATAAGAAAGGTTAAGTTTTGAGGTTAAGTTACCTAACAAAGGTCAAGTTCTGCACAATTATGACCTAGACCCTGAACATGTTGATGTTGACAGATGTCCCATGACCAAACAATACATCTGACAAAGTTTCAGAAAAATCCCAGCAGGGGTTGCTGAGATATAAGAAAGGTTAAGTTTTGAGGTTAAGTTACCTAACAAAGGTCAAGTTCTGCACAATTATGACCTTGACCCTGAAAGTTTTGACGTTGACAGATGTTCCATGACCAAACAATACATCTGACAAAGTTTCAGAAAAATACAAGCAGAGGTTGCTGAGATATAAGAAAGGTTAAGTTTTGAGGTTAAGTTACCTAACAAAGGTCAAGTTCTGCACAATTATGAACTTGACCCTGAATATTTTAACGTTGACATATGTCCCATGACTAAACAATACATCTGACAAAGTTTCAGAAAAATTCAAGCAGGGGTTGCTGAGATATAAGAAAGGTTAAGTTTTGAGGTTAAGTTACCTAACAAAGGTCAAGTTCTACACAATTATGACCTTGACCCTGAACATTTTGACGTTGACAGATGTCCCATGACCAAACAATACAGCTAACAAAGTTTCAGAAAAATCCAAGCAGGGGTTGCCGAGATATAGCTATTTGTAAAAGCGGCCGCCGTCGCCGGAAAAGTGACTGCTATGTCTCACTCCACTATCGTGGGCGAGACAAAAATGATTTTAAAATAGAGTTAACTAGAACTATCACTGAAGATGATAAATACCCCCTAAACAGCACATTGACATACACCATAACTTAATAAGTAAAAAGGCCATAACTCCTTTAAATAACATGCAATTGTAAAACCTTTAGGATATGCACATCTCCTATTGGTATATAAGCTTCATGTACCGACCGACAGACAGACAGCCCGACACAGTGACTCCTATATACCCCTCTTCTTCGAAGGAGGGTATACAAATAGTGTGGCAAAAGAAGAAGGAGGCGGTTATTGAAAACATTGAGAACAAGAGGCCCAAGAGGGCCAGTATCGCTCCACGGCCATAAGGCAAAAATAAAATCTCCAAACAGCCCTGCCCCGTGGTGGCTATTTTTTTTACCAACCACCATGGCTTAAAGGAATCTTGTAGAGTGTCACCAAAGGAATGTTTCTGCAAAATTATTTGAAAATATGCCTGACACTTTCGGAGGAGAAGATTTTTTAAGTTTTCACTATGGTCATATAAGTCAAAATAGCCCCGCCCTCTGGCGGCCATGTTTTTCGACCAATCAACATGGCTTGAAGGAATCTGATAGAGGGTCACCCAATGAACATTTCTACAAAATTATTTGAAAATCGGCTGAACACTTTCGGAGAAGAGAATGTTTTAAGTTTTCACTATAGCTATATAACGCAAAAAAGCCCCGCCCCCTGGCGGCCATGTTTTTCGCCCAATCAACATTTCTTGAAGGAATCTAATTAAGGTTCACACAAGGAATATTTCTACAAAATTATTTGAAAATCGGCCTGATACTTTTTGAGGAGAAGATTTTTTAAGTTTGCTCTTTAGCCATATAGGCAAAATAGCCCCGCCCTGTGACGGCCATGTTTTTTTACCAATCAACATGGCTTGAAGGAATCTGATAGAGGGTCACCCACGGAACATTTCTACATAATTATTTGAAAATCTGCTGAACACTTTTTGAGAAGAAGATTATTTAAGTTTTCACTATAGCTATATAAGGCAAAAAAGCCCCGCCCCCTGGCGGCCATGTTTTTCGCCCAATCAAAATTTCTTGAAGGAATCTAATAAAGGGTCACCCAAGGAACATTTCTACAAAATTATTTGAAAATCGGCCTGACACTTTCGGAGAAGAAGATTTTTTAAGTTCTCACTATTTTTTTCTTTCGGTTGCCATGGAAACCAGAACTTTGAATGGATCAAAAAAAATTGAAGGAATTTAGTAGAGGACATTGAGAGGATGCTTCCCATGAAGTTTCAACCAAATTGGCCAAGTGGTTAGGGAGAAGAAGTCGTTTAAAGGAAAAAGTTAACGCACGCACGCACGCACGCACGCACGCACGGACGGACGCACGACGGACAATTCGCCATGACATAAGCTCGACTGGCTTTCAGCCAGTGGAGCTAAAAATGGGGACATTTCTCATCGTGAGAAATTCCTCCTATTACCACACTGTTGTTATCTCCATTTAACAGTTAAAGTTCCACCCTTAAAGCTTTTCAAGACTTTTGCCAAGATGTTTTCGATGTCGTCTTCTGCAGAATTGTTGTGTGTTGCAAAAAGGTAAAGTAATTACATTTAACGAGAGTCCGAAATCGGTACAGTACTTCTACACGAGGCTCATTTCTAGACTCCGGTACAAGACATAGCTGCTAAATGTAATTCAATTAGATCAGACAGTCACATGTAATTATCTCAAAGTGCTAATACTGCTTCTGGTATTGAAGACATCACGCATTTAACATTTTCCCAGGTTACGATGATTTTCGTCACCTCCAAAGGAGACGACGTTTGAAAACATTGGGAGAATTTAGCCGGGAGAATTTAGCAGGGAGAATTTGCTAAATATATGTATGAGCCAGTGCATGAGAAAAAGATACAAGTTTGCATTTCCGAACAGTGTTGGTTCAGATCATCTTGTCCATCCGCTAAACTAAGTCCCTGGTCTTATTATAATCTACACTAATTGACATATGTATTTAACAATAATGTAGAAGTAAGATGTGAACAGTGTAGATCTTGATCAGACTTTGCGGGTTAATCTGGATCTATGCTTTTCACAATTTGCACCTCGTCCTTTTACTCACGCACTGGCTCATATATGTTGTGTCGAATTAAACTATAATACCTGTTTTGTTTAACCCTTTTAGCGCCAAAGGCAATATTGAGGATTTTGCAAACAATACTGATTCAGGTGAGTCAGCTCGTAACGAGTTGTCTCACCTGAAATCAGCATTGTTTGCCATTTAGTTATCAAAATAGTCCAAACTTGTATTCCATGAGAAATGGAGACGCCCGATTTTGAACATAGAAGAGTCTACATTAAACAATCCGGCGCTAAAAGGGTTAAGAAGTTACATTGTTTTCTTCAATCATATTTGACAAAGACAACGACACTTACAACATCAGGGCATGTTTCGTGTTAGCGCTTCAATATATTTTTCATATGCTTATGTTGTTGCTACTGGATGTTCGTAATAACTTACTCTCTATGAAACGTAATGAGCAAATTCTTCTTTTGCTGCACATTGTATCTATATGTGAAAGTGTTAAATAAGAGATACAGACAATACACCGCCATCCGACATGCACGCGGGCCTTGGTCCCTGCACAAAGTATTATTATTGTTGAACGTGTTAAATAAGAGATACAGACAATACACCGCCATCCGACATGCACGCGGGCCTTGGTCCCTGCACAAAGTATTATTATTGTGAACACGCATTTGAGGAGTCATTTGACTACAATCACAGGTTCGAACTCCGGCCGGAACATACAAAGTACTTTTGAAATGATAGTAATGGCTCGGGTTTGTGGGGTTATCATTACGACTGTTTCGCTGTTTTCAGGATAAATGGACCAGTAGTACTGGTAACTTACTCAGAAATGAATCTTTTGGCGTAAATTACCAAACAAACAAACAAAGATTCAAGCTCAACAGGCGCAACAACAATATCCCCATGGCGGCCAAGTTACCAAAAAAGGAATAATGAAGTCGGTCTTCATAAGTAATGTTTGTGATCTAATTTCAAAACAGCCTCAATAGTTCCCGAGGAGAAATTGTCTTCAAATTTTCGCTATAATTTGTACTTTTAGCATATGAGTTGAGAGTGTTATTGTTGTTGTTATTATTTGTTTTTCACAAACCAACATGGACAACTCCCAGAGGGTCACCATAGATTTCAATCAATTGTTTAACCCTTTCCCACTTGTAGACGCATTTTGACACATCTGCTGCAGACGACTTTTGAAAACATTGTGGCAAAAGAAGAAATTGCTCAAAACGAGCAATTTCTCCTTTTGCCGCAATGTTTTTCAATTCTATTTAATAGAAAAATTCTCATTTATTGAAAACTTTCATGTTTTTGTCAATAAGTTTTAAAAGTCGTCTACTGCAGAATTGATGTATGTGGGAAAGGGTTAACCCTGTCAGCGTCTAATCCCCTTAAGTAGTTTCATCCATGTTCAAATCGGATGACTCCATTGTTTATGTAATAAAAGTGTTGGAACATTTTGATAACTAAAAGGCAAATAGTGCTGAGTCCATTATTGGATGCATTATTGGATGCATCAACTGAATTATTGCCATGGGCACTGAAAGAGAACTGACAACGGATATCGGTCGGTCGGTCTCAATAACATTACATCGAGCACTTCATACTAAAAACATAATTCGACCGTATTCATTTGATTAAATTCTAATACACCAATATCATAATATAACAAGAGGGCCATGATGGCCCTATATCGTTCACCTGATTTAATTTAACTTCCAATAGTTTTCAAAGTTTTTAATCTAACATATAAGGAAAACAAGCTGCACCCCCTTGCGGCCATGTTTTTCAATGGATCAAAATAATTTGAACAATCTTGATAGAGGGCCCGGTCCCCCAAGAAAGATTTTTAAAGTTTTGGCAATTTTCCCCTTTTCTGATTCCACAGCAACCAAAGTTCTAGTTGAAATTAAATTCTTTGAACAATTTTGAAAGGGGACCACCTAAGGACCATCCTGTGAAGTAATTTTGAAATCTGGCTAGTAACTTTTGGACAAGAAGATTTTTAAAGTTTTAGCAATGTACATATAAGGAAAACAAGCCCCGCCCCGTTGCGGCCATGTTTTTCAACGGATCGGAAATAATTAAACAATCTTCATAGAGGGTGCCCTTAGGAACATAAATTTTGTGCAAAATAATTTTTAAATCGGGCCAGCACTTTTGGACAAGAAGTTTTTTTAAGATTTGGCAATTTTCCCCTTTTCTAATGCCGCAGCAACCAAAGTTCTGCTTGGAATTAAATTCTTTGAACAACATTGAAAGGGGACCACCTTAGGACCATTTCTGTGAAGTTATTTTGAAATCTGGCCAGTACTTTTGGACAAGAAGATATTTAAAGTTTTAACAATGCACATATAAGGAAAACAAGCCATGTTTTTCAACGGATCGGAAATATTTGAACAAGCTTGGTAGGGGGTGCCCCAAGGAACATTTGTGCAAAATAATTTTTAAATCGGGCCAACACTTATGAACAAGAAGATTTTTTAAGATTTGGCAATTTTCCCCTTTTCTGATGCTGCAGCAACCAAAGTTCTACTTGGAATAAAATTCTTTGAACAACTTTGAAAGGGGACCACCTAAGGACCATTTCTGTGAAATTATTTTGAAATCTGGCCAGTACTTTTGAACAAGAAGATTTTTTAAAGTTTTAACAATGCACATATAAGGAAAACAAGCCCCGCCCCCTTGCGGCCATGTTTTTCAACGGATCAAAAATATTTGAACAATCTTGGTAGAGGGTGCCCTAAGGAACATTTGTGCAAAATAATTTTCAATAAGGGCCAGCACATTTGGACAAGACGATTTTTTAAGATTTGGCAATTTTCCCCTTTTCTGATGCCGCAACAGCCAAAGTTCTACTTGGAATTAAATTCTTTGAACAACTTTGAAAGGGGCCACCTAAGGACCATTCCTGTGAAGTTATTTTGAAATCTGTCCATTGGTTTAGTAGAAGAAGTCATTTGTAGGAAATTGTTAACAGACGGACAGACGACGACGACGACGGACGCCGGACATTCAGTGATCACAAAAGCTCACCTTGCACTTCGTGCATAGGTGAGCTAAAAACGGGATATATTGAATATTAAATGTATTAAGTGTATTAAACGGTAACGCCAATAAAGATGAAACCGTTGCCATAAAATGCATACTTTCGAGATAATAACGTACTTTATTACTCTTGAAATATTTCAAGCTACTAGAACCACGCTACCTCTTAGGACGCTTCTTCACTATGCGTTACGCATTTCTAATCAATTATTTCTATCTTGCAGACGCATTTTGACGAATCTGCAGCTGACAACTGTTACAACTATTGTGGCAAAAGGGGAAATTGCATATAATGAGCATCATCCCCATTGTCACAATGTTTTCAGCTATATTCCATATTGTTACTTTCATGTATAGTGATTTTGCACATATTTGCCCGGATAATTTCAAATGTGTCTTGGTGGGGGATCGAATGCAGATCTACCATTTATCTTGGTTTATCTCAACAAACGGTATAGTGCAAGAAGGCAACATAAAGAAGGAACTGGGCCAATATAAATACGACATAATTACAGGAGGTCAAAACTTGAGACATGCCATACGATAACCGCCCTATACGAGCGTTTTAATTTAGGGGTGATTTCAACGAAATTAGACTACTTATATAGTCAAAACAAAACTCCCCCAGACTACATGTATGCTTGTACAAGATTTGATTTATTTGGGTTTTACGACGTTTTCAACATTATTTCAGTTATATCACGGCGACAGTTCACTTATTCATGATCCCTGGGAAAACAAATCAGTACTAGGCTAGGAAATGTGCCTTGTCCAAAGGCCCTCCAGAATGAACGTCGTGCCGCGAGTGGGGATCGAACCCGGGACGCCCGGTTCCAAATCCCCGACGATAACAACTCCACCGTGGCGGATTCCTGCTTGTACAAGAAAATGACGAACAAGAAAAACTCTGATCAGGCTTCGCAGATGCACAGTCTGATCCGTTGCAACGATGGTCACAAAATACCGACGGTCATTTTTAGCAAGACATTAATGTGGAAAAATATCTATACTATGAATATCATTTTTTGTTTGTAGAGTTGAAAACATTGTTACAAATGAGCAATATTTCCTTTTGCCACAATGTTTTTTCAAACGTCGTCTGCTGCAGAGGCGTCAGAAAAGCGTCTGCATGTGTGAACGGGTTAAGACATGAATTATATATAAGTGTAATGATTACCTATAGGCGTTAGTCCTGACCGTATCTCCGAGCATCTCCTCATGCACGGATATGTCCGCATAACTTCTGAAAGACAATAAATATAAGAATTTGTAAACATGTAGGTTTTGTTCTTAGAGGACGGGATGCATGGACGGATATATCCGCGAAACTTCTGGAAGATGAAAATATAAGTATTTTTTATTAAATATGTCCGCAAAACTTCTTGAAGATGAAAATATAAGTATTTTTTATTAAATATGTCCGCGAAACTTCTGAAATACAAACAATATAAGAATGTGTAAACACGTGGGTTTTGTTCTTAGAGGACCAGATACATGGACGGATATGTCCGCGAAACTTCTGAAAGACGAAAGTACGTGTATACGAATCAAGTTGTAAACAAGTGGTTTTATTTCTAATAGGACCAGATGCACGGTAAACAGACACGAAGGCTTCTCAATAGTTGTTCTGGTCATAAAACGGGGTCCGTATTCAATAACCATTCCAAATTTGAAAAAAAGAACACATATCTTAAAATCAAAGTAACAAGTGTACGATTGGTTAATCCATTAAGGCTAAGCAAATCAGAAATTGTGTTATTTAGTAAATGTTTAAAATAGAATTAGACTGTTATTGAGCTTCATTGTAGATACGGCTGCCAAATGTAGATATTCCTATGGCGCGGGCGAGTTAGGATAGTCTATATTAAATATGAATCAATCACACTTTCATACATCCGCCAGTATATCTGTCTATACATGTGAATGTAGGTTTCATATTTCAAAAGGAACGATCAATAACTGGGACAACTTCTTTTGTCTGTATTTTTTGTTATTCCTATATTGGTCTACATTCAGGGAAACTAAACCCTTTCCCACCTGCAGACGCATTTTGTCACTATAGAAGCAGACAACTTTTGAAAACATTGTGGCCAAAGGTGAAATGGCTCATGATGAGCAATTTCACCTTTGGCCACAATGTTTCCAACTTTATTTAACCCTTTCAGCGCCGAATTGTTTAAAGTAGACTCTTCCATGTTCAAACTCGGTCGACTCTATTTTCATGTTATAGGATTTTTGGAATATTTTATAACTCACAGCCAAACAATGCATATTTCAGGTGAGACAGCTCGTTACGAGCTGACTCACCTGAATCTGCATTGTTTTCAAATTGCTCAATATTGCCTTTGGCGCTGAAAGAGTTAACAATTAAGCTATATTATATGGAGATTGTTCAGGTTTGTGTCACTCTGTCTTCAAAGTCGTCTGCTGTAGATGTGTATTTAGGTAAGGGTTAAGAAGTGTTCAATACACACTGGCATAGACGTCATTCGAAACAAAACAAAAACATTCTGAGGATTGTCATGCGACAACCTACCTTAGGGAATTAGCGATCAGTGAAGATCAAGATCTGCTTGTGAAATACTTGAAAGCAAGCGCATCCTCATTCAGGGATATAAGTAAGACGCATTTTGACGCATCATTGTGTTAGAGCAATTTCTCCTATTTCCACTATACTTAAATCTTAATTCAATCGTTACAATTTTATTTACAGACATTTTGCATACTTTCTGCCTAGGTTTATTTCATAACCATCTGCTGCAGATGTGAGAAAAACGTTTAAATTAAAGAACAAGAAGAATTGTGATGCAAAGCATCAAAGACGCCGCGCATGCTTTTGAAGCATGACTTAAAGGAAGCAGATGCAGTTCAGTACATTTAAATAACCTGTGCAAGCAGACAGGATGTAAATATTTCGATCAAGAAGGCCAAATGTCCCTTTATTTTAAACAAGAAGGCCAAGATGTGCCTATATTGCTCACCTGGCTACCGTAGCCTATATAAAAAGGTTACCAAGAGCAGAAAGGGTTAATATTGACGTAGGGATTAAACGTCTTATAAGCTACGATATATGTGATATTCAGCATGTGAAGTTTAGTCGTGAAATGACAAGTTTAGTCCTGAAACAATTTGATTAACGGTTTGCTTAACACTGCAACTATGATGTGTCATACAAGCTGAAGTTTCTCAAGTGTTTTTTTTTTACCAATAAACTGTTTTAAATCCTCTAACTAGATCCACTAGATAAAAAAACAAACATACGTGCTTAAATATTAACATATATTAAGGTGTATTGCCTCTAGTTATAAGTTAAGTGTGACACAAGCTTTGGAAGGAGAGGGGGAAGTCATTTCTCCTTCCAGTTTAGCAGAAGTATGAAAGCAAAAACGGGAGTATATTAACAAAAAATACGAAGTAATTAAATAAAGAAAGAAGATATTTATGATCAAGATTGAAAGTTCACACGTATAGTCAACATGAAGCAAGAATTATTAAGTCTGTTTTGTTTGTTTGTAATGTCACTTTAATCATTTGAACATGCCAGTAGAAAACTGAAAAATAAACAAAAGAAAATGGTCAAGTCAGTTCCCCAAGAGCAAAGAGCGAAAACCAGTTGGTACGAATCGTTCATCTCGAACGAAACATGAAAAGCCGGGTACGAATCCAATGAATTTTACAAATCGGATGAAATCGTGAAAACAGCGAAGTATTCATAACGGAAGGAATCAGAGACAACTTAATTACTCTATGGGAACCGATGACACCTTGTCGTCTATTCAATAAGAATGACCAAAATCGCCAAGCGATGACATGCTGCATTTACAAATAGAACGGGTCGCGTTACGGCCATGCCTATTGCATAGTTGGGTTAACGTTGTTTATACAGTTTCTAGAATTATACTGTAATATGTAGTAATTAAAATGAATCATCATTGATATTTTAAAGATTACCCATTTATTTAAAAATATCAATATTTTAAATAGGCAAAAACATCGCCAGAAACTTTTTTCTGAGCTTTGATGAATCGGGTCGTAAACCAAACTATAAAAAAAGCGTAGCATAGGGAGTTAGGGGAAAGTTATTAAATACGCATTAGATATGTCTAAAGTTTTATTATAACGGTAGAAGACATGCCTATTTTGTATCTTTTTGTGTCTTAAATCATTTAATACAATTTATTAATTCATAAAGTTTTGTTTTTTTTTCAAACAAACAACAGAGGTTATTTTAACAATAATAACATTGGTTTCTCCCTTTTCGAATACGTCACCCCATGGTACAAAATTAAAACCTATCCCATACTGACGCCGCGCTTCCACGCGGTGTCAATGAAATCGTCATTAAGGTCAATGCAGAGAACTTTTGACTTCAAAGTAGCCATATACTTTTCATAAAAACCTTATTTAATATATAGGACTCATAGCGCAGTCTAATCCAATATTGTGGTCTGAAGTTACTGAATCGCACATCAAATATCTTTGCAATCACGTGACCAATGAAACCAATGAAACACTTAGAGGTAATTCATTCGAAGTGACATTTCCATCTACGGGGGATTTGGATAAGTATGTCTGTTGACTTAGTCTGATCACAGTCATCGTTGGGTGCTTTAAAGGTTATCTGGTATTTCAGATAAGAGCCTACATTGAGAAAACCAAAATTGTGGACTCTGCTAAAGAATCGTCCCGGATCAACCTAAGCATGGCGCGCATGCTAACCCGGACAGACATGTTTCGCCTCCTGTGGATGTTCTGTTTCAGCAATCATTACTCTATACCTCTATCCTCCTGAGGCGGAATGTGTAAGCACGGATTAGCCTGAGCGAACTGTGCAGGCTGATCTGAGTCGATACATTACGCAGAGTCCATAATGTTGGTTTTCGTGTTATTCGGCTCCATAAAAATGACTCGTGAACACTCTAATGTTCACATTCGTCGACATTTGACAAAATGCCATTGTGCCAACTCGTCTTCCGCCAATGGGATAACAGTCCATATTAACCCTGTTCAATGTTCAACAAATCTGCTGCAGACGACTTTAAAAACACGGAGGCAAATATGTAGAAAATGTCTATAAATGAAGGTTAAACCATAGAATAGAGTTAAACAAAACTGTGGCAAAGGAGAAATTGCTCATTATTAGCAATTTCTCATTTTGCCATTATGTTTTCATTATTCGTATTCTGTAGATGCGTCAAAATACGTCTGTATCTCGGAAAGAGTTAACTTTAAACTATATCGGCTAACCTTATCTTTTCTTTGACTTTGCTTCCATGTATGAACCGGAATGTCACCTAACTCTCTGTGTCAGTTACTGGCACGGAACACCGACGTTTCGCTTGCACTGGTGTTTAAATAAATAATGAGTGAACACGGCAAGACTCCGGTTAACTTGTACGATAACGGCACTGAAAACTAATTAAATTATCAAAGAAGTGCACAAGAAGTTTACAATGCTATAAAACTAGATGACAGCTCTATGCCATTTCTGTAGCACGATGGACTGTTGTTATTTAGCGCTCAAATGATTTGTTTATGTGTTTGTCCACAAGGTGTTTATGCCGCTATCAACACTGTTCAGTTATATCACGGCACTTCTCTGGTAAGTTGCCAGTTCTATTGATCCGTTTATCTTGACACCGGCGAGTTATTCGTAATGCTGACCCCTTAACCCTTTTCCTCATATAGACGCTTTCTGACGCCTCTGCAGCAGACGGCTTTTTGAAAACATAGTCACAAAAGAAGAAATTTCTCTTTTGTGACTACAAGTGACTATGTTGTGGCCACAATATAAATAAAGTGTTGCGGATGTCACCTCAGTGCCACCGTATAAAACACCCCATATATTGGCATGTCTCTATTCATTCCTTATCTGTAGGCGTTAATCTTTAAACAAGCATTGTAAACATTAATATTGACATTAGCGAACTTTTTCGAAAAGTATGCTTTCAAAACCCCGATTGAATTCAAAGGAATGTGAATCAAGTACTGGATAATATTATACAACATTCATAGTCGGGGGGAAAATGTCACTGTGGGGGAAAAGACGCGGACATTTCGTAAATAGTAAAAGGCGTCGTGTGGAAAAAAAAGACTAATTAGTATTAAGCCTTTCCCTCATATAGACGCTTTCGGACGCCTCTGCAGCAGACGGCTTTTTGAAAACATAGTGACACAAGAAGAAATTGCACAAAACGTGCAATTTCTCCTTTTGCCACAATGTTTTCCACTTTTAGTCATAGGTTATCCATTCAATTATGGAGATTTTCTATGTTTTGACAAAATACGTTCAAAGTTGTCTGCTGCAGAATTGTCACATGAGGGAAAGGGTTATTAATAATTTTCTAGCGGGTTTTTTTCCGCCATAAAACGATCAAATGCTTCTGCTTCACAGGTTTAAACTACGCCTGCCTCGTAAGATATTCTCCGAAGTAGACAAGAGGTTTTTAATTCGATAAATACAGCAGCATATCAATCCTATATCTGAAAAAAAATACATGAAAAACTTCCGAGTATTTTGTTACGAATTGAAAGAAAGCAGATGGGAATAAAATGTGGGTGAGATGTTATGAATAGAATAAAGATTGTTAAAGCATGTATTAGTTCTACCTAATATGCTATTTTTTTTTTTAAAGTGACTGCTATATAACCATTTGAATAAAAACAAACTGGCAACTGGTGAATTGGACTTTTGGTTGACTGGAAAGCTGTTCAATACTTGGGAAATATTCTAGTTCCTATATTTATTTTAAGAGCAGACGTCAAAAGTCGTCTGTATCAAGGAAAGGGTTACAATGGCCCAAGGGAACATTCCAATTACGAAATAACACCACTTTTAATTCCTTCGATGTAATGATCTGGCAGGAATGTTTACAATTGTAAAAACCATTGTGAATGTTAACACATTATTTGAGTTAGTCCATGATTAAAGGTGCACGTTGGATGTTGTGAATAGTGTAGACCCAGATCAAGCTGTGAATCTGCGGAGTCTGATCAATATTTATTGAAAAATTACATACACACAAGAATGTGGGATTTTTCTGTTATCTTCAGGGGGGGCGTAGCTTGGCAATAATCAATGTGCGGCCGTCTCGTGAGAAAATCAACATTGTGGACTCTGCGTAAAGTATCGACCCGGATCAGCCTAAGCATGCCACGCAGGCGTACCCGGATATACACGTTTCGCCTCCTGTGGATTTTCTGTTTCAGGAATCACTACTCTATCTATCCCCCCCCCCCCCTTTAGATGGAATGTGTCGGCCGGATCAGTATGCGGGGACAGCACAGGCTGATCTAGTCGATACATTACGCAGATGTGTATCGCCGCAGCTGCATTTTGGGGCATTTTTAGAAAACAATTGGAGGCACGTGCCTACAGTGCCTAAAGGGATCTACGCCCCTGATATTGCGTATATTCTGATAAGAAGTATCTGAAACTACACTGTTCAGAAATATTAACCTGCGCCATTTCCAACGAACAGACTCTTTAAAAAGTCTTGGTGAATCCATTTACAACTTGAATCCTCTGCACCGCTAAGAAGGGATTAAATAACGTACACACACGAGGAGTGATCCGGATATGACCGAATTGATTCGACATTTTTCGTATTATCAAAGACTCACAAAGCGATCCAATCCGACAAATGGGTTCAAGTTAAGTGATCTATTCCCCCCAGCCCCCCAAATAGCGCAAACATTCTATAAATAATATTAATATTATTGTATATTATTTCATGTACTTTTTTCCCCTGTTAAATCATTACAGTTAGACCTGGTTCGACAACCGTTAAAATGCTGGGAGAGGATTGGGGTTTAGGGAGTCCATTGGATGTTTGGATGTAGATGATAGTTTACGATCAGCGTCACGTTTAATACTATTATTGAACAGAAGAAAAAGGCAAGGTTTCAGAGACCATGTTCAAATATTATTATCAGGAGAAATTCGGCAAACTGTGTAGATCTAACTGGCTCCTTCTTTGAGTCTTGATATAGCCGTTACATACTGAAAGATTGCTGAGAGGGACGTAAAACAACATCCAAACGTATATTCTCAATCATATATACGTGTTCTCCCTCTCTGCCTTCATTCGACAATCCCATTCCCCTTTCGTTGCGACAGTTTCACTTTTCGCAGATCCCACCTTCCCGTACCCGGTGACTAATCGATATACATGTTGAACCAGACTAGTTGTTAATGTGTACAATGACTATGTGATAATTAACTTCAATTGTGTCCTATAATAAATAATCCTTTCCCGCTTGCAGACGAAATTACTGCAGCCGTCATTTGTAAAACATTGTGGCAAAATGAGAAATTGCTCATGATGAGCAAGTTCTCTTTTTGTCACAATGTTTTCAACTCTATTCAGGATATAAACTTTCGTTTTGAGAGATGCTTCAGTTTCTAGATATTTTCAAAGCCGTCTGCTGCCGATTGTGAGTATGTGTCATGTTTAGAAAGATTTATCAATGTTGTTAATTTAGATGATAATATACATATTGATCTTCATGTGTCATCAGCTACTCAGAGGAAGCCTTGTTCAGATGCTGGAGCAGCCAAGGAGCAGATGTTTAAGTATGCGTGCATTTTATATAAATAACAAGAGAAAACAAGTTATGTATGACCTGAAGCATACAAGCTAATAGTAAAACTGATCGATTGATTGATTGGTGTTTTACAACGCTTTCAACAAAAGATTGGTCATATCACGGCGTTTCATGGGTAGAGATTGGTCATATCACGGCGTTTCATGGGTAGGTTACCAATACCAACACCGCTAGCTCAGTCGGTAGCAACGCGGGCTGTCAATCCAGGGGCTGTCCAGGGAGTTCGAATCCCAGCTCGGCCAACATTCTTGCCGACGTTTGACAAACGCCAATGTGACAAGCGTCATTCGTCTTTCACACTAACAGTCTATGCGGAAAAGCAGCCAGTTGCTTGGAAAGAAAGTTGTGGAGAGTACTTGTGTGAGAAAGCCAGGAACAACATGAGTAGGTGAACTGGCCGCCGGGATATGATTGGAAAATTGTTGTAAACGGCGTTAAACCCCAATCAATCACCTTCTGTATGTCTGTCATACATACATACATTCATCTATTGACCAAACACTGACAATTTGGACCCACTAGTTTTATCCGAATATGTATGTAAACGATGTTAAAGTGGCAGGTTATTAAGACACCAACGTCGTTAGATGCGGTTCATTTGTCTACCATTGCTGGAACCCTGTGTAACCAGTACCGGTTCAATAATAATGTCTACCATTGCTGGAACACTTTATAACCAGTACCGGGTCAATAATAATGTCTACCATTGCTGGAACACTTTATAACCAGTACCGGTTCAATTATAATGTCTACCATTGCTGGAACATTTAGTAACCTGTACCGGTTCAATTATAATGTCTAACATTGCTGGAACACTTTGTAACCAGTACCGGTTCAATTATAATGTCTACCATTGCTGGAACACTGTGTAACCAGTACCGGTTCAATTATAATGTCTACGGTAAGACTACCATTGCTGGAACACTTTGTAACCAGAACCGGTTCAATTATAATGTCTACCATTGCTGGAACACTTTGTAATCAGTACCGGTTCAATTATAATGTCTACCATTCTTGGAACACTTTGTAACCAGTACCGGTTCAATTATAATGTCTACCATTCTTGGAACACTTTGTAACCAGTACCGGTTCAATTATAATGTCTACCATTGCTGGAACACTTTGTAACCAGTACCGGTCCAATGATAATGTCTACCATTGCTGGAACACTTTGGAACCAGTACCGGTTAAATTATAATGTCTACCATTCTTGGAACACTTTGTAACCAGTACCGGTTCAATTATAATGTCTACCATTGCTGGAACATTTAGTAACCTGTACCGGTTCAATTATAATGTCTAACATTGCTGGAACACTTTGTAACCAGTACCGGTCCAATGATAATGTCTACCATTGCTGGAACACTTTGTCACCAGAACCGGTTCAATTATAATGTCTACCATTGCTGGAACACTGTGTAATCAGTACCGGTTCAATTATAATGTCTACCATTGCTGGAACACTTTGTAACCAGTACCGGTCCAATGATAATGTATACCATTGCTGGAACACTTTGTAACCAGTACCGGTCCAATTATAATGTCTACCATTGCTGGAACACTTTGTAACCAGAACCGGTTCAATAATAATGTCTACCATTGCTGGAACACTGTGTAACCAGTACCGGTTCAATTATAATGTCTACCATTGCTGGAACACTTTGTAACCAGTACCGGTCCAATGATAATGTCTACCATTGCTGGAACACTGTGTAACCAGTACCGGTTCAATTATAATGTCTACCATTGCTGGAACACTTTGTAACAAGTACCGGTTCAATAATAATGTCTACCATTGCTGGAACACTTTATAACCAGTACCGGTTCAATTATAATATGTACCATTGCTGGAACACTGTGTAACCAGTACCGGTTCATTTATAATGTCTACCATTGCTGGAACACTTTGTAACCAGTACCGGTTAAATATTAATGTCTACCATTGCTGGAACACTTTGTAACCAGTACTGGTTAAATACTTATGTCTACCATTGCTGGAACACTTTGTAACCAGTACCGGTTCAATAATAATGTCTACCATTGCTGGAATACTTTGTAACCAGTACCGGTTCAATAATAATGTCTACCATTCTTGGAACAATTTGTAACCAGTACCGGTTCAATAATTATGTCTACCATTACTAGAACACTTTGTAACCAGTACCGGTTCAATACTAATGTCTTCCATTACTAAAACACTTTGTAAGTACCGGTTCAATAATATTGTATACCATTACTGGAACACTTTGTGACCAGTACCGGTTCAATAATAATGTCCTCCATTACTGGAACACTTTGTTAGTACCGGTTCAATACTAATGTCTACCATTACTGGAACAATTTGTAACCAGTACCGGTCCAATGATAATGTATACCATTGCTGGAACACTTTGTAACCTGTACCGGTTCAATTATAATGTCTACCATTGCTGGAACACTTTGTAACCAGTACCGGTCCAATGATAATGTATACCATTGCTGGAACACTTTGTAACCAGTACCGGTCCAATTATAATGTCTACCATTGCTGGAACACTTTGTAACCAGAACCGGTTCAATAATAATGTCTACCATTGCTGGAACACGGTGTAACCAGTACCGGTTCAATTATAATGTCTACCATTGCTGGAACACTTTGTAACCAGTACCGGTCCAATGATAATGTCTACCATTGCTGGAACACTGTGTAACCAGTACCGGTTCAATTATAATGTCTACCATTGCTGGAACACTTTGTAACAAGTACCGGTTCAATAATAATGTCTACCATTGCTGGAACACTTTATAACCAGTACCGGTTCAATTATAATATGTACCATTGCTGGAACACTGTGTAACCAGTACCGGTTCATTTATAATGTCTACCATTGCTGGAACACTTTGTAACCAGTACCGGTTAAATATTAATGTCTACCATTGCTGGAACACTTTGTAACCAGTACTGGTTAAATACTAATGTCTACCATTGCTGGAACACTTTGTAACCAGTACCGGTTCAATAATAATGTCTACCATTGCTGGAATACTTTGTAACCAGTACCGGTTCAATAATAATGTCTACCATTCTTGGAACAATTTGTAACCAGTACCGGTTCAATAATTATGTCTACCATTACTAGAACACTTTGTAACCAGTACCGGTTCAATACTAATGTCTTCCATTACTAAAACACTTTGTAAGTACCGGTTCAATAATATTGTATACCATTACTGGAACACTTTGTGACCAGTACCGGTTCAATAATAATGTCCTCCATTACTGGAACACTTTGTTAGTACCGGTTCAATACTAATGTCTACCATTACTGGAACAATTTGTAACCAGTACCGGTTCAATAACAATGTCTTCCATTACTGGAACACTTTGTAAGTACCGATTCAATAAAAATGTCTTCCTGACAAAAGGAGAAATTGTTCAATAAGAGCAATTTCTCCCATCGTCACAATGAGCAGATGTATATAAGTCTAAATGCGTCTGTAAGTTGGAAAGTGTTAAATGAATAAATAATTGAGCCGTTCCACGAGAAAACCAACAGTGTGGACTCTGCGTTAAGTATAAACTCAAATCATCCTAAGCTTGCCGCGCCGGCTAACCCGGACAGACACTTTTCGCCTCCTGTGGATTCTGTCTCAGGAATCATTACTCTCTATCTTTATCCCCCTGAGACGGAATGTGTCGGCCCGGATTAGTCTGCGCGGACTGCGCAGGCTGATCTGGGTCTATACATTACGCAGAGTCCATAATGTTGGTTTTCTCGTGGCACGGCTCTTATACAAGTATAATTTGTTTAGTTCGTCTAACAGTAGGGGAATATACATGGGAAAATTAACGAGAGTGATTCTTTCTGACTTTTATAACGTGTTCATATTAACCTATACGATTCCGGTTAAACCCTTTCCCCCAAACAGACGCTTTCTGGTGCCTTTGCAGCAGACGACGCTTGAAAACATTGTGGCAAAAGGAGAAATATGTTCATATTAACCTAACGCGTTTCCGGATAGACAAAGCGGTTTAGACCGCTAGTGTTCAGGGCAAAAACCCATCACCAGTAGTGGCTGTACTTTTTATAAATAAAAGAAGTAAATCGTGATTGGGTATGCTATATATTAGGTTAACCTTTTCACACATCTCACGCATCTGCAGCAGACGACTTTAAAGATATGTAAACGTTGTGACAAAAGGAGAAATTGCTCATTATAAGCAACGTCTCAGTTAACGCGATGTTTTCAGGAGATATAGAAGGAGTTGTCCGAGTACAAAAATGTTGTCATTTAACCCTTTCCCACATACAGCAAACATGCAGTAGACGACTATGAAAACATGTTGGCAAAACCCCAGAAAATCTCTATAAATGAAGGTATAGTTGCTGCAAAAAGTTGAAAACATTGTGGCAAATGGAGAAATTGCTCGTTTTGAGCAATTTCTCCTTTTGACACAATGTTTTCAAATGTAGTCTACTGCAGAGGCGTCTATAATTAGGAAAAGGGTTAAAAGCATTGCAAAGGAAGCTGCATGCTTAATCTGACGAACACACTCATTAGAAAATGAAGAACTTTAAAAAAACAAAAAAAAAATGAGAATTCAATAGTATATTGTCAAGAGTACAAATTTCACAAATTGAGGAAATTATGCCAAATAATGTTGTAATTCAAACTTTGGCCTTTCCCCCGATTGCAGACGCCTTTTGACGCATCAACAGCAGACGCCTTTTGACGCATCAACAGCAGACGCCTTTTGACGCAGCAGCAGCAGACGCCCTTTGACGCATCAACAGCAGACGCCTTTTTGACGCATCAACAACAGACGCCTTTTGACGCATCAACATCACTCCTTTTGACGCATCAACAGCAGACGCCTTTTGACGCATCAACAACAGACGCCTTTTGACGCATCAACAACAGACGCCTTTTGACGCATCAACAGCAGACGCCTTTTGACGCATCAAAAGCAAACGCCGTTTAACGCATCAACAGCAGACGCTTTTTGACGCATCAGCAGCAGACGCCTTTTGACACATCAACAGCAGACGCTTTTTGACGCATCAGCAGCAGACGCCTTTTGACGCATCAACAACAGACGCCTTCAGCAGACGCCTTTTGATGCATCAACAGCAGACGCCTTTTGACGCATCAACAGCAGACGCTTTTTGGCGCATCAACAGCAGACGCCTTTTGACGCATCAGCAGCAGACGCCTTTTGACGCATCAACAGCAGACGCATTTTGACGCATCAGCAGCAGACGCCTTTTGACGCATCAACAGTAGACGCTTTTTGACGCATCAGCAGCAGACGCCTTTTGACGCATCAGCAGCAGACGCCTTTTGACGCATCAACAACAGACGCCTTTTGACGCATCAACAGCAGACGCCTTTTGACGCATCAACAGCAGACGCCTTTTGACGCATCAACAGCAGACGCATTTTGACGCATCAGCAGCAGACGCCTTTTGACGCATCAACAGCAGACGCATTTTGACGCATCAGCAGCAGACGCCTTTTGACGCATCATCAGCAGACGCTTTTTGACGCATCAACAGCAGATGCCTTTTGACAACTTGTAGATAAGGGAGAAATTGTTTATCGTGGGCAATTTAGAATATGTTGTCACGATGTTTTCCATATGTTTGCCTAGATATTTTCAAAGTCGTCTGTATAGTTGTTGTATCGGAGGGTAATGGATAAAGTTTATTTCAGGTAACTGCCGGAATTACCTCAGTTTTACTAACTTGTGTGTTTATAGTGACATAAACCATCTGCGCAGTTTCACGTATATCATGTATTCCCTGTGGCCTTTACTAATTCTATTTTAATATTATCGAACAATTTTACGAAATAACTAATTCATTATTCAATAAGGTTTTCATTTCCGATCAATATACAAGGATTTAAAACTGTGGACTATTATCAATTGCACGAGAAAAGGTTGAATCGTATTTTATTAAGCTATAAATCAGTCTATTACACGCGCATCTAACCTCAGTTCTGATTTAGAAAGTATTTAAATTCGATAGAAATGTTGGTGAATTGTATGCACATATAAAATACATGTACATGCATGATGCATAACCAAGCTGGAATGATCGGATTTCCTCGAATTAAAGGTTTTGTGTTTTGTGTTGTTTAACAATTTCGTCCGCTTATCTTTTACATATCTTTGGCATCTGATATCATTTAATCCTTTCCCACATACAACAAATCTGCAGCAGACGACTTTGTAAACATAGTGACAAAAACCTGAAAAATATCCATTAAAGATAGCATAATTGTTAAATAAAATTGAAAACATTGTGGCCAAAGGGGAAATTGCACATCATGAGCAATTCAACCTTTGGCCACAGTGCTTTCAAAAGTCGTCTGCTGCTATTGCGTCAAAATGCATCTGCAGGTGGGAAAGGGTTAACCCTTTTACTGATACAGAGGCGACTTTTGGTGCCTCTTCAGCAGATGAGTTTTGATGAAATGTGTGGGGAAAGGGTGAAAGTGTTCATAATCCGCAACTTTTCCTATAACTCGAACACTTTCAATGCTGATTTTATTTTTAAATGAACTTGTCCAGCTGTATATTAGGAAGAGTTCATAGCCACTATTGTCCGTAGGCAAGACTTTATAGCAGTTTAGTTTGAAGAGTATATAGGCAATTATAGGAATATCAAGATAATAACGTCAGTTGGGCAGCCTACATTATATGAGTCGTTCCACGAGAAAACCAACATTACGGAATATGCGTAATGTATCGACACAGATCAGCCTGCGCAGTCCGCGCAAGCTAATCCGGGCCGACACATTCCGTCTCAGGGGATAGAGGTTTAGAGTAATGATTCAAGAAACAGAAAATCCACAGTAGGCAAAATGTGTCTGTCCGGGTTATACTGCGCGGCATGCTTAGGCTGATCCGGGTCGATACTTTACGCAGAGTCCACACTGTTGATTTTCTCGTGGGACGGCTCATGTATTCTGGTGAAGTGGCACGAATACCCTCGCTGATATGGCTCTATACTGTTGGCACAGGTTGAGGAATCTGTTCAAGCAGTGAAAGGGTTAAAGGGGGGTGGGGGGGAATGGGCAAGCGTTAACAATGGCCAAAGTCCCCTTTTACAACACTGTTTCGGAGGTTGTATTAAATTACACTCCAAACATTCACGATTTTACACTTTGTTTTCTCAGAAATCTTCAAAGCAGACGACTCTAAAAACGACAGACGTAAACGTGTTTTAAACAGGCACCCCATTAAATCTACGAGAAAGATTAAATTGACATAAAAATGAAATGAAAGTCTTGATAAATTGCGCAATGCATAAACGAAACATCATGACTATGTCTGCTAATCTGCCTCTGTGGCAAGAGACCCTCAATAAGAATGGCAGCCGCAGTCTGGTCCTTGCTTGAACAGTAAGAGTTGGACGATTGGAGTCAATAAAACTCTTAACCCTTTCCCTCATATAGACACTTTCTGACGCCTCTGCAGCAGACGGCTTTTTGAAAACATAGTGACAAAAGAAGAAATTGCACAAAACGTGCAATTTCTCCTTTTGCCACAATGTTTTCCACTTTTTGTCATAGGTTATCCATTAAATTATGGAGATGTTCAAAGTCGTCTGCTGCAAAATTGTCGTATGAGGGAAAGGGTTAAGACGGCGGGTTGTTATTGGTTTCGTAGTTCTTTTTTATCTCAGTGTAAAGATAAGGTGTGGAACCAATATCATCTCCCCTGTCCGCTGCGGTATGACGTTAGTTGTTGAAAGCAGCGTAAACGCCAAAACAAACAACATGCCTGGTAATCACCTAAGTTTAAAGATAGTGTCTGATATTGATCGAGAAAAAACCCGGAATAACTACGCACTATGAATCGCAGGTGGTGATATTGGTTCTTATTATGGACTCCCCGAAACGGGGTCACATAAAGGTAAACCGGTGTACAATGTAATCAGTCTAAACATGTTTTTTTGTCAAATGATGCATCTTGGACTAAATGACGTATATACGGATAGCGCAGGCTTTGATGAGACTGTGTGGATGCAAATACTTACCGGGGGGGGGGGGGGGGTCCGTGTATCGTACATTGCCCTGTTTCGGTGTTTTACCTATATCGGTGACCTTTTTTATTTCGCTTACATTGTATTCTACTTGTGTTACTTATGGTTCGATTGTAATATCATAGGCATGACAGGTTTGTTGTCTCTAAATACGATCTCAGATATTTAACAGTTTATGGATATTACTTTTTCATCTTTATCCCAATATAATATAGCACATAAGTTTTGCACACTTACTATGAATAGAAACAAGGATGAATTTATTGAAAAAGATTTGGTAATAGAAATGGCTGCTTTCCCTATCAAATCTACCCATGCATTTGGTCAAATAATTATATGGATTGAAGTCAAATAAAATGTTGCAAAGCTAGACTGGTTGTATTTAATTGTATTTCATTTATTAAACCTGTCCCTAATATGGACGCATTTTGACGCCTCTGCAGCAGACGACTTTTAAAAACATAATGAGAAATGAGAAACTGGTCATAATGAGCAGTTTCTCATTTTGCAAACACTTTTTCAACTCTATTCAATGAATGTATAATCATTTTTTAAAGAATGTCCATGTTTTAAATAGATATTTTCAAAGTCGTCTGCTGCAGATTTGCTGCACTGGCTACGGTTAACATAGATAAATGTCTTAAGATCACCGAAACTGGACCGTCGAAGATACGCAGAGGAATTAAGACACCAAATCGCTTGAGGCCTATCTCGTTATTATATAACAATGTAATAATAAAATAAAATTAAAATAAAAACACTCACTTAAAATAATCCTCATCGTGCTTTTCCCGCTTTGAAATTTGACTGTCGCTGTCGCTGTCTCCGGACACTTTTCGTCTAAAACAACAAATAAAAAACGCAAATGTATCCATCAGCAGATAAACAAATTCCCATAAAGTCACAACTCTCATTTTGAATAACACAATTTTTTTCCTTATTTTACTCCATTTAACAGCGTGATATCGGATCTACATTTCAAGTGCGTGAATATCATATACTACAGCCACATCGGTAAAAAGGTGAGATATATTACTCCGCCTCTTCGGTTACTCGCGTAGGCAAACACAAAGCGTTATCGTAGAACAGTATTTATTCTGTTTGATCAAGGTTGTTGTTTTATTAAACCATTATTTTATATGGATTGTTTCCACGATTAACACATTACCTCATAAGATAAGTATCCGAAAAGTGAAAGCATGCGAGTTATAAAATCCTCGAGTTTTGAACAGTTAACTTTGACACAGAGTGGGAAAAAACACGAATGATGGTAAATAAGAAATACTCTTTGAAAAACCATTGTATTGTTTCCTTTAATATTTTTCACAAGTGTTCCGATACCGACTTCCACAACATGTAGCTGTACGGGTGAATAAGAGAAAGGAGTTGGCCATTCA
>JASEVX010000007.1:22499111-22630730 GCA_031761405.1 Serripes groenlandicus | reverse complement strand
TATTTCAAAAGTCGTCTGCCGCAGATGTGTCAAAATCCGTTTTCTCGTGAGTAATTGATCCAGCTTCCCCTGATAGGCTTTGGGGTTAAAATATTGTGAATAAAAAGATAAACTGGTCAATTTTTGGCAATGCGTGTTTACTCTATATCAATGTTTATGGTTTTAATATAGTTTGATTTATTGGGGTTTAACGCCGTTTTTAACAATTTCTCAGTTATATCACGGCGGCCAGTTCACCTACTCATGCATTTCCTGGTTTTCTCACCCCAGTACTCCACATAACAATCTTCCCAAGCAACTGGCTGCTTTTCCACATAGACTTAGCCCATTGGTGGAAGACGAATGACGCATGTCGCATTGACTTTTGTCAATCGTCGAAAGGTTTGAATATAGTCCATAATATTTTCAATTTTCATCTTTGAAATTCAAAAAATGTCTCGTGAAGTCACCTATTGTGTACGGCGCTATGCTCATACTCCTGTAACCTTAAGCGTATCTCAGATATGAGCCGAATTAAAACCAACATTATGGAAAGAATCGACCCGGATCAGCCTATGCATGCCGCGCAGGTTAACCCGGACAGACAAGTTTCGCCTCCTGTGGATTTTCTGTATCAGGAATCACATTACTCTATACCTCTACCCCCCCCCCCCCCCCCCCCCCCGATACGGAATGTGTCGGCCCGGATTAGCCTGCGCAGGCTGATCTGGGTCAATACATTACGCAGAGTCCATAATGTTTGATTATTGTTATACACATTGGTCATCATGAGTAATTGAACAGTTTTTGAAATGTTTTAAAGCCTCGTCAGCCGCAGAGAAAACAACGGTTTTGTACATTTGGGTATGAGGTAAATAAACTCTGATAGATAAACACTTTTAAATAAAAACAATGTAGTTTACATTTGTTTTATTGGGGTTTTACGCCGTTTTCAACATTATTTCAGTTATATTACGTAGACAGTTTAGTTGTTCATGAGCCACGGGTAAACAAACCAGTACTAGGCGAGGAAATGTGCCTTGCCCAAGGGCAGTCCATCATGCCCGCCACGACTGGGCGTGGTTAATGTGTATTGTATTGGTAGATTGGTTATAGAGCGGCGCTCTGCGAAAACAAACCGTAAAGCATTTTCGACCAGCTTATATCCGTATACGCCAGCCCTACACTAATCACTAATTGGTAATAGAAAGATTCCTGAAACGTATGTAAAGCAGCATCAAGCTCCTTAGGATGGATGCCCATGCAATTCGTTTTACACACGTGTTATTAGTACGTTATTTGTTGCTCTTTGCAAACCACCACTGAATCATTGAAGGGAAAAACGTCATACAAATGAACTACTGTTGAAAGTGGAAAACTCTTTAAGAACAATCGAAACGTATTGCAAAGATCATTATAAACTCGAAGAACCTGTGATGTGCTATCACGGTCTAGATGAAAACTGGAAAATTCCTAACCGAGTTCCATGCTACCCTGGCTTTCCCTTGTACGCACATTCCGAATGGAACTGTTAAGTACTCTGTCAGTAATAAAAGAATGACATTACATGTGGTGTGTGTCTAGCGATTTAGAGTCCAGCTGCGTACGGTGAAGACTCGGATGAGCTTGTGCATTCACACAGTCTCATCAGAGTCTTCACCGCTTGCATATAAGTTAAACATACCTAAAAGCACCTTCTGACAGAACACTGGAAGTGTAGCCCCACCTTTTGTATGATAATTTGTCATTAAATGATGTCAAAACGAAGTGTCATTAAGACTTCCCAATCGCTTGACTCGGCCCGTGTATTTTTGTCTAGGTCTAGATCATATTCGGTTTATTGTATTAGATTTATTAATTATTGATAGCAGAAATGCTGCATGGGTAGCATCGTGTATTCCCAGTTTAGCAATTAAAAGGCCAACAACGAGTGTTTGTAAAACATTCACGTTCTATAGACTGCGAAAGATAATGTGACCTTTATATATATATGTGTGTGTGTGTGTGTGTGTGTGTGTGTGTGTACGCAACACCCGCTATTGTATTCACGCGCACATTCCCAGAGCAATTGTTATATACATTAATTAACGTGTCCATTAAAAAAAAAGTATTTAGATCGCAAACGATACACTAACCTTTGTTAGACAATAGAAAATCCAATAAAGGAAGGTAAACGGCTATTTTTTTATAAAACTAGAATGGAGTGCTCCCCGGAGCACGTGTGTCACCTACCGGGGCCTTGTCAGAAAATTTTAATTTTTGACAGGAAAGGGGCAATAACTCTGATATAAAACATATTTGGATTATCCCCCTTTTGTGAACCCATCACAAACATTGATATAAACATTTGTCAGAAGTTTCAATGTAATCCTTTGATTAGAAAAAAAGTTATTTGAACACGTGACGAAAAAGTGTGACGACAGACAGACAGACACCAGACAAAAAAAAGTAATCCCTAAGTGCCTACCATGCTACGCAGGTGACACAAAAATGAATTGAAGATATTTTGGGAAATTACTACATGTACTTGCTTGTAGTGTACAATGTTTAAATAACGGTTTGCTTCATACAGAGACGTAGACAGTCGTTTGTATCAGAGAAAAGTATAATTTGACATGAGGTGATTAAACATTGTAAACCAGGGTCATATCACCGTCTGTCATCTATAATTTATTAATTATTCATGCATGAGGGTCAACAACAGAATGCCATAACATGGTTTTGTCTTTAACAATCCATCTCTTTTGCAACAGACATATCAATAACTAATTATGAATAATGCATGACCAGGTCCAAGTATTACTTAAATATGGCAGGGATATCATTGACCTAAAGAGCTCCGGATAACATATTTATTTCATATTCGGAAATCCTTATTTGACCTCCAAAATCGCTGTTGTCTGTGCTCAAAGGAATTGTCTCACCTAGTTATTAATTAGTATGATTACCACAAGAAATGGCTTGATCTATTAATTAATAAGAGAGCAGCAAGCCAACACCAACGCTCATCTGCTTTTTTTCTAAGTCGAAAGACGGGACATTACTGAATAATTATTAAAGCCAGAGTTATGTGACTTGGTATAGATATGCGTATTGTTCATAAGAACATGTGTACCAAGTTTCATTTGAAAATATTGGACGATTTTTTAGTTATAAGGGAAGGTTAACATTTCGTGACGACGACGACGTCAAGGGTATAACAATACTCCAACTTTATTTCTTCTTTGAAAAACAGACGAGCTAATAAGGGATACATGGCAGGGCAAACACCCTCATACCTCATACCGTTAAACTTTTTGAGCGAATCCGTTGTGTATTTTAGACGTTAAAGACGGCCAAGAATGACTAAATGATGGAGGAACGGACGGACGGACGGGTAGACGAACGAATTGACAAGTAGACAAGGCGATTGCCGTAAGATCTCCTTTTGCTGAGTATTAAACAAATACCATCATTCCATTTGACTTAAACATGATAACTCATACTCGAGTACAAATGCATTTAATTGTAAGCAGGAGGATGTACATCTTGTTTCAGGATTATAATTAATTCTATACATAGCTAAAGAAAATGAAGGATAAAATCAATTGCAACATAAAACATCAACTGAGTTCAAAAGAACATAATGGCAGCGCAACTGTCTGAAGACAAGTCATATCGCGTGCTAATGCCCAGTTTAAGTCGAAGAATACCAACGTCCCATGGGGGTAAGATCACGCCAATTTCCTCCATCCAAAGGTCAAATTATGCGTGAGTAAGGTCAATTGCTGGAAGATTTGACTTGAATGAGCCCGTCCGTCAGAAAAGTTTGCATTTCATTACAATGTATGTTCAAATGCCCATCAGCTCAATCATAAGTTGACAGCTCAGTCTAACATAAACATATTGCAGAAGACTAGATAATATGGAGTGAACAGGTCTTTTCCACACAATATTTCTCTTATTACTATACCGAATCCTATGTTGTGTGTAATCAAAAGAATCGTCTCACTGAATGTCGAATTCGGATTTTAGAACAAGAAAAATGCCCCTTATCTAGAGCTATGAATTATTGTGTAAGACTTATTTGAATAGTGTAGACATACCTTGATCAGACTAAGCGGCTGATCTAAATATACACTGATTACAAAAGCCAACTAGTACCCATTCCCAACGACGGGCTTAAATTAAAATCTGTAACAGTCGAAAATACGATTCATAAAATAATTCTAGAAGGGCGTTTTGAACATTTTTACAGATTATGAAATCACTAAATGCGACGTGTAGAGCCCAGTCGAAAAAGGGCAAAAGTACACGGATTGAGATCCTTATCCGACTGCGGTCATCTCTGCCAGAGCCCTCGCTTCATATGTAAGCCCGTTGGTCTTTCTAGATCTAGAAGAGTCCGAAAGCTGAAGCTTACATAATTGTTGTTTTTTCATTATTACACTCAGAGGACTAGATAAGAGTGAGTGAACAGGTCTTTCCCCACAATATTTCTCTTATTACTAAACTAAATCCCATGTTGTGGGTACTCAAAAGAATCGTCTCAGTTTCTCCTTTTGTCACAATGATTTCAAAAGTTGCCTGCTGCAGGGGTATCAGAAAGCGTCCTGTATGTAGGTAAAGGTTAATAATAACCTATTTTGTGCAAAACGCTAGTATGGTATACATATTTAATTTGTTTTGAGTTTTACGTCACTTTCAACAGCAAATGTCATATCGCGGACAGGAAAGATGATATTGGTCACATTCCCTATATTTACATCGGATAAAAATATACATGTATAATGTATGAAACCAATACCATCCTACATGCTGAAGCTCAAGAGTTGCATTGACATCAAACCTTCAGACCAATTTAGCCGGTTCTTACAGTTCAAGCAATGGTCAGACTGTGGCCATTTTTAATGAGTCTTTCCAGCCATAGGGGCCTTCTGTAGAACATATTTCGTCATCAAATTTAAAATATGTGTATTTATCACATGACAATGCGTGTAGCCGATCGAATAATTATACCCATTACGTATTTCTTTATATATGTATGTTCGGGAAAACATCGCAAATTTGATTACAATTGTTGAGCCGCCTCTAGTGATCCGGGATCATAGTGCGTCTGATAGCAGTGAAGACTGGGGCGAGTATGTGCATCCACACAGTCTCACCAGATTCTTCACTGTCCCTGTACATGTAATCTAATCCTCGATGCATGTTCTGAACTTCAGACTAAAAAAACCTGGAAGTGTAGCCATACTAGTATTATGCCAACATAACTTCAAATGATGTCAAAGCGGGGTGTCACCAAGACCCGCCATTTGGAACCAGATCAACCTGCGTATCCGTGCTGATTGAGCTATAGTCTCAATATATCGATGTTACATACTGTATTGTAACAGTCAAAATATAAAATCGCATTTCGCGTACAGAAACCTGGAGTAACTGAGCTATAGTCTAAATATATCGATGTTACATATTGTATTGTAACAGTCAACATATAAAATCGCATTCCGCGTTCAGAAGCCTGGAGTAACTGAGCTGTGTACATACGATGTACCTACACTCTCGTATCGAAGGGAAGTTAGTGTGTTTAAAGTGATGTAACAATATCATGAGTTATCTTTCTTATAAAGGGTTGTTTTTTTTCAGGTAGATGGACTGCAATGTTGATGAGAGATAAAATACAGAATAACTACATGCCCACTCCCCTGCCCGTCCGACACAAACACTGCCTTTCTCAAAGGTAAAAACTATATCATATATTATCCTTCTGAAAATATGACACATCAAGACCAAAATATCAAACGTTTCACATCTAAACAACATCTGACAGTAAAGGGAACGTGTTGTCTTACATCGTTAAAACGCACGGGTCTGTCTTTGAAACATCATTTAATAAGATTTGAGTCAAAAACCATATAGTTTGATTATTCGTTTATCATTTCAACAGTAGTGAGGTCATGCACATTTAAAGTAGTAGGCCCAAAACATGATCCCATCCAACACACGTGGGCAGATTAAAACTATCCTTGGCAATTCCATTGAGTATTTTAATGAATACAGGAGGTACATGTATTTACTATCCCATCATAATTCGATGATATGAAGATATATTGATATAAGGGTTAAATAATGTTCACATACCTTTTTGGGGTGTTTTCTTCCATAACCACGCTTTAAAATAACACGTTAAATCTGTACAGAACTATCCTTTGAGAGTTGATTCTGAATACACACAATTTACACAGGCATAGCAATTTCTGGGAGAAGGGGAAATATACACACTGCATTTTAAACCCTTTTAAGTCTGATTTTGTTTTTAAATGAACTTTTCCTGCTTTGTATTTGGAAGAGTTAAATCGTTGTTATATCAAGATAAAGATGTTGAGTTGCGTTGACAACAGAATACGCGAGGTCTGACCGTTCTGTACTGGTGGCACAGACTTTACAAAATAGGTTCAAGCAGTCAAAGTGCTATTATTGTTAAGGACCGTATATTTGGATGCAACAAACATTGGCCGCCTGCATGTTTGTTTATAATATCCAGAGATCACGGTGTAAGTAACAGACGTATTTTTATAATATGACCCAATCGGAGCACGATCCCGTCGCCTCGAACCAGATTGAGAAAGAATCCTATCATTAACCCTTTCCCACTAACAGACATATTTTCACGCATCTGTAGCAGACAATTTTTACCACAATGCTGTAAGAATATAAAGAACCAATTAAATGCCTGCATACGTCATGCAAAACTCGACCTTCGGACGTTTTAAAATTAATGGTAATTACGAACAAATTGCATGCATATACATTGTCCGACGTTTTGTTTTTCATCATAACTGTTCTCTAGATGCCTCCATTGTGTCTGTCTGGGTGACGTATCGAGAAGATCCTGATCAGAGTGCGTTGTCGCTTAGAATGATCTGGATCTTCGCTGATCGCCAAGACATGGTAATTACGACGATCGAATTACATGCATAGTCAGTTTTTGTTTCCATATATATTCTTCAGATGCCTCCAGTTTGTATGACTCGATGACGTACCCGACAGAGCTCTAGATAAGGATAATTGTTCATGCTTTAAAATCCGTTTTATTTCAGGTTTGATAGTGAAGTTATATGTACAAATACCACTTCTACAGCTTTGTGTTGAAGTCAGGTTTGATAGTGACGTTATATGTACAAATACCACTTCTACAGCGTTGTGGTTGAAGTCAGGTTTGATAGTGACGTTATATGTACAAATACCACTTCTACAGCTGTGATGTTGAAGTCAGGTTTGATAGTGACGTTATATGTACAAATACCACTTCTACAGCTTTGTGTTGAAGTCAGGTTTGATGGTGACGTTAGATATGTACAAATACCACTTCTACAGCTTTGTGGTTGAAGTCAGGTTTAATAGTGACGTTATATGTACAAATACCACTTCTACAGCTTTGTTGTTGAAGTACGGTTTGATAGTGACGTACGTTATATGTACAAATACCACATATACAGCTGTGATGTTTAAGTCAGGTTTGATAGTGACGTTATATGTACAAATACCACTTCTACAGCTTTGTTGTTGAAGTCAGGTTTGATAGTGACGTTATATGTACAAATACCACTTATACAGCTTTGTTGTTGAAGTACGGTTTGATAGTGACGTTATATGTACAAATACCACTTCTACCGCGTTGTTGTTGAAGTCAGGTTTGATAGTGACGTTATATGTACAAATACCACTTCTACAGCGTTGTTGTTGAAGTCAGGTTTGATAGTGACGTTATATGTACAAATACCACTTCTACAGCTTTGTTGTTGAAGTCAGGTTTGATAGTGACGTTATATGTACAAATACCACTTCTACAGCTTTGTTGTTGAAGTCAGGTTTGATAGTGACGTTATATGTACAAATAACACTTCTACAGCTGTGTTGTTGAAGTCAGGTTTGATAGTGACGTTATATGTACAAATACCACTTCTACAGCTTTGTTGTTGAAGTCAGGTTTGATAGTGACGTTATATGTACAAATACCACTTCTACAGCTGTGATGTCGAAGTCAGGTTTGATAGTGACGTTATATGTACAAATACCACTTCTACAGCTGTGATGTTGAAGTCAGGTTTGATAGTGACGTTATATGTACAAATACCACTTCTACAGCGTTGTTGTTGAAGTCAGGTTTGATAGTGACGTTATATGTACAAATACCACTTCTACAGCTTTGTTGATGAAGTCAGGTTTTACAGTGACGTTATATGTACAAATACCACTTCTACAGCTGTGATGTTGAAGTCAGGTTTGATAGTGACGTTATATGTACAAATACCACTTCTACAGCGTTGTTGTTGAAGTCAGGTTTGACAGTGACGTTATATGTACAAATACCACTTCTACAGCTTTGTTGATGAAGTCAGGTTTTACAGTGACGTTATATATGTTTAAATACCACATCTACAGCTGTGTTGTTGAAGTCAGGTTTAATAGTGACGTTAGTAGAGTTATTGGCGTTTGTCGAAGTAACGCAACGTATATCTCGGCTAGTGCCTGGATGAGTAACCCGCGGGGGCTTTACTCCATGATGGACCCGGTACACGTTACAGTGTTACAGTTAAGGGGCTGATGATTCCAGTCTAGTGACGGGTTAAGCATTTAACCCTTATCTACATACAACAATTATGCAGCAAACGGCTTTAAAAATCTCTGGTTAATCAAAGCACTCAAAGTGCTACCAGCAATGGGCTAATCTGTTAATCTGCAGATCACGGAAAACATTAGGACAAGGATTTACCGATCAAGTTGTGTTATCACATACACTTCACAAGAAGACCTGGTTATGTCCATTAATCAAATACTATGTTAGTTGAATGCACACTATTGTATACACAGAATATGGCGGTCTATCGCAAAAACACTGTTATTGACTGGCGGTTTTTCACAGAGGTCGTTGCATAATTTACACACTTAATGATGCATTAATCACAATGCATGCTATATCAAAATCAAAATCTAAAGAATACTGCATAACAATGAAAACTATATTGAAATTCCAATTAAAATATCAAAGCAAAAAATAAACAATCTGATTCTACATTTTTCTGGTTACTAAAAAAAAACCAATGGTGGCATATTTGTATTACCTTGTTTGAAATAATTGATATAATGCTTTTTAAATTAACATGATTCATTTTATAAACAAAAGCATATTTACACTGTGCTATAATAGAACAATGAATGGAGATTATTTCACACTAAATTAAGTTAATACAAAATTATCCAAATTGTAGGGGTCAGTCTAGCATGGCTTTATACAGTCACAGTCACAGCTGCCTCAAAACAACTGAACATGTTATTTGGTGAAAAAATACATGCACTGTTTTTTATTCTTTCAAATTCTCATTTAGTGTGAATATTCAATGAGCAGGTTGTAGCAGTTGTTGATCAGAACGTACTTATAGATCGATCGGTGGTACTTTTTACTCTATTTTTTGAAATTAAAAATATAAGGGCCGTGTTGTGTATGTGTACAACATTAAATGAAGGAACAGCTGAACTGCTTAGTAGAATGTTTAATACTACAAAGATTATCATGACATGCTTTAATTTGTTCCGATTGTGATTAGACATTAATTTACAATGTCAATGATGACCTCAATTAGCATCATCATTATCATGTATAGCGTTACAAAATCCCAACCTCGTCGCCAATTTGTTGTGTATGTGTACAGCATTAAATGAAGGAACAACCATGTAGCTTAGCAGATTATTTAATGCTACAAAGATGAACATGGAATACATGGGTTATATAGAAATATGTTGCACTAAGAGGTGTGGCTTTGAGTGGATACACTTTATTAGTTAAAACAATATACACAGCACTCTCTGCTTTCAAATGATTTGTTTGTTTGTTTGGAGTTTAACGCCGCTTTCAACAGCTTTGGTCATATCACGGCGGTCAGTGCACCTACCCATGTTTTCCTGGCTTTCCCACACCAGTACTTACACAACATTCTTTCGAAGCCACTGACTACTTTCTCACATAGATCAGAGGTGAGAGGCAATGGAAAACATCGCCCGAAAGAATGTCGCCGCAACCGGGTATCGAACCCGTGACCTCCAGATCACGAGTCAGATACGCTACCAATTGAGCTACCCGGCCGGGCGCTTTCAAATGAAATGTCATCAATTCAAATTCAATTTTGAAATCGCAATCATAATTACACCTGCGGAAAGTATGCCCATACTGCTTTAATTGGTTCAGTGTGTGAATGACACCTGAAGAAACTTTAATGTATCCATGCATGTTGCGTGTGATCAAGTAATGTTGACAGCGTAGAAATCCATTTACCTTTTAATCACGTAAATTCATATATTTTAACATAAAATTTCTTTCGAGTTCTTTCTTTTGGGTAAGTGATGTCGAATAAAATCCATTTTCCGGCTGATATGCCAACAAGTTCGAAAAGTACAACATGTGTATTGGCTGGCAACAGTCCATTCAGTTTCAAAACATATTCCACAGATCATCTACTTTCATTGACATTATATACGATCTGCAACTACCAAGACATCTCTCTGAACCCGAGATGGTGTTCAGAAACGGAGAGCTGATATAGAAAGACAGATGTGAAGTAATTCAATGCCGATATTGTAAAACACTAGTCTAGATTCCAGTCTCAAAATGATGAGTGTCTTCGGATTTCGCCTGCTATAGCAATTGGCTCAAATGAGCCCCTTGCTAAAAACATGATAAACCTCTTTAAATGATACTTTAATCATTTAATAGAGTTGAACACATTGTTACTAAAGGAGAAATGGCTCATTATGATCAATTTCTTCTTTTGTCAAAGTGTTTTTTGAAAGTCGTCTGCTGCAAAGACGTTAGAAAGCGTAAACATGTAATGTTGTATAAAGTACTGGTGTGAGAAAGCCAAGAAACATATGAGTAGGTGAACTGGCCGCCGTGATATGACTGAAAAATTGTTGAAAACGGCGTTAAACCCCAAAGCAATCAATCAATCTTCAGAATCGGAACAAACTGATAGAGGGTTCTAACAAGTAATATATGAACAATATTGATATTGATCGGCTGATCTGGATCTAATCTGTTCACGAAGGCTACACGAGCGCATGTACGGTCTTATCATAGTGATGCATATCATTCGGGAAACATTGGTAGGTATACGACGATGTAACTGTTATCGTTGCCTAGATGTGGTGTAATTTATCTGGATTAACCCTTTCCCACATATATAGACGCTTTCTGACGCTTTTGCATCGGACGACTTTTGAAAACATTGTGGCAAAAGGAGAAATTGCTCAAAACGAGCAATTTATCCATTTGCCACAATGTTTTCAACTTTTTGCAGTAATTATACCTTCATTTATAGAGATTTTCCAGGTTTTCACTTAGATGACTTCAAAGTCGTCTGCTGCAGATGTGTTGTATGTGGGAAAGAGTTGAATAAACAATTTCAAGCTTCAAGTAACTCGGGCTTATGAACATCATTTCTGTGCAGCAAAAAACGCAACATGTTGATCAGGTAAGTGTGTAATATTTGTATCATTTTCTTGCGTTAACAGACGCATTTTGACGCAACCACAGCAGACGACTTTTGAAAGAATTGTGGCAAAAGTAGAAATTGCTCATAATGATAACTTCGTGAGGTTGGTCTAGATCTACACGTTTCACAAGTGTATGAATGTCGTATGGGTCGTCTCTTGTAGCACATGGTTTATGTTATTCTGTGTTCCTTTTTCTATTCTAGATATATCCTACTCCATAGTCTAACAATACTATTAACAGCTTCTGCAGAAGACCCAGTTGTAACAATAGATAATGGACAGATCAAAGGACGTGTGATGAACTATAGCAGTACGAGTGTACAGCAGTTTGTCGGCATCCCTTTCGCTGCGCCACCTGTCGGAGATCTTAGATTTAAGCAACCACAACTTCACTCCAACTGGCAAGGTGTAAAGGATGCAACGGAGTACGGACCATCATGCGTGCAAGCTTTACTGGGAAACGATGCTTGGCTACTTCCGAATCTCAACATAAGCGAGGATTGCCTACACCTAAACGTTTACGTACCAGGACAAATGTCAGCGAGTTCTCCCAAAGCGGTCATGGTGTGGATTCATGGGGGAGGGTTCACGGCCGGTCAGGGTATGTTAATCGATGGGTCCTACTTGGCAACACAAGGTGACGTCATCGTTGTGACGATAAATTACCGTCTTGGAATGTTCGGGTTTCTGTCCACGGAGGATGGCGTTTCCCCTGGTAATTACGGCCTGTGGGACCAGAGATTTGCTATTATGTGGGTGAAGAGAAACATAGAACAATTTGGGGGTGATCCAACAAATATTACCGTATTTGGAGAGTCGGCAGGTGGCTATAGTGTTGGATTATTAACGCTGTCACCAAGAAACCGAAATCTTTTTCAACGTGCGATTTCTGAAAGTGGTGCGGTGTATAGTCCAAGAGCTCTTTCCAAACATTCTAAAACCTCTGCCAACAGCCTGGGCAGATTATTAAACTGTTCGACTCAAACGTCAGAAAGTCTTATTGCATGTCTTCGAATGGTACCTGCCGATAAACTACAACACATTATCCAGAATAATAACCTCTATCCCATTCAATCGGAAATGACGTTTGAAAATCACCTGGGTCCAGTAATAGACGAAGACCTCGTTGTCCAAGATCCGGTTTTATCACTATTGGACATTAATTCAGAGTCTTACAAAATGTTTAAAAGTATAGACATAATGGCGGGTACAAACAACGCCGAAGGTGGACTTCTTTACTTTCGCCTCAAAGGATTCCAGGATAAATTCAATTTCAACATTAGTGAATTCATTCCGAAGTCTGTATTATGTGAGCTTGTCGCACCTACTGTCTCTCGCGATTATTATCAAAATAACGAAGAAGTAGTAAAACAGGTTTGTGAACTGTATAGTAAGGACGGTGCACCAACTGAAGAAGTGAGCCAAAGTATTGTGAACGTGTACGCAGACTTGCAGTTTGTCATACCGACAGTAAGAACCATGATGCTTCACTCTGCTGCAGATAGTAACAATAAATCCACATACCACTACATATTCACACACCAGCCTTCGTATCCATGGATACAAGAGAGGCCTGCTTGGTTGGTAGGTGCAAATCACGCTGGAGAACTACCGTTTGTCTTCGGTCTTGACGCAATGTATAAACCGAACGTAACAAAACCAGCCTCTGAAAGAAAACTCTCCCAAGAAATGATGATATATTGGACAAACTTCGCAAAAACTGGGTAACGTAAAACATTTTTCGATAAATGGGCCGTCACGCGAGAAAACCAACATTGTGGACTCTGCGTAAAGTATCGACCGGGATCAGCCTAAGCATGCCGCGCAGGCGAACCCGGGAAAACACTGTTCGCCTCCTTTGAATTTTCTGTTTCAGGAATCATTACTCTATACCTCTATCCACCTGAGACGGAATGGCTTGGCTTGTACTAGCCTGTGCGGAATGCGCAGACTGATCTTTGTCGATCCACAATGTTGGTTTTCTCGCGGGACGGCACATTGAGTGAGCAAATACAATACTTTCAACTTTAGTCAATAAGTATATATCTTCTATATATAGTTTCCATATTCTCAGATCTTATATATATTAATAACTATTTTCACCAACCGAAACACTTCGGCTAAACTCGTAAATTCGATTAATACCTCGGGAGTCGTTCACAATTAAACAGAATTTTGTAAAAGAAAACAATTGGGAAGATATATCTCAGAAATGCGTCAACCAAGTTTCGCAAGCCGAGGGATCGTCGTCAATGTAACGTGCCCTTTATAAGTGTATGGCAATATAACTGACTAAGTAAGAACTTGCCTACGATGTAGCATGCAAAATGCTTTGATGTTTTACACAATTTATGTTACAGGAACCCAAATACCCCGACCACACCTGAAGTGCTATGGCCAACCTATGATACTACACACAGATACTACATGAATCTCAGTATTTCAACATCAACTGGACATAATTTGTATGCGGACAGGGTAAAGCTATGGACGGAGACTATACCGAATATTCTCTCCTCGAATTCGGGAACGCAGGCTATGGTTGCTCATAATGCATGTGCTGCCATCATATCGTGTTTATCAATGTTCAGCCTTTACAGCTCTACCCTTTTCTAGCCATATCATCCTTAATTTGATTTATTAATTGCATATTTTATTTAGCAAAAGATTAACAGAATGGAACATCTACATATTTTAATTTCTTAACAAATGAGAAAACTATTGCTAATTCAGTGTTGGGTGGAGCTAGGGGAAGTAAATTGAATGATTGATTGGTTGTTTGGTTTTATAAGCAGCGTTTAATATTTGTTCTGTTATATCACGGCGTTTCCTTGGTAAGTTTCCATTTTATCCTGACACCAGCCGGTCAGTCGTAATGCAAATCAGTTGAAAAGACATCGATTAAAGATTGGCGACTATGGTACTCATATTACCAAAGCTACGCGCAAATACATCATCCCTGCCAGCATGAAGAACACAAAATAGACTGAAGTTACTCCTAAAATGAACGCAACAGCAAGTGTAAGAAAACAAAGAAAATATAATATAAGCTTACCCATGAGAAAATGTACGAGTAGGTTTTAATGAACAGTGTAGGTTCATCTAAGCCTGTACATCTACTGCGTCTAATAAGAATTTACACGAGTTGACAGACGCAGCCTGTACATACACTGTGTCTAATAAGAATTTACACGAGTTGACAGACGCAGCCTGTACATACACTGTGTCTAATAAGAATTTACACGAGTTGACAGACGCAGCCTGTACATACACTGTGTCTAATAAGAATTTACACGAGTTGACAGACGCAGACTGTACATAAGAATGTACACGAGTTGACAGACGCAGCCTGTACATACACTGTGTCTAATAAGAATTTACACGAGTTGACAGACGCAGCCTGTACATTTACTGTGTCTAATAAGAATGTACACGAGTTGACAGACGCAGCCTGTAAATATACTGTGTCTAATAAGAATTTACACGAGTTGACAGACGCAGCCTGTACATACACTGTGACTAATAAGACATTAAACGAGTTGACAGACGCAGCCTGTACATACACTGTGTCTAATAAGACATTAAACGAGTTGACAGACGCAGCCTGTACATACACTGTGTCTAATAAGACACTAAACTAGTTGACAGACGTAGCCTAATCTTACTCTGCACTGTTCGTCAATTAGTCATATTATGTTTCAAGAAACTTCTGTTAGCAGTATCCATTTAAATTCCTTTGTTTGAATATGCAGATATTTGTATATTTAAATGTGATGATTATGCCGCTTATGGTGTTTTTCTGAAGCATCACCATATATAGAGTGAATGTGCGGGTGAAAAGGTTCGTTAAGACATATAAATGTCCACAGTTCGCATAGATCACAAAATGTCTATACAGGTTACTTCACAAAAAACACTGACATCTTCAGCCGGAAACCGCTCATCTTCAAGTGATTCGACCCATTCATTGCGGGACACGCTCCTTGTGGTGGGTCCGTAGTAATGTCCAGGTCACTATGTGTCAGTGGTTGGCTTCCAGCTCTTATCCACCCTCTTGAGCCACAACCTCTGCTGCAAGACTGAGATATCTTGCAGATCTCTTTCTTTATAATCCACTTATGCCTATGACATTCCTTTTTGCCTATATTCATTCATGCAAGTCAGCTGAAACCTGCATTTGGCCTATTTCAATACATTCACATAAACATACAGCATAAAACATAGTAAATAAGTCTTAATAATTAATATACATATGCAAGTACGAATGCAAAAAAACCAAAAAACACATAAACATGTACGTTGCACAAACTTTTAGCATTGATAGGTATTTTCTGTAAATAAAATCGATGAAGAAACGGTAAAATGAAGAGAGAAGGTTTTCTATAATATTGTTTTCATACTTTTTTTTTTTGAGATGTATGTCATATTTCAAATGGCTCACTGTGTTTTAATAAAATGATGTTCATATCTAAATAGTCACAGAAGCATCTTGGAGTGGAATGTAGTCGTACCGCGATAGCTCAGTCGGTATTAACAATGGTTATCAATCAAGGGTCGAGAGTTCGAACTCAGTCTCGGCAATTCACTCTTTCCGGTGTTGGTATGCGCTGGATGGCTGTTATGGGGAGGTGGCCAGTTGTCTGGGGGAGATTGGTGTGTGGAGTACAGTTGCGAGAAAGTAAGGAAACACCCATTTGGCAAACTGACCTATTTTTCAGCCGATTTCAAGGACAATCGATATGTGGGAAGTAATTGCTCTTTCTGAAGTCACATGACCTTTTATCCCATTCAATTTGACATCATTCGAATTTAATATAAGATCGGATATTTTTAAGTCAAATCAGAAACGTGGGCCTATAAATACAAGAAAATAGCTAATCGTGGCAAAGTTCATACTTGTGAACATCAAGATAAAACAAATTCGGTGAAATTAGTTTTTATTGTTATTTCATTGGAAATAAAGGGCCAAAAACAGTTTGTATGTACGTATCAGGTAATATAAATTACAATAAATTATCCCAAACGGGTACTGGGGGTTTCGGTAAATGACAAGTACGAGCAATTGGTAATATATTGTCAACAAATAATCAATGAACAGTTTAATTGGTTTGACATTGTAGATATTTGGAAACATTAGGGAAAAAATGCGTTAATTTTTCTCTCTAATGTTCAGGTATATTTGCAGATGATTATACGTCAGTTCACCAATAACAATGTTGTGTTTGACTTATTTCTAATTGTATGGAAACAGTGTGTAATTGTCAAATGTTACTGTATGGTGTCACACGGATATGTATAGACATTTAGTCACTTCACTGAGAGAAGATTTGTTTGTTTGTTTGGAGTTTAACGCCGCTTTCAACAGCTTTGGTCATATCACGGCGGTCAGTGCACCTACCCATGTTTTCCTGGCTTTCCCACACCAGTACTTACACAACATTCTTTCGAAGCCACTGACTACTTTCTCACATAGATCAGAGGTGAGAGGCAATGGAAAACATCGCCCGAAAGAATGTCGCCGCAACCGGGTATCGAACCCGTGACCTCCAGATCACGAGTCAGATACGCTACCAATTGAGCTACCCGGCCGGGTCTCACTGAGAGAAGAAGCAGACGATTTATGAAAACGTTGTGGCAACAAGATATTGTGAATAATGCGTTTGCCACACTGTTTACAAATATATTCCTATACAGAAATTTACATACTTTTGCCTTAATGTTTCCAAAGATTGTTTGTATGTTGGAAAGGATGGTTCACTTATACCCTGGTCACCTAAGTTCGTGATTCGAAGCATTCAAAGAACGACATTACCAAGGACCAAGTGAAAGTTTAGACATCAGAAAAGATTTCAACTCTTCTCGGTTGACTGCTAGTACAACAAAAACTTTGAGAATAATGACGTGATGAACTAAAGATGATCACGAAAGTAGAACGCTAGATACAATTCAATGTAGGCCTATATGATTATGCTACTATTCAACACATAAAATAGAATGTAGACCCATATCAGGAATGTAGAGGATTTGTTTGATATATTTTAATTGCATGTTGTAAACAGCATCAAAATGTATTATTTGCCGACATCTCTGAATAAATAAAAACCAATCCAATAAACTTGAATATTAAACAAATGTTTTAAGTTGCTTTTCCCACGCTGTTTCTCAAAATCTCTAATGTCAATCCAATTAAACAGTTAATTGGTTTTTGTTTGTTCCATACGGCATTTAATGAGGTAGGATTGCTATAATTACACAAAATAAAGTCCCTTTTACCGAAACCCCAAAGGGTTTACTCTATTTAAGCAATTTACCGAAAAGCAAGGGTAACCGCTCAAACCCCCTACTTCCCAATCCTTGGTCTGCACATGGAATTCTCGATTTTCAAAAAAACGCGAAAAACTATGCGCATGCGCAATTAATATTTCCTGGTGTCAAAAAAAAATGTCAACATGGCGTCAGATGAAGAAGAGAATACGCTATATTGCATTTGTAGACAACCTTACAATGAGAATGAGTTTATGATCGAATGTGAAGTGTGTCAGGACTGGTTCCACGGAAGGTGAGACATGTCGTTCATAAAAAGTCATCAAAAATCTTAATAAGTCGAAAGTAGGTCACAGGGTGCAAAGCGTTGGTATCGACAAAGAAAAGTGGGAGGGGAGACATTTATACACCATATTTTCTCCTTCCCACGACAGTTTAAGAAATCAATTACATGACTAGCCTCTCCATTTATAAGATTTAGATTGTGCACGGCATGACATGTTCGAGAATATAGTGTAAACGATCTCATACTCTTAAAATTATGTTCTAAATCCTTAAAATATTTGTAAATCCGAAAAGTCCCAACAAACCCAGACGTTCCCTTGCTTGTTTTACTTTTGGTTTTACCTCATGCAAGCGAATTATAAATGGCTTACAGAGCTTTCAACCATCCGACTGTTTGCACCTCCATTTTTCTAACTATTTGAACGCTAGTCCATTTAACGTTTTATATAGGTGTAAATATATGCAGATAACTGACATTTTGTAATGTATGAAACTGCTCAATTTGTCAGAAAGTTGTCAAAAGTCACCTCCTTAGAGAGTCAGATAAGATATGGGTTTTGCTGTGAACATTTTTGGTCAAAGGAGTAACTGCTTGAGCTCTCCAATTATCATATTATATGATTATTAAATTAAATATTTTGAATATTCATGGTCTTAGAGAGTCTGTTACATTGAAACAAAAACAGGGGAAATTCATAGGATGGGAAATTATGTATTATTGCAATAGTAATTAGTGGATTGATTTGAAAATATTTTTGACAAGGGAGAAAATGCGCTTCATTTGTCGGAATGTTTTCACGATTCTTGGTCTTAAAAAGTCTGATATGTAGTCCTGAAAACATTGAGACAAAAATCAGGAAAATTTATTTAATTGAAATAGTAAGTAGTGTATTGATCCAGTTTCAGTACATACATCAAAAGTAATGTACACATTATTTGTTATTTAATAATTTGTCAATTAGAACAGAAGTAAGTAATCATTTCCTGTATGAATTTAAAACAGAATTAATACCACACCTATGTAGAAGTTTATAAACTAGGAGTCAAGTAGTCAGTAAAATCAGGGATCGAATAGTCGGAGGGTCAAAAACTCTTGATACCCTCTAAATTCACTGTAATCACATCGTCATTACTATTTTTTTAAACCTGAAATAGTATTCTGTTGTTGTCTTGAAACAAGATCGTTAAATTAAAATGTTTTGAACTATATTCAACTTGATGAGAACAACAAATAACAAGGTAGTCAAATAAAGACTCAAACTCATTTAGACTTTCCCTTGCCCATTTTTATGTCATTTATTTGGCAAGTAAAACATATGAAGCATAATAATAAAATGTAAAATGAGCATATTAACAAGGCTGTTTTGAATTATCATTCTTTTGTGTCTCAATTGACTGTTGTTCAACAACATTCAAACAAACTTGCTAAGTAGACTTCACAAAATATTTTGTAACATGTCAGTCCGAAATCTAATTTGTCATGTATACATTTATTTCCTTTTTTGATCAACCAATTATTGCATGAAATTGTGTCAATCCTATGTTTCAATCATCTTTTATATTTCCCTATAAGTAAACTGAGTGTAAATTTTAAATAGTTTAAGCAAAAATGTCTAAAATGCTTTTACTTGCAACTTTTATATTTTTTTATGAAAACATATTAATTGCAGGGGAAATGAGATCTTGTACATGTATGCTATTCAGATTGTGTCAAGTACCATTAACCTCATCTATAACTGAACACTCTGAACTTTACAGTCTTACAACACATGTTATGGTACATTCATTTAAAGTACATCAATTAAAACAAGTCTTCTGTTTGCCCAAATATGCAGCAGTCCCATATATGTTAAAGATTTAGGCATATTTTTAGCTATATATTTCAATTTAACTGTTAATTATCAAAATCTTTTAATTTTCAACAATACATTGGCATATTAAAGTGTCTTGGAGTTGTTTTAGGTTGCCTTAGGGTTAAAAGTCAGACCCGTTCCTATGCTAGAATGGCTTATAAGTCTGCTGGTGGTAAAGATTTTGGAATTATGCGCCCCTCATCGATAGGTAACTTTTGTATTACATGCATTACACTGTAACAGTAACCACACTTGTTTATACTTTATTACAGCTGTGTTGGAGTGCTTGAACATCAGGCCCCTGATATTGAAATATATCACTGCCCAAACTGCCAGTCAAAGCATGGACCCCTACAGTGTAAGTATATATTATACTAGTCTTCAAAATTAACCCTTTGCCTCATATAGACGCTTTCTGACGCCTCTGCAGCATACAGCTTTTTGGCGACAAAAGGAGAAATTGCTCAAAACAATAAATTTCTCCTTTTGTCACCATGTTTTCAACTCAATTCACTAATTCTGCTTTCATTTAGAGGGAGTTTCCAATTATTTTGGTATGTTTTCAAAGTCGTCTCCTGTGGATTTGTTGTATGGGGGTAAGGGTTAAGGCCTGTATATGATTTACCCAAAACGATATTTATTCAAGTAATCTCCTCCAAAAATAGTAAAAATATCTGTTAAAAAACATTAAAATCTTGAAAATTATAAGTTTGCTTTAATTATGCTCAGATTTTAAAACATTATGCAAAAGGGAAGAGAGAAATTTTATTTTATTTATCTTGTCTGAGCACAAAGTGTTCAGTGTGGGTTATTGTTATCGCCCTTTGTCTGTCGTGTGTCGTCCGTCAACAACTTCTACTCTGTAACCAGTGGATCAATTGGGATGAAACTTCACAGAAGGCATTCTCTCAATGTCCTCAATAAAATTAAAAATCTTTAAAATGTTCTTGCAAACTGGTTGGTGGATTTTTATAACAATATCGAATGTTCCTTGGGAGAAAACTTTAAAAATCTTTTCCTCAAAACATGCCTTGCCAATTTCCAAATAATTTTGTAGAATTGTTCATTTCGTGACCTTCTATCAGCTTATTTCAAGGCATGTTGTTTTGTGGAAAAAATGCCCTCCATGGGGTAAGGCTGTTATCCGAAAGAATTTGACCGATTTCCAATTTTTTATGTAGAAATTTTCATTTGTGTGACCTTCTATTAGAGTCCTTCAAGCCATGGCATGTTGATTGGTCGAAAAATGTTGCCTCCAGTGGGCAGGGCTTTTTTTGCCTTATATGGCTATCGTGAAAACTTTAAAAATTCTCTCCTTTGAGAGTATCTTGTCGATTCCCAAATAATTTTGTAGAAATGTTCTTTAGGAGAGACTCCTTCAGGCTATGTTGATTGGTATTTTTTTTAAATAAGGCTACTAGGGGACAGGGCTTTTTTCCCCTTATTATGGCTAATTTAACAACTTTATAAATCTTCTCTCCAGAAAACATCTCAAGAAATACTAATTAATTATGTTGAAATGTTCCTTATGTGACTCTACAAGGTCACTTCAAGCCATGTTGATTGGTTAAAAAACATGGCCTCCAGGGACTGGGGCTGTTTTACCCATATGCCCAGTGTAAGATTTAGAAAATTATTTCCTAGGAAACTTAATGTCTTGATACATAAATATTTCTTTGGTGACCATCAACATTCTATGTCAGATTATTTGACAAAAGACACACACCAACGAGTGTTGGTTATTTTGCTTTGTGGCAGTGGAGCTATACTGGTTCTCTTGGGCCTCTTGTTTTATTAGTCACATTACATTACTCAGGTGAGCTAACCAGACCCTCACATTATTTTATTCTTATTTTCCCACAATGTTTTCAATAGAGGTCTTGTACAGAATGTCTAAAAGCCTGTGTATCAGGGGCAAAATGAACTTATGCCTGTATGGAATTTCTCTAACTTTACCTGTTTTATATATAATCCCTTTCCCACCTTTAGACGCATTTTGAAGCATCTGCAGCAGACAACTTTTTAAAACATCAGGAAAAAAGGGGAAATTGCTCAAACAAGCAATTTCTCATTTTGCCTCTATGTTTTAAACTTTTTTCCGAAATTATCCCTACAATTATAGAGATTTTCCCTATTTTTGAGTAGACATTTTCAAAGTCGTCTGCTGTATGTGAGAAAGGATTAAATACCTGCTCTATCCGGCCCTCGTTAATGTTTCCTCCCAAAAACAAACTTGTTCCCACGCAGTCAGTTATGATTCATTATTCATTCACTGCTTGCTTCATCTTTTTCCCCCATGAAGACACACGTTGACGCCTCTGCAGCAGACAATTTTAAAATCATTGTGGCAAAATGAGAAATTTATCATAATGAGCAATTTCTCCTTTTGCCCCAATGTTTTAACCTCTTTTTAATAATTCAACTTTTGCTCATAGAGATTTGCCTTAATTTTGTCTTAATGTTTTCAGAGTCGTCTGCTTCAGACTTATTGCATGTGGGAAAAATGTTAAGTAATTTCTTCCTTTTCCAACAATATCGGAAGTACATGTAATTATCTACAGAAGCATCAGAACTTATATGTATCATTGAAAGGTTTTAACTATTGCCAATTGTTGTTGTTTTGTACTACAGTAAAACAGAGAAGAAATTGGCACCGGCACGATTATGCGGACAGCGGATCCACAAAAGTAAGTATCATACCTTGTATAAATTAGAATGATGTTTAACCCTTTCCCTCATATAAACGCTTTCGGACGCCTCTGCAGCAGACGGCTTTTTGAAAACATAGTAACAAAAGAAGAAATTGCACAAAACATGCAATTTCTCCTTTTGCTACAATGTTTTCCACTTTTAGTCATAGGTTATCCATTCAATTATGGAGATTTTCTATCTTTTGACAAAATACGTTCAAAGACGTCTGCTGCAGAATTGTCGTATGAGGGAAAGGGTTAAAGATTAGTCCGCTATGAAAACATGTTATAATAAATGTTGCATCAAAGAAATGGGAAGTGTTATTAAACCTTTCCCATATATACAATAATACTACAGCAGACGACTTTGAAAACATCTTGGCAAAAATATGGAAACTCTCTATGGATGAATGAATATAAAGTTGAAAACATTGTGGCAATTTCTACCTTTTCCCCAATGTTTTCAAATGTTGTCTGCTGCAGAGGCATCAGAAAGTGTCTGTATTTGGGAAAGGGTTCTGGTATTATAGACTGACAATATTACCCTTAACCTGACTGTAGTGTAACAATATATACTATAAATGTGTGTGTCATTTATTACACTGTCTTTTTAACGCTTTTCCACCTGCGGATGCATTCGATTTTGACAAATCTGCAGTTAAGAAATGTTAAAACATTGCAAAATGTGAAATTGTTTATAATAAGTAATTTTACCTTTTGTCACTCAATGCTTTTACCTCTTTTCAATATTTATCCTTTCATTTATGGAGATTTCAATATTTTGTCCTGATGTTTTCCAAGTTGTCTGCAGCAGATTTGTTGTTTGCTGGAAAGGGTTTAAAAAACATTCACAACTCTCTATTACCTTAAATGTTTCCTTTCAATCTAGAAGTGGTTCTTTTTCTCATATATGAGCCTATTTTACGAGATATGTTATGATATTTCTTTTATAGGCTGTTCAAACTGGTACTGTGATATTTATCAAGGAACTGAAAAGTCGATCATTCCCATCGTAAGTACTTATATTTGAATCTATACACAATATATTGTATGATTTTGAGCAATTTCCCCTTATTTCATAATCATCTCAACAGGCCATTCCTGCAGATACATCAGATGTTGTCTGTATCAGGAAGAGAACATTTTATTATCCCCTCGGCTAACAAAGTTTGCGATGGGGATATATTAACTGGACTGTCCATTCGTCCGTGCGTCCGTCCGTAACAACCTCGTGACCACTCTACACTGAACATCCTTCAACCAATCTTAACCAAACTTGGTATACAGTTAGTATATGGCAAGGTCTAGAAGCCTATTTATTTTCAAGGTTAAAGGTCAAGGTCAAAAATGGACTTTGAATACCAAGGGGATGCATCCTCTTTGCGGTGCCCTTGTTTAATTTGTTTATTCAGATTTTTCCTTTTTATGCTCCCTGAAATCTTTTTGGGGTGAGCATAATAGTTGTCGCTTAGTGCATTTGGTTGTCCATCCAGCTTTTGACCAGGCTATTTCTCAGCAAATACTGACTTGAATTAAATGAAACTTTATGGGAAGCTTCACTAACATGAGGAGATGTTCATATTAATTCCATGTACCGGTTTTGAGTTATTACTCTTTTCATTTCTTTATAAATATCGGCACCAACTGACTTGTATTCAATGAAACTTTGTGGAAAAATTCACTAAAAGAGGTTATGTGCATATTATAACCATTCCTGTGTCCTTGCTATAATTGGTTCCACTAATATCTTGTTTTCTTCAAGTACCGTTATTAGAGATAACCTTTTCTCCAACACTTTTATGGACAAAAACTTTAATTGTTGAAATCATGTTCAATTTGTATTGTATATATCAGAGCTGAAGAACTACCAATAAAAAGAGTACCGGGCCATGTGTTATGCAAGCAGTATTTTGATTCCTATGGACTGGATGTGCCAATCTTGGTTGATAAGAAAGATGGACTGGGTATGACGGTGCCTCATCCCAACTTTACTATTCAAGATGTGGAGGATCATGTTGGTAGGTGCAGATTTTAGCTTCCATTTTGTCAATGAGCCATGCTCAAGGTACACCAATATTAACATCATTGTTACTCATGTAGGAAATGACTTGCCAGCCCATCCATGCTAAAGATCCAAATAGATACAACTCTAAATAGTCTTCTTAAAACCTATGACATATTGACTTGGTCGCAAGTGCCGTGCCTTATGGTTGGTTTTTGCAGAGTGTCCCTCAAATGTTTATATGGTATGATATTTTGAGTTCAGTACAACTGTTATTTAGTTTACATCAATTAACCCTTCCCCACTTGTAGACGCATTTTGACGCATCTGCAGAGGAAGACTTTTGAAAACATTCTAATAAAAGGAGAAAAACTGCTCACATCAAGCAATATCACCTTTTGCCACAATGTTTTCAACTCAATTCAAGCATTTAACTTCAATACTTTTGCTCAGATGTTTTCAAAGTCTTGTGCTTTAGATTTGTTTTAAGTGGGAAAGGGTTAAGAAACAAAATATACAAATCATGCCCATTTCTGCATCCTTGATATCGAACCAGTACTAATGATCAGTTTGTGGGCAGCGATGCCAAAGTATAGCTCGTTCTTGCAGGATTGGAACATGAAGTCATGGGTCTAGCTCTGGCTATATTGCATGATAGGTTTAACCCTTTCCCTCATATAGACGTATTCTGACGCCTCTGCAGCAGACAGCTTTTTGAAAACATAGTAACAAAAGAAGTAATTGCACAAAACGTGCAATTTCTCCCATTGTCACAATGTTTTCCACTTTTAGTCATAGGTTATCCATTTAATTATAGAGATTTTCCATTATTTGACAAAATATGTTCAAAGTCGTATGAGGGAAAGGGTTAAAATCCTTTCGCACATGTAGATAGTTTTAGACACCTCTGCTGCAGATGACCTTTGAAAACAGCGTTGCCTAATGAGAAATTGATCATATTGAGCCATTATTCCTTTTACCCCAATGAATTTAACTGGATTGCATAATTACACTTTCATTTGGAGAGGTTTTCTAAATTTTCCCTAGATCTTTTCAAAACTGTCTACTGCAGATTTGTTGGTATTTAGGGAAGGGTAACTTATAGCATTCAATGTTTCTTGTACCCCAGGTTCTATGCGTGAGATAGATGTGATCGACGTTTCCCGCCAAGAAGATTACAAGATGTTAATGAGAGAATGGACCGAGTATTATAACAGTACAAACAGAGATAAGATATTTAATGTTATCAGCTTGGAGTTCTCCACTACCAGGTAAAAATCAAAATTGGTAAAGCTGATGGGATTTGTATTATAGAAAAAGTTTGCATCGATGAGTTACCCATTTTCTGCAATACATGTATATATGTAAACCGTCTCCTTTGGCCCTATTCCAAAAAACATTTTTAGCTTGACTTTTGGGAGATTATGAGAGCTATTGTACTCACCCTGATGTAGGCATTCAGCGTCACACAATGGTTACGGTTATGCATGCAAGTACATATATTTCACCATAGGTCAGTAACTATTGGATGTATTACATTGAAACTTTCTACAATGCTTCCAAACTATTGCACTTATGTAACCAATCAAGTAAGATAAGTCTATTCTGCATATAATGTAAAGGTTACTGTAGCCCTTTTTTTACTTAAAAAAAATATTGGTTAAAGTTTTGCATGCATCTACATTAAGAGTCCATATACCAGAAACTTCTTTAAGCATTGCATTGAAACTTTTAACATCACTGCCCAACCATCACACTTATTGTAAATAATGAAGTAAGATAACTCTATCCTGCATATAATGAAAATTATGGCCCTTTTTTACTTTTAGAAAGTCTGGGTTAAGTTTTGCTTGTAACTACATCCAGGGTTCACCCTGGCTCATTTTTCCTTTGCGCCAACACTTTCGCCGAATTCAAAAAGTTGGTGCCGTTTTCAAGACATTGGAGCCAAACTGGAGCCAGACCATTTTTTCTTAAAAACCTAAATTAAGAGTAGTTTGGGAAATACTGGTACCCACATTTCAGGTTGTTTATTTATCATGGATTACAGATAATTGGGTAGTATTAAAAACAATATTTTGAAAATCATGATATAACTCATCAACAAACATTTTCTTTTAAATTTTACATAATGTTTTCATTATAATTTATTTGTAATTTAGCTATCAAGACTTGAAGTGATGTAAATTAATTTATAGGCGATTACGTTTGTTTTGGGCATGTTTGGTCACGGACTCTTTCTTCAGAACAGAGCAACCAGTTGTGAAACTATTAGAAATCTGACATTCAAACAGACATCACAGTACATGGCTTTTAAATTTGATTCATATCTTAACAAGCTATTTCCATTTTTCCAAGACTCTTTGAACAGTCGATTTTCAGATATTTTAACTTTCCTAGCAGGTGGAATATCCACGGACTCAAGAGATCGCTTAGCTATTCTTAGAATTTCTAAAGTCTGACTGACATTTTTTTTTAAAAAAAAAGGGTCTTATATACAGCCTTGTCGGTACTTCAAACATACTGGGATATATTTTTAAACAATAGAAAGTTTGTAGCTATATCTAAAAATAACCCTGAAAGACAAAATGTTCACAAACAGCTACAAAAATGCGAGAGAATAAAACGGTATGCACTTTAATTAAAGTATTAAACTTTCCCATTAAAAACATCTACTTAAATCTCGCATCAACATATAATTGACACATAACACGATGCCGATATACACAGGAACGTGTCATCGCTAACAAACTTAACGATTAACATATAAACTGATCGACAAGGTGTGAAAAACAAACATTATCGTATCGTAAAGCTATCGGACGGACATCGATAAACAATGCTGGTACTCGCTTCACGCATTGAGTGATAAAGCCGTATCGCTGAATGCGGGAACCAGTCAAAATGGCCGACTCGTTTCGATCGAAAATTGATGTAAAATAGGTTGGCGCTAGCCATTTTCGCCGAATCTTATTTTCTGGCGCCACTTTCTTATTTCTTGTGCCATTGGCGCCGTTTGCGAAGCCCAGCGTGAACCCTGACATCCATATGTCAGAAATTAAAAAAAATATTGGTTAAAGTTTTGCATTAAAACTTTTAACTACCCTTCCCAACCATCACACATATGTAAAGAATCAAGTTAAATAACTATATCCTGCATTCAATGTTAATTATGGCAAAATTTAAAAACATTGTGGCAAAAGGAGAAATTGCTCATTTCCCTTTTTGTCACAATTGTTTTCAAAAGTTGTCTGCTGCAGAGGCATTAGAAAACTATATGTGGGAAAGGGTTAATTGGTTTTTCTTCTGAAAATCATGCTGTTCCCTAGGATGAATATGTCAAAGAAGCCACTAGAAAGATAATGTATAAATGATTTAACTTATGCATATCTATATTTATATATTTCTTAACAGATTATCAGACCTAGTCATTGTTCCGTCCTGTGTGCGTGAGATCAGTTGGGTTGTGAATGGTGTGTGGCCAGATCAGCTGCCGGATGACTGCACCTACACTCGTCCTGAAGTTCAGAAATACTGCCTCATGGGAGTGAGAGATAGTTTCACTGACTTTCACATCGACTTCGGTGGTACTTCTGTCTGGTACCATGTTTTAAGGGTAAGATTAACTTTTACATTGATTTTGGTGGTACTTCACTCTGGTACCATGTGTTAAGGGTAAGATTAACTTTTACATTGATTTTGGTTGTACTTCTGTCTGGTACCATGTGTTAAGGGTAAGATTGACTTTTACATTGATTTTGACTGTAGTTTAGTCTGGTACCATGTGGTAGGGGTAAGATTGACTTTTACATTGATTTTGGTCGTACTTCTGTCTGGTACCAGGTTTTATGGGTAAGAATGCCTTTTACATTGATTTTGGCGTTAGTTTAGTCTGGTACCAGGTTTTAAGGGTAAGATTGACTATCTGTGGTGCTTCACTCTGGTACCATGTTTTACGGGTAAGATTGACTTTGACATTTATTTTTGTCGTACTTCAGTCCGGTATCATGTTTTAAGGTTAAAACTGTCGTTCATATTGATTTTGTTGGTACTTCCATCTGGTACCATGTTTGAAGGTTAAAAAGTTCTGTCTTTCACATTGATTTTGTTGGTACTTCCATGTGGTACCATGTTTGAAGGTTAAAACTGTCTTTCACATTTATTTTGTTGGTCCTTCCATGTGGTACCATGTTTGAAGGTTAAAACTGTCTTTCACATTGATTTTGTTGGTACTTCCATCTGGTTCCATGTTCTAAGGTTAAAACTTTCTTTCACATTGATTTTGTTGGTACTTCCATCCGGTACCATGTTTGAAGGTTAAAACTGTCTTTCACATTACTCTAACCTGAAGCAAACTTTGAGAGTAATTTATATGATTTGAAAGAACTTTTGTTGACCTAATAATAGGCTGATTTTAAACTATCTGATGTAATCTATTGTCAAAACATATTGCGATAGTGTTTTAGGACCTAATTGAAAACATTGTGATAGAAGTAAGAACTAATGTAATTAACAATATCTTTAGCTACATTTTATTTTCTGAGGATGTCTATTGCATTTAACAAATGCATGTCCCGTTAGGGTAAGGGTGAACAAATTGTTAGAAAAAGTTGTTAACACATAAGATAATATTGTGTTGTATGTTTTGAAAAAATATGAGTTAACCCGTGCCTACATATAACGAATCTGTAATAGAAGACTTTGAAAAACATCTCAACAAAAATAGGGAAAATCTCTATGAATAAAAGTTTAATAATCAAATAGAGTTAAATAGATTATGGAAAAAGGAGAAGGTTTACAAAAGTTGTCTGCTACAGATGTGTCTATAAGTGGGAAAGGTGAAGAAAAAGCGTTACTGTTTAACTGATATCTATAAAGTTGTAACGTAAAAACCTAAGGAGAAGAAGAACTTACTTTTGAAATACAGTTAAAAGATTTGCTTGAATAGGAGAAATTTCTCTTTTATGAGGTTTCTCCTTTTCTCACAATGTTTTGATAGGATGTGTATAAGGAAACAAATTGATGACATATTCATATTGCCAAATTTTACAGGGTGAGAAGATATTTTACCTGATAAGTCCAACAAATGCAAACCTCAACTTGTATGAAACCTGGTTAAATGCATCAAATCAAAGTGAACTATTCTTTGGAGATCAAGTGGACAAGTGTTATAAATTGGTGGTTAGACAAGGCCAAACAGTGTTTATCCCAACGGGATGGATCCACGCGGTGTTCACTCCGATTGACTCTTTAGTGATTGGAGGAAACTTCCTACATTCGTATAATGTGCCTCTTCAACTTGAGTAAGTTTCTATACAATCCCATAACAGATTTACCATTTTCCTCACACGACAATTCTGCAGCAGATGACTGAACATATTTTGTCAAAAAATAAAAAATCTCTATAATTGAATGGATAACCTATAAATAAAAGTGGAAAACATTGTGGCAAAAGGAGAAATTGCTGGTTCTGAGCAATTTCTTATTTTGTCACTATGTTTTAAAAAAGTTTTCTGCTGCAGAGACATCAGAAAGTGTCTATATGAGGGAAAGGGTTAACCCATTCTTAAATACAGGAAACCTGTAGCAGCGGACCTTTAATTTAAAGAGTTTTGGCAAAATTATAGAAAATCTCTTTCAATGAATGTATAATCAATTTTTTAGAGCAAAAGCATAAAGGCAAAAGTAGAAATTGCTTTTTTAAAGTTTTTAGGATTAATTTTGCCTTAACCCTTTCCCACCTACAGATGCATTTTGACACATCTGCAGCAGACGTCTCACAAAAACATTTTTCAAAAGGAGAAATACATCAAACCGAACAATTTCTTTTTTTGCCACAATGTTTTCAGTAAATATACCTTCATTTATAAAGACTTTTCATATTTTATACAAAGTCGTCTGCTGCAGATTTGTTGTATGTGGTAAGAGGTTAAGCCACCATACCTTCAAAGGTTATCTGCTGCAAATGCCTGTAAAGTAGTCTTTTTTCAAAGCAAATGAAGAAAAGAATGTTGAACATTAAATTAAATTTATGTTAATAAGAAATATTTTTGGAAAAGGAGACATTATTACTTTTAACAATGTCTCAATTTGGCCCAAATCAAGTGAATTCTGTTGCAGATGTTCAATAACACTCCAGTGATCAATGCCTCCTAAACCACTGGACCAATATCAAACAATTAAAAAATGCTAGATCATGTTTCCGGTTTAAAAGAGTATAATTGATATGTTTAAATGTCTTTCCCTTCCAGAGTATATGCTATTGAGCGAAGGGTAAAGACACCTGAAAAGTACTTATTTCCAGCATATGAAACAACAAATTGGTATGCAGGAAAACATCTACTGGATATTTTAAATGGTATTCCACTTTTGATGTACTTCACACTTTATATTATTTGATATTTTTTACCCTTTCCTACATACAAATCTACCTTGGTCGAGTATTTAGTGTCGGATATTTGAAATCGGGCATCCGCAGGGCCTCCCCTGGCTATTTTATTTCTTTCGCCAAATTGAAAAAAAAAGGAGCCAAAATAAAAAAAGTTGGAGCCAAAATTTGAGCAAACTTTGAAAGCCAATTAAAAAAATAATCAATGGATAAAGGGTATAAAAAACACAGTAAAACGAAATGTATTGTTTTTATGCCCCCGGAATCACCGATTCGGTGGGCATCTAGTTTTTGGCCTGTCTCTTTGTCTGTCTCTTTGTCGAAAAAAACTTTAATCTTGACCACTACTTTTGAACCATAACAGGTACGGCTACCATATTTCACATGTGTATTCCTTGTAACATGACCTTTCTGTCAGTACCAAATTGTTTGACCTTGCGACCTTGACCTGTGACCTAGATGTTGCCATTCGGGGGCATCAGTGTTTCACAAACACATCTTGTTTTCTCTTTTATTTCATTCATGTCTTTAGTAATAGCACATGTTTTATTTATGAAATAACATAATATGTATAAAAAGTACATATTTTTCATTTCTGTTCCATTTAAAACATGATTATATTTACATATTTACATATAGTATAGATATAAGAACATCAGTCTCAAACCAGAATTCTGCGAGTCTTTAAACCAGCCCAAACCTTAAAGGCATCCTTAAAATCAAAATGTTCAACACTTGGGCCATCAAATGTTTGGTCATACACGCTCCTGATTACGGACCAAACACGGTGTTCAAATTCAAATGTACGTCCAATCAGAAACATTAAAGTACAAACAAACAAACTGTTAACGATCGTCCCTCTTTAATCGGTAATAACAGCACCAATCAATCGTTTATCACACTAATTTGTCCGATATATTGATAAAACTTGTGAAAAACAACAGTCGCTTGACCTTCACATTGTCAAGACTGCTTACCTGTTAAAGTTATCGCAAACGCATACACAGATATAAAACAGTCAATAGAATACTAAAATCATTGAAAATATACGCCGCTTAGAGCATTTATAAAACGAAATGGCAGCTTAATTTGTTGAGAATTTTCTTTCCCAAGCGTTTTCGCAAATTCTTTTTTTCTTGCGCCACTTTGATTATTTCTTCGCAATTGGCGACTTTGGCGACCGACAGCGGAGGCCCTGATCCGGGGTTTAATCCCCAGTCACAGCATGAAGGTCATGGTGGAGTACCCTTGCTCAAGACACATTTTCTAGCCTAATACTTATAATTTACCCAGGGATCATGAATAAGTGAAATGTTGCTATGATATAACTGAAATAATGTTGAAAACTATGTTTAACCCCAATAAAACAAACATGTATACAAAAAATATGCAGCAGACAGCTTTCAAACATCTGGGCAAAAATTTGATAAACCTGTATCATGAAAGTATAATTATTGAATTGATGTGGCAAAAGGTGAAATTTCTCAATAAGTCACACTGTTTTTAAAATTCCAACGCTACAAATACATCAAAATGTGTCTGCAAGAGGAAAAATGATAAGTGTCATCTTGAAAACTTTTGTGGTAAAACACTTAAACCATTCCAACATGCAAACACATTTTGACACATCTACAGTAGACATATTTGAAAAAAATTGTGGCAAAAGGAGAAATTGCTCATGACGAGTCATTTCTCCTTATGTTGGTTTATTTTTAGCTCAATCCAATTAAAATTGTACTTATTGATTTTCCTTGTCTTTGCCGAGATGTTTTGAAATTTGTCTGCTGCAGATTTATTCAAGTAGGGTAAAGGTTGACCCTCTGAGAGCACGAACTGATGTTGTGAATCCTTTGTCAACAGTGTAGACTCTTACCAGCCAGCACGTCCACGCTGTCTGACCTGACTCTACGCAGTTCAACTCAACATTTTTATTAGCTCACCTGAGCACACAGTTTATCTGAATGATATACTTGATGCCGTTAACTGTTTCCTATGTACAACAAATCTGTAGCAGATGACATTGAAAACATGTTGGCAAGAATAGTGAAAATCTCCATAAGTGAAAGTACGATTGTTAAATAGCAAGAAATTGCTCATTATGAACAATTTCTAATTTTGCCACAATGTTTTCACAAATCGTCTGCTGCAGATATCAGAATTAATCTGCAGGTGGGAGACCATCAATAAGGGTTTAAGTATTCAGTGTTAAACCTTTCTCACATACAGCAAATTTGCAGCAGATGGCTTTCAATACATCTAGGCAGAAGTATGGAAACACTATAATCATTGCATAGAGGTGAAAACATGGTGGCAAAAAGAGAAATTGCTCATTATGAGCAATTTCTCCTTTTGACACTATGTTTTCAGAAGTTGTCTGCTGCAAAAGCATCAGAAAGCATCTATATGTGAGAAAGAGTTAGTTTAAAAGTCAAAATTATATTATTAATACAAAATCAAATTGTACGAAAATAACTGTTTCATAAAGTTATATGGTGTTAATCACAAGGGTATTAAATATGAAAATAAATAGCCTCTGTTGAAGCTTTGCTGATGAAGAGGCTTGCCCGAGTCAACTGTAGGCATATCCATTAAGACACCAAATCACAAGAAACGCCTCATATACAAATGTAAGCATGTTTATAATTCAATTAAATTACTTGATTTTGTTGTTGATTTTCTGTAGAATTTATGGAAGATACTAAGAAACCTCCACAGTATGCGTTTGAAGGGGCAAAGGCGTTGGTGTTTCATCTGAGAAGTTGGACTCAAAGAAAAGATGTAAGTTTAAGTGTCTTAACTTACTTAGAGTAATTTATAAAAATTGGGAGTACAAATTGACTTTCCTGTTTTAACCCTTTCCCACATACAAAAAGTCTGCAGTAGATGTCTTTGAAAACCTTTAGGTAAAAATATGGAAAATCTCTTTAAATGAATACGAAGTATTGAAAAGAGTTGATGTATCAAAATGGGAAAAGGTTAACCTTTGGAATTTAATTTGTGATTTTTGAAGATTTTGATAAAACTTACATGATTTAGTTATTATTTATTATAACAACTGTTAGATACTTGGGAGTTTTGATACCATACTTTTTTGAAAAATTTAATTCTTCAGAGGACTAGATAAGAGGGAGTGTGAACTGGTCTTTTTCCAACAATATTTCTCGTATCGCTCAACCAAACATCATTATGTGTGTAATCAAAAGAATCGTCTCATTAAGATGATTCTTTTGAGTACCCACAACATAGGGTTTGATTGTCAAATAATGATTTAAGAAGATAAAAAATATCCCTTTTCTAGATCTCTGATTGTTTTTGATTATTTTCGGGATTCTCCTGTGAAAATGCGGGACAGACTTCAGTGCTTTATTCCCTACTTTACATCTTTAACCCTTTCCCTCATACGAAAATTCTGCAGCAGACGACTTTGAACATATTTTGTCAAAAAATAGAAAATCTCTTTAATTAAATGAATAATCTATGACTAAAAGTGGAAAACATTGTGACAAAAGGAGAAATTGCACGTTTTGTGCAATTTCTTCTTTTGTTACTATGTTTTAAATAGCCGTCTGCTGCAGAGGCGTCAGAAAGCGTCTATATGAGGGAAAGGGTTAAAGTTTTCCAAATGCAAATACCGACTCTGTAGACAAATTAAATGTTTAAAATTTGCATGAACAATGTCTTTTTGTTTAACCCTTTCTCTCATACAAGACACTTTCCAACGCTTCTGCAGCAGATGACTTTTGAAAACATTTTAACAATATGTGAATTTGTTCATAATAAGCAATTTCTTCTATTTCCGCAATGTTTTCAACAATGTGTATTTGATTATTATAACTACATTTTCAAAGAAATCCATAATTTTTACCAGATGTTTTCTAAAATAGTCTGCTGCATATTTGTTGTATGTGGGAATTGGTTAATGAAAAAGTTTCAAGATTGACTATTTAAAAAGGTCTAGTAATATATAGGTTATCTTTCTCTCAAAGAATACTACTTTTTGGAAATCTCTGTAGCTTAGAGATTGGCTGGGCAAAAGAAGACATTGCTCATAGCAAGTAATTTCTCTATAAGAATTTTGTTTTTAAGAAAAACTTGTTTAAGCTGTTCCAAATTTGCCATTCATATATATAACTTGTATCTGTACATGGTTTATAGAAGTAAAGTTGTTTAACCCTTTCCCTCATACGACAATTATGCAGCAGACGACTTTGAACATATTTTATCAAAAGATAGACAATCTCTATAATTGAATGGATAACCTATGACTAAAAGTGGAAAACATTGTGGCAAAAGGAAAAATTGCTCGTTTTGAGCAATTTCTTCTTTTGTCACTATGTTTTCAAAATGCCTTCTGCTGCAGAGGCCTCAGAAAGCGTCTATATGAGGGAAAGGGTTAATAATATGTGAGGTAATTTGTCAACACTTTCCCACATACCTAACGGCTGCAGCAGATTAATTTTGGTAGCACATACTAAAAATATAATACTTAATTATACAAATAAATGTATATGTATTGAATAAGAGTTGAAATTATTTTGGATAAAAGGAGAAATCAAAAAGCATCAATGTTTTCAAAAGTTGTCTGCAGCAGATTACAGGGGTTACGATAAGGAAGGTTATACAGCTCTTTTACCCACAATATCTCACAATATCAACCAAACCAAACCCTATGTTGTGGATACTCAAAAGAATCGTCTCATTGAGACGATTCTTTTGAATACCCACAACATAGGGTTAGAGGGTAAAATAAGGATTAACTCCCCTTATCTAGAGCACTGAGTTACGGACGGGTCTGTATGTGGGAAGGTGTTAATTTCTGTATCTAGTATAATTAAGTCTTGTTTTCTTCTCTTCCTGCATAACAGCTGAACCTATTACTAGTGAGTTAAAACAACAATATTAGATTAATATTTTTCCCTCATAAAGACAAAATAACAACAGCATCATCATAAATGGTTACCGTTATTCATATATCCTTTCGTAAATATTTTTCTGTTTCTGAAATTTTTTAACCTCATCTTTCATCTTCATATATACTCATAATTTTTGGTTGGAAAACATGGCCTTCAGGTGGCACCAGAAAAGGGATAAAATAACAAAACTTTGAGATTTTTATCCTGAAAGCTTTTGTCTGATTTCAAGGTGGTTGACCTTTAGGTACTCTACAACAATTAGTCATGCTATATTATTTTGTATAAAAACAATGGCCACCAGGGTCTGAGGCTAGCTACCAATGTTCATGGCAATGCAAGCATACTGTGTTATAGGACTAGCATAACCTAGTCATTAGAATGATTATTTAATCGCCTAAATGGTGTAGTGGTAGAGCATTTGCCTCTGTTGCGGGTGATCACATGTTTGATCACCGACCAGGTTATACCAAAGACTTTAAAAAAGGTAGCTGCCGTCCTTGGCGCTCAGGGTTGTGGGGTTAGCATTATGACTGACTGGCTGGTATCAGGATGAATGGACCAGTAGTACTGGCAACTTACCCAAGAAACGCAGTAATAACTGAAAAATGGTTAAAAGTGGCGTAAACGAAAACGGTAAAGAAAAAATGATTTTAGCCCTTTACAAATGGTATAACTTGTGATATGACCTAGACAAAAACCTATTATACATAATTATGTCAATGTGAATTGTTATACGTCTAAAGAGTTTAAATACAGTTTAAATAAATGAACAGTTGTGTTGGCAGGTAGTAATCTTGTATTTTCACTTATAAACATTCTGCTGATAATTTGGCCAAGTCAATGTCACTTCATGTAAAACACATATCCTCTGTATTATGTCATCATTGAAATGCAGAGTTTGTGACACTGCAGCATTTATTGTGAGTCTTGCTAGTCAGTTTCAACATTTGATTGCAACATTATAAACTGTTGATGATTTGTTTTATGGAGCTTTCCCACATAAAACAAATTTGAAGCAGACACCGTTTGAAATAATCATGGCAAAACTATATGAACTTTGGTTTTTTCAAGGTTTTTTTTATAATTATTAAAAACAGTTGATAATATTGTGGCAAATGGAAAAATTGCTTATCATGAGCAAAAATTCGCCTTTAGCCACAATGTTTTCTAATGTCATCTGATGTAGATGGGTCTTTATATAAGAAAGGTGTTAGTGTGAAAAATACAGAATTTACTTTTTATCTTTTCTCACTCTGCTTCAAAAACGTACAATGATATATTATCTAGACCTTTCATATGGTCATTATGTGTTTTCAATTTCGGAGAGGCTAGACAAAGCTTATCATGCAATGGTTCGTGCTAAAAACTAGATAACACTTTTCACTGAAGACGCCTCTTGAAAACATTTTGGAAAAAGGGGGAATTTCTTTTTAAACAAAGGCTGTGAATACATGCTCATTTGTACCACATAATATACATCACCATTAGTACTTAAAATTAGGTGCTTGCTCATTGTTTAGATATTCTTCGTCTCATTCATAAAAATCAATCATGGATTTAATTATTATGATTTTGCGTCCAAACAATCCAAAAGTTCAATTATTTTTATCAAATTGAAATACAGAAAAATCACTATATGTGATATATTTTATAAGAAGCAAATTATCATTGCTAATTGTTATATAATTTTGTTTATCTTACCCCTTTCTCAATTACAGACACATTTTGACATATCTACTGCAGGCAATTTTCGAGTACATTGTGGATTAATGAGCAATAAATGTTTTCTAATTCATTGATGTGCTTTCATTTATAGATATATCAAGATGTTTTCAAAATGGTCTGCTGCAGATACACCAAAGTTGATGCATGTTGGAAAGGGTTAATATTTATGAAATATTCAAAAGCATCTGACTACACCTTTCTCAACCTGCAAAGGTTGACCGTTGAAAACATTGTGCAAAAGAAAAAATTTGCCCATGTTGAGGAATTTCTTCTTTTGCCACAATATGTTTAATTCATTCAATAATTAAACATTTGTTTCTAGAGGTTTTTCATTATACCATCTAGATATTTTCAAAGTTGGATTTAGGAACTGGTTAATATGACTAATATCTATATATATATTTCCACAAAAAAAGGGATAAATTTGCAGAATATTATTATTCTATACTTTAACCTACTTAGGTAGCTATCTTAAAGTTAAAACTGATCTAATTTTGTTATATTGTCTTGGCTGGAAAAATATGTCACTACTTGTACTTTGTATGTGCTACATATACTCTGGAATGGCTGGTATATACTTAGTGTACACCATTGTGTTTTCTCAAGCTTTCTTCACTCATATAGATTAAATTAACTAACCATTTTGACAAAGATTCATTTTATAAATATTAAGTTTATTCCTAATTTTAATAAGGCCAATCTCTGGCTTAATTGAAAAATGTTAGTTTCTTGTAATTTTATTTTTATCTGAACCCTTTCCCACATATAGACACTCTCTTAAGCTTTTGCAGCAGACGACTTTTGAAAACATTTCAACTTTTTTCAGTAATTATACCTTCATTTATAGAGATATTCTGTGTTTATGTCAAGATGTTTTCAAAGCTGTCTGCTGCAGATTTGTTGTATGTGGGAAATGGTTAAGCTTATCAATTTGCAAAGATATAGAAGAAGTTAAATATTGATGAACTTTTCAATTGGAGAAGGATGAAGATTCAATGAACCAATTTTAGTTGCAGAAACAGAAATTTAAAGTAAAACAGAAAAAAGCTTTATTTTATGCTAACATTTCTGTAATATTGTGTATACATATATAGTACTCCCTTAGTCTTTGTACTTGTATACCTTAATGATTTTGTAAGTGTTTGATTCCAATATTTTCTCTTTGTCAAAGATACATTTTTGCATCTAATCTTGGTAAAAATGAAGACTTTCATTGCTTGGATATAAAGTTTTACTGACTTTCTTTTTCATAATGCATGTCAAATGCTTGTTTATTCCCATTTCTTACTTCTACATTTATATTATTATACATGTGAGTTTAGATCAACCGAGCCAAAGGCTCAAGGTGATCTATTTTGATCACTCTATGTCTTCAAACAATATATCCTTAACCCTTTCCCTCATACGACAATTCTGCAGCAGACAACTTTGAACTTATTTTGTCAAAACATAGAAAATCTCCATAGTTGAATGGATAACCTATGACAACAAGTGGAAAACATTGTGGCAAAAGGAGAAATTGCACGTTTTGTGCAATTTCTTCTTTTGTCACTATGTTTTCAAAAAGCTGTCTGCTGCAGAGGCATCACAAAGCGTCTGTATGAGGGAATCCTTAACCACTGGATGAATTTCAAGCAAATTTCACAGGAATATACCTTTGGTTGTTCTTTTCAGAAGTGATCAGATTTACATTCTATATAGAAATTAAGTTGCTGCAGCACTGCCCCAATATCAACTAAACTTCACATGAATATTCCTCACTTTTCAAATCTGTTCAAAGAATTAATGCATGCATGTTACACATCCTTAACTTATGAACTGTTTCACTTACAGTTTCCAACACTTGCAGTTTCATTCCCAAGCTTGATCAAATTTCCCCCAATATTTAAGCAGTATTAGTATGGGCTGTACATTGGGATTATGCACAACGGTTTTCCATATGTTGTCCACTCTCTAAGTTGAATTATTTTCATCCGATCTTCACCAGACTTGTTGAAAATGTTTGTGGGCATAATATTAGGCCAAGTTCGATAACCAGCCAAATAATCCAAGGCACTTTTGGATTATGGCCCTTGATTTATCCAAAAATAACCATATTCTTCTTGACTGCTCTCTTATTCAAACAGTTTTCATCACATCTTCATTGTGTAGGCATAATTTCTAGGCCAAGTTTGAGATCAAGGCAAATCGCTCAAGGCACTTTTGTCCAGGTCACTGTAGACGTTCCAGAGTTATGCCTCCCTTTATTTTGACATTTTGTCACTCTTGTTTATGAAAAGGATTTATGTTTTGCTGAGTACAACTGCTTATTTTAGCTACATTTAACTGCATAGAATTTAGAAATTTACAAAACGTCATTAGAGAGTAGCGTTCTTGAGAGGTTCTAGGTTTTAACCAAAACAATTTTGAAAACATCTAGGCAAAAATATAGAAATTCTATTTAATTGAAAGTATAATTATTCAGAAGAATTGAAAACATTTTAGCAAAAGGAAAAGTTTCTCATGATGAGCTATTTCTTCTTTTGCCACAGTGTTTTCAAAATTGGTCTGCTGCAGATATGTCTAATTGCTTCTGTAGGTGGGAGATGGGATTTAAATATAATGGTTGCCTTGCTTCAGAGTATAACCAAATGCTAGATACTTATATTAGGTAACACTTCAATACTCGCATCATTTTTAGCTTGTCTGCTTTTCGAAGAAAAAAAGTCAGGTTATTTTGATACCCTTTGCGTCGTCTGCGTGGTCACAAAACTTTAGCCATATACCTCATAACTCAAAAGTGTTCAACATTGTACAAATGTACACAATGTCATGTTCCTAGGAACAATACGCATGCCAAGTCATATAACTCTGGCTTTAATGATTATTCAGTAATGCCCTTTCTTCGACTTAGAAAAACAGACAAGCTTTGGCGTTCGCTCCAAGGCGCTCTTGGTTATTGTGTGTGTCTCAATTCAAGTATTTTAAGCATGAATATTTTTCCCTTTTCTATCTTCATTTTCAGTTTTTAAGATACTAAAAAAATAAAGAAATAAATGAAGAATGGAAGTACATGTATAATTAAAAACTCATCAAAGTAACTGAAGAGTTTACCTTACATGATATTGGTTTTGTTAACCATTTCTCTCAGTTAGACGCCTTCGGTTGCCTCTGCAGCAGATGGCGTCTGAAAACATTGTGACAAAAGGAGAAATTGCTCAAAACAAGCAATTTCTTCTTTTGCCACAATGTTTTCAAATCTTTTTAGTAATTATACCTACATTAATAGAGCTTTTCCGTGTTTTTGCCTGGATGTTTTCAAAGTCAGGAATAATTTAGTTAAAATATGGAAACTCTATAAATGAAAGAACAATTATTGAATATAGTTGAAAACATTGTGGCATTAGGAGAAAGTTGTCTGCTGCAAAGGCATCATAAAGCGTACTGTATGTGGGGAAGGGTTAACCACCTAGCTGATTTGATATTTATTGACTCTTGCAAAGTGCAAGGAAAGAATGAAAATCTGTACTATGAAAATACTATTCTGAGAAAAACATTGATGGCAAAAGAAATTTGCTCACTGTGACTGTGAACTATATATTCCTTCTTCCTAAAATGATTTGGAAAGTGTTCTGTTACACATATTTCAAATTAACCCTTTCCCTCATACAACAATTCTGCAGCAGACGACTTTGAACATATCTTGTTTGTCAAACAACAGAAAATCTCTATAACTGAATGGATAACCTATGACTAAAAGTGGAAAACATTGTGGCAAAATGAGAAATTGCTCGTTTTGAGCAATTTCTTCTTTTGTCACTATGTTTTCAAAAAACTTTCTGCTGCAGAGGCCTCAGAAAGCGTTTATATGAGGGAAAGGGTTAAAGTTATAATATGAAATAAAATTAATGGATTTATTTTAAGTTTAGGATTGAGGAATTTAGGCCTTTTATTAGGTATTGGAATAAACACATGCAGGGTTGTATGTCTTGTGTAAACCCTTTCCCACACACAACATGCCTGCAGCAGATGACTTTGAAAACATTTTGGCAGCAATATACTGTATATGGAAAATCTCTTTGATTTAATGTATAACAGTTATTGAATAGAGTTAAACACATAGTGGCAAAAGTAGTGATTGCTACTTTTGCCAAAATGTTTTCTGGTCTTCTGCTACAGATGGGCTTATTTTATATGATAATATAATGTTTATATTTTTTCTCCAATAGTTTTCAAAATCAGCAAAACATGATGTGCCTGAGTACATTCAATATGGACAGTTGTTGAAGGAACTAACAAAGGCGGTGAAAGCATGCGAAGAATTACAGGTAATTTTAATTTGTCTATCTTGATTGCATAAATTTATAGTTGCTGAGTGTTCAGCTTGGTTTTTTTTTTTTGGACAGTACATCCTTAGTTCATTCACCTCTCACGGAATCCGCTGTGGTCGAGTGGTTAGCGTCGGGGATTTCGAAACCGGGTGTCCCGGGTTCGATCCCCAGTCGCGGCAATTCGGTCATGGTGGAGTGCCCTTGGGCAAGGCACATTTTCTAGCCTAGTACTGGTTTGTTCACCCAGGGAACATGAATAATAAAATTTAAATGCGCGCTAAATGACCTTAGCTGTCGATGCGCCATAAAACAATATACTTCATTCATTCACCTCTCACACTGGTCATAGTGGAATTCACCTGTGCAAACAAGGCACATTTCCTAGCCTATTACTGGTTTCTCATCCAGGAAACATGAAACAGTGTTCTGTCGAAATAAACAAATAATGAATTTTGATTGCTCTAATTCTATTATGCAGACAATTTTGAAAGCACTGCATCAAATGGAGTAATGATAAAATTGTTGGTAAAGAGCAATTTATTTGTACTGTTTCATTATTTTTGTTAAAAATGCTAATATTGAAGAGTTTAGTTATGTAATATCCATGTTATTTGTTAACACTTAATCCTTCCTCACATACAACAAATTTGTAGCTGAAAACATCTAGGCAAAAATTTAGAAAACCTCTATAAATGAAAGTCTAATTACTGAACAAATTTAATGCACTCTGGCTAAAGGAGAAATTGTTCATATGAATGCTTTCTTCTTTTGCAACAATGTTTTTAAATGTCTTCTGCTACAGAGGTGTAAGACAGAGTCTGTAAGTGGAAAAGGGATTAATTACCTAATGAGTTAACTCTTTCAGTTTAAAGGAGACTCTTCCATGTTCAAAATAGGGCATCTCCATTGCTCACGTAATAAGAGTTTTGGTATATTTTGATTAATAAAAGGCAATCTATGCTGATTTCAGCTCATTACGAGCTGACTCGCCTGAATCTGTATTGTTTTTAGCTCTACTGGCCAAAGGCCAGAAGGGCTTATGTCGTGGCGATTTGTCCGTCGTGCGTGCGTCTGTGCGTCCGTAAACAATTTCTTGTTAACACGATACAGTCTTTTGATTGTATCTCAACTAAACTTATACAGTAGTTAGATATCCATGAGAGCTCGGCTCCTTTCGAAAACCAGCCAGATCCGCCCATGCATGACTGGATTATGGCCCTTGAAATGGTCAAAATTGCTATAAAAGAGCTTGTTAACACGATACAGTCTTCTTTTTTTATTGTATCTCAACCAAACTTATACAGTAGTTAGATATCCATAGCTCGGTTCCTTTCGAAAACCAGCCAGATCCGCCCATGCATGACTGGATTATGGCCCTTGAAATGGTAAAAATTGCTATAAAAGAGCTTGTTAACACGATAGTCTTCACTTTTGATTGTATCTCAACCAAACTTATACAGTAGTTAGATATCCATGAGAGCTTGATTCCTTTCGAAAACTAGCCAGATCCGCCCATGCATGACTGGATTATGGCCCTTGAAATGGTCAAAATTGCTATAAAAGAGCTTGTTAACACGATACTGTCTTCACTTTTAATTGTATCTCAACCAAACTTATACAGTAGTTAGATATCCATGAGAGCTCAGTTCTTTTCGTAAACCAGCCAGATCCGCCCATGCAAGACTGGATTATGGCCCTTGAAATTGTCCAAATTGCTATAATTGAGCATGTGAACACAATAGAGGCTCCATTTACTATCTGATCTTCACCAAACTTAGATAGTAGTTAAATATTGATGAGAGCTTGGTTCCTTTTGAAAATCAGCCAGATCCGCCCATGCAAGACTGGATTATGGCCCATGAAATTGTAAAAATTGCTATAATACAGCTTGTGAACACAAAAGAGCCTCCATTTACTATCCGATCTTCACCATACATACATGCTCTGGATTGAAAATGACCAAAGAACCATACCAGTAGAGCATAGGCCCTCATGGGCCTCTTGTTTAAAATCTCAAGCCATTGGGGCTAAAATAAAAAAGGAAGAACTATTGCTGTAGAAATAAACGCTGCCAGACTTAACATTTAGTTATGCTTAGTGCTTTCTTTTATTCCACAGAAACCAAGTCCTATTAAGGGGCGGAAAAGAGAGAAAAAGAGTAAGAAGAAAGAAAAGAAAAAAATTCCTGAGAAACAAATGGGGGACATAGATATCCTACACAAGCACACCCAAGACAAGCTACTAGAGATGGAAATGGCGCAGAAAAAGAACATTTATAACTTTGATGAGGTACAGTCAATCTTTTGTTAGGAGTCACCTCAGTTAAGCAGCCAATTTGTACTAACACTTTCCCTCATACGACAATTCTGCAGCAGACGACTTTGAACGTATTTTGTCAGATGGATAACCTATGACTAAAAGTGGAAAACATAGTGGCAAAAGGAGAAATTGCACGTTCTGTGCAATTTCTTCTTTTGTCACTATGTTTTCAAAACGCCGTCTGCTTTAACCGTTTCCCTCATACGACAATTCTGCAGCAGACGACTTTGAACATATGCTGTCAACAAATAGAAAATCTCTATGATTGAATGGATATTAACCTAAATGACTAAAAGTGGAAAACATTGTGGCAAAAGGAGAAATTGCTCGTTTTGAGCAATTTCTTCTTTTGTCACTTTGTTTTCAAAAAGCCGTCGGCTGTAGAAGCGTCAGAATTTATTCTTATTTTACGTGTATTTAAGCAGCCAACTGTGTTCAGCAGCCACATTTGGCTCTCCACTGGGTGGCTGCTTAAGACAAGTCTGACTGTTTTTAACTATTTACTCCAGCGGTCATCATAACTACACTAAACTCTGAAAGTATTCTTAGTGCTCAGATATTAACTCCATGCTCCAAATGATACTTCTGATTGACCAATTTCGAGAGTGTGATCAATCAGTTACTTGAGCACGAATTCAGAGTATAGAGTAAATATTTATAGTTTGGGAGTCAGCCATTTTTGTTTTATTCAAAAAGAGTTTGGCAACAGACTTTTGATGACTCTATTTCATTTACTGGCAGTTCTAAGGCAGGCAAACTCACTTAAAAAATTATCATTATGACATATATATATATATATACAATTTGAAATTTGGAATTGGTTATATTTATATAGTTTTACAAATTTGTTTCATAAGGACAATGTATGTCCTCACTCATCAGAAACTAAGTACATAGTTAATAATAAACTATATAAATTTATAAATTTTGGTATTACTTTTGTAGATAAATTAATGATTTTAGATAGTGAGATAAAGGGTAAATATACCTTTTTCAAGCAGTGTCTGCATTGTTATTTAAACAAACTCTTAAGTTATGGGCCAAATAATGATTTTTATAAAGAGTATGAAATAAACCTCTTTTCGAAAATTCCGTACATGTGTATGAAAACCTGGCTCAGGATTGTTAGCGCAATAAAATAAACTCAATCCTGATAATACTCTTATTCTACCGGCTCTTTTAGCCCTTTCCCTCATACGACAATTCTGCAGCAGACGACTTTTAACACGCTTTGTCAAAAAATAGAAAATCCCTATAATTGAATGGAAAACATATGACTAAAAGTGGAAAACATTGTGGAAAAGAAGAATTTGCTTGTTTTGAGCAATTTCTTCTTTTGTCACTATGTTTCAAAAAGCTGTCTGCTGCAGAGGCGTCAGAAAGCGTCTATATGAGGGAAAGGGTTAACCCTTGCATCCATGTGACACCTTTTAAGGCATCTACATCAGACAATTTTATTAAACATTGTGGCAAAATGAGAAATTGCTCATGATGAGCAATTTCTCCTTTTACCATAATGTTTTCAATTCTATTCAATCATCACACTTTAATTCATAAACATTTTTCATACTTTTACCAAGATGTTATCAAAGTCGTCTGCTGCTGATTTGTTGTTATGGGAAAGGTGTAAAACCTCATCTCCAGTAAAAGAAAGATGAAATCTGATAAATTGATGGTTGATGACATCCCAGGGCTACAGATAAGAAGCTTTTTTGCTTTAAAAAGCAAAAGAATTGTCAAAAAAAGCAATTCTTTTTAAAATTATGAGTACTCAAAAGCAAATTAAAAGTAAATAAAGCAATTATTAACATTTGTGTTGCTTAAATTGTTTACATCAAACAAGATCCGAATGGAACCTAAAGTATATAAGCTTAGATGTACACTGTGCATACAGATTAAAGCAAAACTAATCTTAAAAAGTGTCTGGTCCATGAATGAGGGATCCCCCAAATATGTTTATAAAACAACATTGAAATATTGTGAGAAAAGGAGATTTTGCTTATTATGTCTCCCTTTGCCACAATGATTTCAAGTTGTACGAAGAGCAATTTCAAAAAATTAAGGTGTAAAATTATCCCTGTACTCGAAATTTGAAAAAACAATAATTGTCTGAAAAACAATGGGGTAAATACCCAAAACACTGAAAAAGTTATCTGTAAGTTATCTGTAGCCCTGCATCCTGTCACAAAAGAACACAATATTAAACTTAATAAAATATATTTACTATACAAATACACATAGAATCTTAAAGTGAACCTTTCATAATTTAATTTGAAAGTATATTGAAATAGTTTTTATTAGCTCGACTTTTGAAAAAAACGAGAGCTATTGTCATGACCCTGGCGTGGTAGTCGGCGGCGGCGGCGTGGTCGTCCGGTTAAGGTTTTTTGTTAAGCTCATTTTTATGCCCCCACGGAATCTCCGATTCGGGGGGCATATATATAGTTTTTGGCCTGTCTGTCTGTCTGTCTGTTGGTCTGCACGTCTGTCTGCACAAAAAAACCTTTAACCTTGGCCATTACTTTTGAACCATAACAGGTACGGCTACCATATTTCACATGTGTATTCCTTGTGACATGACCTTTCTGTCAGTACCAACATTTTTGACCTTGCGACCTTGACCTTTGACCTATATGTTGCACTTCTCGAAAAAAACTTTAACCTTGGCCATTACTTTTGAACCATAACAGATACGGCTACCATATTTCACATGTGTATTCCTTGTGACATGACCTTTCTGTCAGTACCAACATTTTTGACCTTGCGACCTTGACCTTTGACCTAGATGTTGCCATTCTCGAAAAAAACTTTAACCTTGGCCATTTCTTTTGAACCATAACAGGTACGGCTACCATATTTCACATGTGTATTCCTTGTGACATGACCTTTCTGTCAGTACCAACATTTTTGACCTTGCGACCTTGACCTTTGACCTAGATGTTGCCATTCTCGAAAAAAACTTTAACCTTGGCCATTACTTTTGAACCATAACAGATACGGCTACCATATTTCACATGTGTATTCCTTGTGACATGACCTTTCTGTCAGTACCAACATTTTTGACCTTGCGACCTTGACCTTTGACCTACATGTTGCCATTCTCATTTTTGTTTTTAACCTTCCCCACTTCTTTTGAACCATAACAGGTAAGGCTACCATATTTCACATGTGTATACCTTGTGACATGACCTTTCTGTCAGTACCAACATTTTTCACCTTGCGACCTTGACCTTTGACCTAGATGTTGCCATTCTCGAAAAAAACTTTAACCTTGACCACTACTTTTGAACCATAACAGGTACGGCTACCATATTTCACATGTGTATTCCTTGTGACATGACCTTTCTGTCAGTACCATTATTTTTGACCTGGCGACCTTGACCTTTGACCTAGATGTTGCCATTGGGGGCATCAGTGTTTCACAAACACATCTTGTTTTTTTTTTTTTTCTCCCTATCAGTCGAGCGTCTGTGCCGTACGCGGTGCTCTTGTTTTTCATTGCCTCTCTTTTCTATAATTGCTAAAAGTTGTTTTTATTATGTAACCCACAACTTCACATGGCTTTTCATAGGTCGTCTGCTTTACAATTATCAGGCTAATAATTTCACAAATCTAGATAACTGTAATTATATTGATAAAAAGTTGAAAATATTGCAATAAAAGGTAAATTTCCTCGTTTTGAGCAATTTCACCTTTTATTGCAATGTTTTCAAAAGTCGTCTGCAACAGCAGGCATCAAATGTCGTCTGTGTGAAGTAATGGGTTAAAGCAAATACAATTCTGTTCTGTTTAAGGAGGAAGATGAAATGGTGTCACCCTCCCTTACACGGCTCCCCAAGTCGGGAGCTCTCATTGAGCCGTCTGATACAGGAGATATGGATTCTCCCGAGAAAATGGCAGCTTCCAAAAGGTCCCTTACACTCAAAGTGTCTAACGGCAAGATTGTTAGGTAAGTTCAGTGACATTCAGCTATTAACCCTTTCCCTCATATAGACGCTTTCTGATGCCTCTGCAGCAGACGGCTTTTTGGAAACATAGTGACAAAATAAGAAATTGCACTAAACGTGCAATTTCTCCTTTTGCCACAATGTTTTCCACTTTTTGTCATAGGTTATCCATTCAATTATGGAGATTTTCTATGTTTTGACAAAATACGTTCAAAGTCGTCTGCTGCAGAATTGTCGTATGAAGGAAAGGGTTAAAACTTTTTCCACATACAACAAATCTGCTTCAGAAAAGTTTTTAAAAAAAACATTTTGAAAAGCTTTTTAACCCCTACCAACATACAATAAATCTACAGCAGATGACTTTGAAAACAGGCATGCAAAAACATGGAAAACCTTTATAAATGAAAGTATAATGACTGAAAATGTTGAAAACATTGTGGCAATAGGTGAAATTGCTCGCCTGCTGCTATTGCGTCAAAATGCGTCTTCCGGTGGGAAAGTGTTTATTATGAAATACATTGTGGCAAAAATAAAAATTGCTCATTTTTCAAAAGTCAATTTCTATTGTCAGTTGTCTATGAAATATTATATATACCAACTGCTTTGGATAAAGCTATAAGTATAAGAATGTAGTGTTGTGAAATAAGGTATTTGTTATCAGTATGTTTTGGTTTAACCCTTTCCCAAATGCACATGGTTTGATTTATTTGTAGCTGATCACTTTTGAAAACATTGCTAGTTATTTTGTATGGTACAATGTTAAACTCCATTAAATGATTACACTTTTGTTTATTGAAAATTCTCATAGATTTGCCGAATGGAAATGAAAAAAGAAATCCTTCCTATTTTCTATCAAACTTGATACAATAAATTTTCTTCATGAATGTTTTAAAGGAGTTGACTTAATGATGCATATCTGGTTAACCCTTTCCCTCATACGACAATTCTGCAGCAGACGACTTTGAACATATTTTGACAAAAATAGGAAATCTCTATAATTGAATTGATAACCTATGACTAAAAGTGGAAAATATTGTGGCAAAAGGAGAAATTGCTCGTTTTGAGCAATTTCTTCTTTTGTCACTATGTTTTCAAAAAGCTGTCTGCTGCAGAGGCTTCAGAAAGCGTCTATATGAGGGAAAGGGTTAACACATAAAGGATCATTTCGTTTTCAGTGAAGGAAAAAGAGGGAAGAAAGGGGAGTTTCAGCCGTTCGTGCCGAGTGACCATGACGATAGTGATCAGGAGAGTCTTGTAGTGGATGAGAACCCTTCTAAAGCTAAACGGTTAAAGCTAGATCCATCAGATCAACCAAAACTAAAGCTCAAACTTTCTAGTAAGTTTTTCAAATTCCATTGTAATAAACCTTCCCTGATATATAAGAATTATATCACCTTTGCAGCAGACAACTTTTTAAGCAGCAGACGGCTATTTGAAAACATATAAGTGACAAAAGAAGAAATTGCACAAAACATGCAATTTCTCCTTTTGACACAATGTTTTCCACTTTTAGTCATAGGTTATCCATTCAATTAAAGACATTTTCTACTTTTTGACAAAATATGTTCAAAGTCGTCTGCTGCAGAATGGTCGTATGAGGGAAAGGGTTAAATGGAAATATATCTGTTGAAAGGGCTTGAAAACACTGGCAAAAGGAGAAATTGCTTGTTTTGAGCAATTTTTCTTTTTGTCACGATATTTTTAAAAGTAGCCTGCTAAAGAGGCGTCACTTTTTTCTTACATACTTTGAGCTATTGAGCTGGAATTTTATAAGGCTTTGTAGTGATGTGTCACAGATCAAGTTCATATTTCCTGGGATTTCGTCAATTTTTGAATGAGTTATGCCTCTTTTTGGACTTAGAATATTTGTTTTCCGCACTTTTTTTCTACATGCTTTGATGTATTGAGCTGAAATTATGTATATGGCTTTGTAATCAAGTGTCACATTTGCTTATTTGTCGCATGTGGGAAAGGGTTAAACCTTTTTCTATCCCAGTTCTATCAATCATTTTTTCTTTTCAGTTAACACGCCAGCAAAAGATCCCCCTAGCAGCATAAAATCAGAAACCATTATTAGCAAGACGCCCATCATTAAACCGCCCATCAACAAAATGCCCATCAGCAAGACGCCCATCAGCAAGACGCCCATCAGCAAGACGCCCATCATTAAAGCGCCCATCAAATCTCCCATCAAAAAAGCGCCCATCAATAAATCGACCATTTCATCACAGATAGATCGCCCAGAACCACAAACTAATAAGTCACAGACTCTGTCATCTACTTTGCCTTCGTTACCTTCCGTATCGACATTGAAAAAAGTCACACCAGTGCCACCTATATCTACCTTACTATCACCTCTCTCCCATAAACTTTCTCAAAACAAAGATTTAACACAGAACGCTAATGATCGAAAAGTGAAAACAGAAATTAAAAGTGAATTGACGCTTAGTGATATCATCAATCAATCGGCATTGAGTAATACAACTTCAATATTGGGGAAAGTGGAGCCAGGGGAGGATGGAGAAGATGGTCAAGAAGATCGGATGAATATTCCCACCATTAGAGGGGGTCTGAATGGTAGTATCGCGGATATACTAGAGGCCAGTGGTTACGGTACGGAAACGGCCTTCACTGTGGATGATGATATTAAGTAAGTCCCTGAACATCACCTGATGTGCTCATTGGTTTAGCCCACTGACACATACATGTATGACAAAACTGCTGCTGCTGCAGAGGACTTAACTATTGTTTTTAACCCTTTCCCACATACGACAATTCTGCAGCAGACGACTTTGAACATATTTTATCAAAAAATAGAAAATCTCTTTAATTGAATGGATAACCTAATGACTTAAAGTAGAAAACATTGTGGCAAAAGGAGAAATTGCTCGTTTTGAGCAATTTCTTTTTTTGTCACTATGTTTTCAAAAAGCTGTCTGCTGCAGAGGCGTCAGAAAGCGTCCATATGAGGGAAAGGGTTAATCTAAACAAAAATACGGAAAATTTCTTTTATAAAATTCAGTTGAAAACCTTTTGGCTAAAGGAGACATTTTTCATTAATAGCAATTAATCGTAAATGTAAAAATACGAGTATATGTGGTATCAGATATAACTATTTTAGAGGTGTTTGTTTTGAACATGCACTGGTGCATGGTATTTTATAATTATGATTTTGATCCAGAATTGAAAATAATTTTTGGGAAAGAAGGAATAATTGCTATTCTTGTGCAATTTCTTGTGTGTCCACAACTATTAATTATGTTTATGCTGCAAATGCCTTGGAAGTTGTTTACTTCAGGACAGAAATTAATCCTTTCCCACCTGTAGATGCATGCAGCAGGTGACATTTGGAAACATTCTTGCAAAAGGAGAAAATGCTCATCATGAGCAATTTTCCTTATGCCACAATGTTTTCAACTCTTTTCAATGATTATACTTTCATTGATCAAGATTCATAATGAGCAATTCTCCATCTGCTACAATAACCTAAATCAAATTTAATTGTTATACTTTCATTAATAGAGATTTTTCATATTTTTTCCTGTATAAGTAAAAATTTGCAAGAGTTACGGTTAAAGTAAGACTTTTCTAAATGTTTAAAAAACTTATAGTGACAATAAAAAGGATAAACAAATGAAATTATAGTGTGTGAAATGTATACTTATGAGACATGAAAAGAAAGTCTTTGTGGAACAAAAGAAGTGATAATGAAACAACTGAAGGATATTTTTCTCTGTATCATTACATTAATGTGTCAGATAAGTGTTATTATTGTTGCAATTCATATTGAAATGCTTCATTTACCTATTAAATAGGCACTAGAATTTAAAAAAAAAAAAAAATCAATTTATTATATCTATACATTTCATCTTCAATTGTGAAGCATGTGCCATTTTCATGAAAAACACTCTGAAAATCTCCATAATTAATGAATAGAGTTTTAATCCTTTTAACAACACATCTGCAGTGGACGTCTTTAAAAATGTCTACTATAAAATATGAGATTTTGGACGTCTTTAAAAATGTCTACTATAAAATATGGAAAATCTCTATTTTTAGCTCGACTATTCGAAGAATAAGAGAGCTATACTATTCACCCTGGCGTCGGCGTCCACGCCACACCCTGGTTAAGGTTTTGCATGAAAGTACTTATATACTACATGTATTGCATTGAAACTTTCTACAACCCTACCAAACTATCACACCTATGTAGATTATCAAGTTAGATAACTCTATCCTGCATTTTATGCAAGTAATGGCCCTTTTTATTAAGAAATTCTGGTTAAAGTCTTGCGTGCAACTAAATTACGGGTCCATATCGCAGTATTTACTTGATGCATTGCATTGAAACTTTATATAACCCTACCCAACTATCACACCTATGTAGATTATTAAGTTAGATAACTCTATCCTGCATTTTATGCCAGTTATGGCCCTTTTTAGCTCGCCTATTCAAAGAAAACGGGGAGCTTATGTAGTTGCCCCGGCGTTGGCGTTGCCAGCTTGGTCAAACCTTTGCGTGCAAGGCCTTTTCTCAGACACTGTTGCTTTGAAACTTCACACACTTATTCAGGGTCATTAGATGACCTTGTATGTCAAGTCCCATAACTCTGGAATGGATTTTGATTGTCAGAATTGTGCCCCTTTTTGGACTTAGAAATTTGGTCAAACCTTTGCGTGCATGGCCTTTTCTCAGACACTGTGTATGCTGTTGCTTTGAAACTTCACACACTTATTCAGTATTGAAAATTTGTGGTACCTCGCAATAAATAATAGTGTGTGGTTTTATCTGATACTGTAAGTCTTCGGTATTATGTTCACTATCGGCATACATTGTATATAAACAAATTTACAGATTTAAAAGGCCCAAAAGGGCCTGTATGGACTTGGTTAACATTTGCATGCAAGTATTGAAAAGGTGTTTTATCTTGCAATAGGTGATACTGTGTGACTTTACCTTATGCTATAACTGTTCTGAAGTAGGCCTTGATAGACGATGGCCCTGATAGGCGAGCTATATTGTCCTCCGACAACTCGTGTTTTACTTAGAAATTCTGGTTAAAGTTTTGCGTGCAACTTAATTAAGAGTCCATATCTCAGTATTTACTTGATGCAGTGCATTGAAACTTTCTACAACCCTACCCAACTATTACACCTGTGTAGATTATCAATTTAGATAACTCTATCCTGCATTTTATGCAAGTTATGGCCCTTTTTTTACTTAGAAATTCTGGTTAATGTTTTGCGTGCAACTAAATTAAGAGTCAATATCTCAGTATATACTTGATGCATTGCATTGAAACTTTATACAACCTACCCAACTATCACACCTATGTAGATTATTAAGTAAGATAACTCTATCCTGCATTTTATGCAAGTCATGGACCTTTTTATGCCCCCACGGAATCTCCGATTCGGGGGGCATATAGTTTTTGGCCTGTCTGTTGGTTGGTTGGTCTGTTGGTCTGTCTGTCTGCACAAAAAAAACTTTAACCTTGACCACTACTTTTGAACCATAACAGGTACGGCTACCATATTTCACATGTGTATTCCTTGTGACATGACCTTTCTGTCATTACCAAAATTTTAGACCTTGCGACCTTGACCTTTGACCTAGAGGTTGCCATTCTCGAAAAAAACTTTAACCTTGGCCATTACTTTTGAACCATAACAGATACGGCTACCATATTTCACATGTGTATTCCTTGTGACATGACCTTTCTGTCAGTACCAACATTTTTGACCTTGCGACCTTGACCTTTGACCTAGATGTTGCCATACTAAAAAAAAACTTTAACCTTGGCCATTTCTTTTGAACCATAACAGGTACGGCTACCATATTTCACATGTGTATTCCTTGTGACATGACCTTTCTGTCAGTACCAACATTTTTGACCTTGCGACCTTGACCTTTGACCTAGATGTTGCCATTCTCGAAAAAAACTTTAACCTTGGCCATTACTTTTGAACCATAACAGATACGGCTACCATATTTCACATGTGTATTCCTTGTGACATGACCTTTCTGTCAGTACCAACATTTTTTACCTTGCGACCTTGACCTTGACCTAGATGTTGCCATTCTCGAAAAAAACTTTAACCTTGGCCATTTCTTTTGAACCATAACAGGTATGGCTACCATATTGCACATGTGTATTCCTTGTGACATGACCTTTCTGTCAGTACCTTGCGACCTTGACCTTGACCTAGATGTTGCCATTCTCGAAAAAAACTTTAACCTTGGCCATTACTTTTGAACCATAACAGGTATGGCTACCATATTCCACATGTCAGTACCAACATTTTTGACCTTGCGACCTTGACCTTTGACCTAGATGTTGCCATTCTCGAAAAAAACTTTAACCTTGGCCATTACTTTTGAACCATAACAGATACGGCTACCATATTTCACATGTGTATTCCTTGTGACATGACCTTTCTGTCAGTACCAACATTTTTGACCTTGCGACCTTTACCTTTGACCTAGATGTTGCCATTCTCAATTTTTTTTTAACCTTCCCCACTACTTTTGAACAATAACAGGTAATGCTACCATATTTCACATGTGTATACCTTGCGACCTTGACCTTTGACCTAGATGTTGCCATTGGGGGGCATCAGTGTTTCACAAACACATCTTGTTTTACTTAGAAATTCTGGTTAAAGTTTTGCGTGCAACTAATTTAAGAGTCCATATCTTAGTATTTACTTGATGCATTGCATTGAAACTTAATACAACCCTGCCCAACTATCAGACTTATGTAGATTATCAAGTTAGATAACCATCTCTTAGTAACTACTCCATGCATTGCATTGAAACTTTATACAACCCTACCCAACCATCACACCTATGTAAACAATTAAGTATGATAACTCTATCCAGTATATTTTGCAAATTATGGCCCTTTTTTTCCCTAGAAATTTGGTTAAAGTTTTGCATGCAACTACATTAATAGTCGATTTCCTAGTATTTACTTGATGCATTGCTTTGAAACTTTATACAACCCTTCCTAACTATCACACCTATGTTGATGTTCAAGTTAAATAACTCTATACTACATTTTATGCAAGTTATGGCCCTTTTTGGTAAAAGTTTTGCATGCATCTACATTAAGAGATATCTTAGTATACCTGATGCATTGTATTGAAACTTTATACAGCCCTTCCCAACCATCACACCTATGTAAACAATCAAGTACGATAACACTATCCAGCATGTTATGCAAGTTATGGCCCTTTTTGGACTTAGAAATTCTGATTAAAGTTTTGCAACTACATTTAGAGTGTAATCTCAGCAACAACTTGAAGCATTGTATTAAAACTTTATACAACCTTTCCCAATTTCACAACTATAATTTATAAACACAACCAATTAAGATTACTCTATCCTGCATATGGTGCAAATTGTTGCCCTTTTTTTACTTAGAAATTATGGTTAAAAGTTTGCGTGCAAATACATTAAGAGTCCATATCTTAGTAACTACTTGATGCATTCCATTGAAACGTTATGCAACCCTTCCTAACCATCACACCTATGAAAATAATCAAGTTAAATAACTCTATCCTGCATATAATGCAAATTATCATCCCTTCAGAAATTGTGGTTAATGTTTTGCATGCAACTACATTAGAGACCATTATCTCAGTAACTTAAATAAGCGGTGGAATAGTCGAGTGCGCTGTCCTCCGACAGCTCTTGTTGTAGGTATAATTACTGAAAACATTTGAAAAGTTTGTGGCAAAAGGAGAAAATGCTGGTTTTGAGCAATTTCAACAATTGTCACAATGTTTTCAAAATTCTTCTTCTGCTGCAGATGCGTCAAAATGCATCTATAGGTGGGAAAGAGTTAAATATTAACAAAAGCATAAATTGCTCAAATGTGTAATTTCTCCTTTTGACACAATGTTTTCAACATTAGACTGCTGCAAATGCTATAAAGAGCACCTGCATTTTGGACATGGTTAAAGTTTGTTTTCCTGTTTAATTAGTAGGGCGCCGTCACCAAGTATGCGTGAAGCCATACAGGGGATGTTGTCAATGAGTCGGGGAGGGTTGAACAGCATGCAATTGTTCTCCAAGGTTGGCCGACATGGTTTGAAGAAAAGCTCTTTAGCTATCGAAGATGAAGAGGAACAGCTATCCAAATGCTACCAGGATGATGAGTTTGGTATGTAAAACCAATTTTCTGATATGATGATACATTTAGATGCTTTGAAATTAAAAACTGCCCATGAAAACAATGAAAATCTTGAGAATCAAAGGTTGAACAAAATGGCAAGAATTAAGATATTTTGAGTGAGGAAAAAGAAATATATCTTGATGTTTTTGCTGCATAATTTTTTTTATTTTACAATAATGCATTTCCTTTTCAAAGTGAAGTTAGTTTTTCAACTGTTTCATAATTTTTAAGCAAATAGATGTTTGTTTGTTTTGTAGTTTGCATTTTGTACTGCACTCAATGTGCATAGTGTTTCAGATATTATCATGACGATTTATGGGTTAACTACCATTACTACCAGGATAATTTATCCTGACTCAAATACATGTCATAAAGCTATCCCTGCAACCCTGAGCGCCAAGAAGGGAAGTGATTACAACGAGTTTTAGCTCATCTGCTTTTTCGAAGAAAAATCTCGGTTCTGCTGCTGATTTGATGTAGGTTAAAAGTTGTTTGCTGCAGATATGGTGTATGTGGGAAAGGGTTAACAATCTTTTGCTGCAGAAATGGTGTATGTGGGAAAGGGTTAACAATCGTTTGCTGCAGAAATGGTGTATGTGGGAAAGGGTTAACAATCGTTTGCTGCAGAAATGGTGCATGTGGGAAAGGGTTAACAATCGTTTGCTGTAGAAATGGTGTATGTGTTACAGGGTCTATTGACTAATTTGTCCCTCCATATTACAGTGTACCCCACCTTAGAGATGGATGAGGAAGAACAAGAACAGATGTTAAAGGGTCACAGTAAACCTGGGAAAGATGAAACCTGGAACCCTAAAGGTATTCATGCCATTTGAGTCATAACCTTGACATACTAATTACAACCTGTGCTAAAGACCACCTTCGAATAGCAATTCCCTGTCTATAGCAACCATAGTTTTAGTTTCCGAAAATACTACTTGTGAACAAAGACACATTGTTGCGTTCCTATGGGTGGTCTTAATTTTTGCTACAAACCCATTTATTGGCCGGATTGCTCTAGATTGGCGATGTCCGTCTGTCTGTCTGTCTGTCCGTCAACATTTTGGTTAAAGTTTCAGGTTGAGGCAAAATCTCAGCACTGGAAAGGGTAACAAACTTGAAACTTTGCCTGATGGTAACCAGTAACAAGTTCTATTGATTTATATGGTTACTTTGACCTTGACCTTGGTTTGTCGATTTTCAAGGTCAAACTGCCGACAATCCGGCCTCACCGTCTTCAGCGGTTTCTTGTTTTTTAGCTCGATCGACTATTCGAAGAATATGAGAGCTTTACTATTGGAATTTTCATTTTTTTTTTTTCATTTTTCTCAATAAGTACTTGTGCTAGGGCTTTCATATTTGAAATATAATTACAAATAATACCTTTCTTCACATTAAATGCTGAAGATGCTGAGTGTGATCTTCTTTTTGGGGTCAAAACAGGGTTTTAGGTGGTAAAAGTTTTAGGGCAAGTTGGAATTTTCATTTTATTTTTTTCCTCAATAAGTACTTGTGTTAGGGCTTTCATATTTGGAATATAATTACATATAAAACCTTTCTTCACATTGTATGTTAAAGATACTGAGTGTGTATTTTTGACGTTAAAAACATGATTTTTGTTCGATTTTGAGAATTTGAGATAAATTCATAATTTTTGGTTACGTTCCTTTTTATTTATGATCATTATATATATTTAAATGTATGTATCTATTCAGTTGCTTTTACATATAGAGTATATATGAATTAAAAGTACTTGTGTACAATATAATACAATAGTGCTTTGTGTGAATAAGCAGCATATAGTCGAGCGCGCTGTCCTCCGACAGCTCTTGTTATGCATTGATCTGTACTTACTTTTTATATATTTATACCCCCGATAAAAGAAGTTTAGAGGGGGTATATAGGAGTCACCCTGTGGTTGGTCGGTTGGTTGGTCCGTTGCGATTTTCCTTGTCCGGAGCATAACTTTTGTTTGAATTTAATAAAACTTCATACGATGATACAACACATTGAGAGGAAGTGCGGTGTACATGAACCATAACTCTACTTTACCTAATTACAGAGTTATTGCCCTTTGTTACTTTTTCTTGTCCAGAGAATAACTTAATAACTGATAGATGGAATCTAATAAAACTTTATACAATGGTAGAGCACTATGAGAGGAAGTGCAGTGTACAAGAACCATAACTCTAATTTACTTAATTACAGAGTAATTGCCCTTTGTTACTTTTTCTTTTTCGTAGTCTTGTCCGTAGCATAACTTTAAAACTGATTGTTGGAATTTAATAAAACTTCAAATGATGATACAGCACATTGAGAGGAAGTGCGGTGTACAGGAACCATAACTCTATTTTACCTAAATACAGAGTTATTGCCCTTTGTTACTTTTTCTTGTCCGGAAAATTACTTAATAACTGATAGATGGAATCTAATAAAACTTCATACAATGGTAGAGCACTATGAGAGGAAGTGCAGTGTACAAGAACCATAACTCTAATTTACATAATTACAGAGTTATTGCGCTTTGTTACTTTTTGTTGAGCGTAGAATAATTTCAAAACTTATAAATGGAATTCAATAAAACTTCATACTATGATACAACACATTGAGAGGAAGTGCAGTGAACAAGAACCATAACTCTATTTTAGCTAATTAGTTTTATTGCCCTTTGTTATATTTTCTTATTCGTAGAATAATTTTCATCGCCCTTTCTTACTTTTTTCTTGTCCGGAGATTATCTTTAAAACTACAAGTTGGAATTTAAGGTGGGGTTTCTTAATATTGCCTATCAGGGCGACGTTCGGGGGGTATTAATCACATTCAGTGATAGTTCTAGTTAAATATATTTTAATGTAATATGCAGTTTTCCAAGAAGCATGAGACACCCTCCTGAAGTCTTAATCCATATGTGTATATAATGAAAACTTTAAAACCAATTTATAAATAATTTTGCACAAATGTTCCTTGGGTAACCCTCTACCAAATTATCCTGTTCCATTGAAAAACATTGCCTACAGTGGACTGAACTTCATTTTCCTTATATGAATTTAGTGGAAACATTGAAACTTCATGTATTGAATTTCTACTTAATCAGGGGAATGCTATAGAGTAATTATGGACCTCTTGTTTATACTTTTGAAGCAGATTGTATGGGTATTTTAAATGTCACTTTAGTTACAGGTCTAATTGTTTCTGTTTTCAGCGCGTGTTCACATAAACGTGCCTTTAGGTGAAAGAGCCCCTCGAGACGGAGCAAGGAAAGAAGGTTTAAAAAATAGTCTGGAGGCCTCTGCAGCCAAGATAGCCAATGCCCCCGTAAGTGGTACCCCTAACCAAAATAAAAACATATCTGTAACAGATGACTTAGAAAATATCTTGACATAAAACCGCGAAAACCTCCTAAACCCTTTCCTCCATATGACAATTCTGCAGCAGACGACTTTGAACATATTTTGTCAAAAAATAGAAAATCTCTATATTTGAATGGGTAACCTATGACTAAAAGTGGAAAACATTGTGGCAAAAGGAGAAATTGCTTGTTTTGAACAATTTCTTCTTTTGTCACTATGTTTTCAAAAAGCTGTCTCTGCTGCAGAGCCGTCAGAAAGCGTCTATAAGAGGGAAAGGGTTAAATTAAAGTGTTCTTATAGAATAAAGTTGATCATGAGCAATTTCTCCTTTTGCTTAAACATTTTTAAAGGTTGTCTGCTGTAGATGATTCAAATTGCGTCTGCAAGCTGTATAAAACAGTAGTTGATTGTCCATATACAAATTTGTTTTAAAACTGTTTGCAATATCTATGAGTATCTGCTTGCCTATAAGTCAATTAACCCTTTCCCATATATAGACTCATTTTGATGCATATGTAGCCAGAGACATTTGAAAACAATTTGACAAAAGTAGAAATTGCTCAATTTCTCCTTTTGCCACACACTGTTTTCAACTCTTTTCTGAAATTCAATAACTGAACTTTTACTCTATGAGATAATCCATATTTTTGCCTGCATTTTTTCAAAATCATCTGTTGCACATTTGTTATATTATGTGGGAAAGGGTTAATAAAAGTGTGACATGCAGATAGATGGACAGATGATGGAGTAATACTCCCATAGTGTTGCTGTGCCGAGGAAGCCGAAACAAAAATGTTTATTTAGATTTAAATGAATAAAATATTATAGAAAGGATGATGATTCTATTCAGATTCTTATTAATGTGGAGTATTTTGAACACTAAATTGGTTATTTATGCATCTTTTCCATTATTCAGGTACTCGTAACCCTTTCCCCTAAACAGATGCTTTCTTACGCCTCTGCAGCTGACGACTTTTGAAAACGTTTGCAGTTGTTATACCTTCATTTATAGAGCTTTTCTGTGTTTGCCTAGATATTTTTAAAGTTGTCTGCTGCAGATTTGTTGTATTGGGGAATGTGATAATATAAAGAGAAAATATCCTCAGTCTATATATTATACTAGTACTAATTAAACACATTACCTGCTACTGAGTTTCCAATCTCTAAACATTGGTAATGCAGGTCTAGTCTTCCAGATTTTTTTCAGAAGATGCTGAAGGTCATTCACACTTTATTACCTGATACAGACTGAATTGTGGCCAATGAAGCAGATAATCTTTTAAAACTTTGTAGGAAAGGGAGATACATTTCAAAACAAGACAATGTAGAAAATATTGTTAGAAAGAGAGATTGTCCAAAATGGGAAATGTTCCTTCCCCAACTTGGTTTGAAAAAGATTCCTGCTTTAGATTGCCAAAGGTTTTCTGTATCAAGTTAAACATTGCACAATACCTTTTATCTTTTATTTGTTAAACATTGTCTATTTCAACAGAAAATTAAACGTCCTTACAAAAAGAAGCCCAAATTAGAATTTGACCCCTCGCCAGGCCCTTCTTCATCCTGCTTATCACCAACACACTCAGGTAAGAGAAACGCTATTAAACGTTTTCATAAGAAATACAAAGGTTGGCAATGAAGCATCTGCATAAAAGTACATTATTCATGAAATACGGCCGTCTGGATTTGGCACTTGATTTGATCCGAGCTTGGACAAGGAACCTTTCCTAGCCTGGAACTGGTTTGTCACCTAGGGATCATTAAGAAGTGTTCCATCACTGTGATACGACTGAAAAAACGTTGAAAACAACGTAAAAGTCCAATAATACAAACAAAACTGGTCCAAATCATATGACTAAGCATTGCATGTATGATTTATGAAATATTCTATTACCTGTAAAAAAAGTTAAAATCTACAACCTAAAATGATATTTACCCTAAGCCACATGCCACAAAAGTACAGTTGAAAACTTCAAAAATATTGAAAAGCTCTGTAACCCTTTCTCTCATATAGACGCTTTTTGACGCCTCTGCAGCAGATGGGTTTTTGAAAACATAGTGACAAAAGAAGAAATTGCTCAGAACGAGCAATTTCTCCTTTTGCCACATTGTTTTTCACTTTTAGTCATAGGTTATCCATTCAATTATAGAGATTTTCTATTTTTTGACAAAATATGTTTTAAGTCGTCTGCTGCAAAATTGTCGTATGAGGGAAAGTTGAGTTATTTAATGGAGCTGAAAACATGTGGCAAAAGCAGAAAATGCTCATTATGTTTTTGCCACAAGTTTTCAAAGGTTGTCTGCTGAAGATGTAAAATGTATGTGCATTTTGGAAAAGATAAATTTCTCACTTTAAACAACCAACGGTGAGGCTATCTATGTGATGAAAATGAGCATTAAACTTTTATTCGAATGTGAATACAGTATGATAAAGGTGTAAATTACATTTAAATTTTCTTCATTTTAACAGGATCTGCATTCCGACCTGGTATCAAAACTGAAAGTGCTGCTTTTGACGCTGCAGCCAAAGGTATGTAAAGTCATTTTTGTGTCACCTGCTAGAGTAAAACCTTTGAAAACTATTGAAGTTCTATTAAACCTGGTAAGAGATATAGGGCCATCCTTTCTCAATCTGCACAAAAGTTAGACAGCATGTACATGGCAAACATATTGCAGCCAAGTTTGTTATCCAGCCAAATGGCTCCATACACACCAGAGTAAATGCCCTGTCATTAGTGAATGTTTTAAATTGCCGCTGTCTAATTTGAGCAATCCTTTCACATTCTGCACCAAACTTGGTCAGCATTTTTATTACCAATTCAGCCAATTTTGATATGCAGCCAGTTATTATACCCCCAGATACATAGTATATGGGGGATATATAGTAGTCACGCTTGCCGGTCGGTCGGTCCCTTGGTCTGTAGACATTTCTTGTGAACACTATTTCTCAGCAACCCTTGGTCCGAATTCAATATAACTTCACAAGAATGATTGATACCAAGCCTAGTTGTGCATATTGTCGGGGTGTTGCACTGGAATTATTTTAAAATGAGTTATGGCCCCTTGAATTTCTCATACATATGTATATTGTAAGGCACCAGCTGGGGGTATTCATCACCTTCATTTCTAGTTTCTCCATAATTAAAACTTTGCTAAATCTGCTTTCTTCACTCTCTAACTTGAGAAGTAGGCCTTATTTGACATTCACCAAACTTTGTGACAATATGTATTACAAGAATATCTTGGCCTGGTCTGATTTTCAGTCACACTCTAGAGTTATGAATCTGTACATTTGGCTGAACTATCTTTGTTTAATGTAAAGATAGTTGAAGTAAAATTCAATCTTCACGATACTCAGAGGAATCTACCGTAATCAAGTGAGTAGCGTGAAGGATTTTAAATCTGACATCCCAGGTCAAGCCATGCTCGCAGTGGTCATGGTGTAAAGTCCTTATATACATGTATTGTGATGATTTGGCATTCTCAGGGCCTGCCCTGGGTTGGATTTTTCTTTCGCCAAATTGAAAAAAAAACGTACATTGTCATTCAATCTTAAAAGGCCTCTGTCGATCGTCAAACCCACTTCAAAAAGTGCGCCGATATATTTAATGGATCTATAATTGTCAATTATCATATTTACGGCCTCAAAAGTATCAATATCGCTGAGAGTTGTTGGTCAGTCAGATTAAAAGGCTGAAAGAACACCATAACAATGAAAACAAAACTGTCGAAATAAAAAAGAACGGGTGTCGTAAAAAAGTCATAAAGTGGTCACTGGTTTCAGTCATTGTATCAAATGGAAGTGTTTTATCTGAGATTAACGGAAACAGTCACTGTATGCCGTAAATTGATTTCCCGAACAGATAAATCTATGAGAAAATTCTTTCGCCACTTTTTAGCTCACCTGTGCACGAAGTGCTCAAGGTGAGTTATTGTGATCGCCCTATGTCCGGCGTCCGTTGTCCGTCGTCCGTCAACATTTTCTCCTCTGTAACCGGTGGGTCAACTGGGATGAAACTTCACAGAAAGCATCCTCTCAATGTCCTCACCAGAATTCCTTAAAATTTTCGGGATCCATGCAGAATTCTGGTTTCCATGGCAACGAAATGAAAAAACTTCAAAATTCTTAAAAAATCTTCTCCTCCGAAAGTGTCAGGCCGATTTTCAAATAATTTTGTAGAAATGTTCCTCGGGTGACCCTCTATCAGATTCCTTCAAGCCATGTTGATTGGTCGAAAAACATGGCCGCCAGGGGGGGCGGGGCTATTTTTCCTTATATGGCTATAGTGCAAACTTAAAAAATCTTCTCCTCCGAAAGTGTCAGGCCGATTTTCAAATAATTTTGTAGAAATGTTCCTCGGGTGACCCTCTATCAGATTCCTTCAAGCCATGTTGATTGGTCGAAAAACATGGCTGCCAGGGGGGGCGGAGCTATTTTTCCTTATATGGCTATAGTGCAAACTTAAAAAACCTCTCCAAAAGTGTCAGGCCGATTTTCAAATAAATTTGTAGAAATGTTCCTTGGGTGACCCTCTATCAGATTCCTTCAAGCCATGTTGATTGGTCGAAAATCATGGCCGCCAGGGGTGGGGCGGGGCTTTTTTGCCTTATATAGCTATAGTGCAAACTTAAAAAATCTTCTCCTCCAAAAGTGTCGGGCCGATTTTCAAATAATTTTGTAGAAATGTTCCTTGGATGACCCTCTATCAGATTCCTTCAAGCCATGTTGATTGGTCAAAAAACATGGCCGCCAGGGGGCGGGGCTATTTTGCCTTTTATTGCTATAGTGAAAACTTAAAAAATCTTCTCCTTCAAAAGTGTCAGGCCGATTTTCAAATAATTTTGTAGAAATGTTCCTAGGGTGACCCTCTATCAGATTCCTTAAAGCCAAGTTGATTGGTTGGAAACTATGCCCGCCAGATGGCGGGGCTTATATAACTAAAGTGGAAAAAAAATCAGGTGAGCGATTCCAGGGCCATCATGGCCCTCTTGTTTTCACAAAGGACAGAAAATATTCGCAACTTTAAAATAATCCCACAACATTTTCACCTGCATCAAAATTGTAATTCCAATTTTTAGTTTGTCTGTATTTCAAAGAAAAATAGTTTTGGTATTGTGATACCCTTGGCGTCGTCATCTGCTTTGTCAGAAAAGTTCAACCTTACCTCATAACTCAAAAACCTTTCAACATTTTCAAATGCTCCTAGGAACAATACACATGTATATACCAAGTCACATAACTCTGGCTTTTTAAATTATTATTCAGTAATTACCATTTTTGTTAAGATTTTACCATACAGTACTTTTAATTGCAGCAAAAAAGCCAAAGAAAGGCCAAGCTACAGCAAAACAGCGTCTAGGAAAGATACTAAAGATGCACAAGATGGGAATGTTTTAATGATTTACCTGACACCGATGACTTTTGACGCCTCTACAGCAAATGACATTTGAAGACATTTATAGATGCGGATAAATTGCTTGTCATGAATATGCAATATAGGATAGTTTTAAAGCATTTCGAGGGCTTGGCGTGAAACGGTTGTAACTTAAATTGGTATTTTTTTACCAAGGTTAATCACCTCGCCATAAAGTTGTTATAAGCGTTAAATCATTTTACTTGGTAAACAATGGAAATTTAGGTGCCATTGCTCGTTCTGAGCAATGGCACCTAAATTTGCATTGTTTACAAAGGGGTCAAAATTGCCCCTAAACCAGGGTTTTCAAAATAGGTTTTTAGTTACAACCGTTTCACGCCAAGCCCTCGATTTTCCCTTTCCCAATACAATATAAATCTGTAGCAGGCGACTATGAAAACAAATATATTGAAATAATAATATCGAATAAAAGATATAGTGATTTAATATAGTTGAAATTATTGTGACAAAAAAATAAATTGTTCATTAGAAGCGATTTCTCTATTTGCCACAATGTTTTCAAAAGTTGTCTGCTGCATAAGCGTCAATATGCTGGAAAGGGTAGACAATAGGAATAATGTCTCTGTGTTAATTAACCCTTTCCCACATGCAGAAACGTTTGGACACATCTGCAAGCGATGCATGTTGAAAACGTGGAAAAAGGCGAAATTACTTATGATAAGCAATTTCTCCTTTTGCCACAAAGTTAATTCAATAATTGTACTTACATTCATAGACATTTTCCATATATTTGCCTATATATTTACAAAGTTGTCTGTTGAAGATTTGTTACAAATGGTAATGGATTAATGACCTGTGTAAGCAAAGAACTGCTTGCAGATTTATGCAATCAGATATAAATGGTCAATGAGTTTCTTGAATCATTGTCTGATAAATTGGAGAACTGCACAGATCCAAACTAAACTACTGTCGTGCAGTTTTATCTGGATCTACATTGGTCACAAATGCCCTATGATGAGTTTTTGTGGAGCTTTGCTTATTGTATACGGAAGATATTGTTTGAAAACATTAGAAAAAAAAATGCTCTATAATGTGCAGGTTGATTAAGCTAGCTTTTATTTTGAACAGTTCAATTGTCCATGAATGTGACCATGGATGTAAAGCTTATGGCCAGTTATATTGGTTATGTATGGATCATTGATGATTTCCTTTTTCCAAGTGAAATGTTACTTCCAGTGTTTATGTGTAAATGTTAACCTGATACAGACAGATTTAGAAAACTTTGCATCGGAAGACTTGAAAACATTGTGGAGAATGGAAAAAAGGCTGAAAATTAGCAGTTCATCCTTATCCCACAATGTTTTTCAACTCAACAATAGATCTGTTTGGAATATCTATTCATTATACTTCTCGACATATCCATTTAAATTTATCTTTGTCTAAAATAAAGTTTTGGAGACATGTTATTTATTATAAAAACTGACAGTAAACACATCTTTTTACATGTTCATTGTGTAAAGATATCACAAGGTGTTCAATGATAAAAGAAAGCTGAATTGTGTTGAGTTTATAAATGTAATAGGTCTGCTTCCATTTCAGACAAAATTCAACAAATTGATATTTATCAAAGAAGCTAACCTTTTCCCACACATAATAAATCTGTTGAAAGCATTGTGGCAAAAAGAAAATGCTCATTTTGAGCAATTTCTCCAATTGCCACAATGGTTTCAAAAGTCGTCTGATGCAAATGCATCAACATGCAGCTATATGTTCATTTTCGACATTGATTTTTTAGAAGAATTTACAGATACTTGTTCTTTTGTAAAATGATAGATATCCATATAAATTATTCAAGAGAAATAACTATTTTGTTGTAGAATCTTTTAAATGATCCATTAGATAAATAAAATTAAAATGCATCGATTCAAAATCATTTTGCATTATTGTAAATTGAGTGTATTTATTTATATGAAAGTTGGTATACAAGATTACAAGCCCCTTATGATTCTCTTTTCACTGTCGTTTGCCGGCATCTATAAAAGTGTTAATAAATTTGTTTTTGACAAAATTGTAAGAAGACTTGATGCATCATGTATGTTATGGATCAACCATTGATAAAGTATATGTTCATCTGTATACGCCCTGGCTGGTGATTTTAGGGTCTTAACCCATTACTTCACATGACTTTTCATGGGTCGTCTGCTTGACAACCATCAGATGAACAATTTCACCAGTCTAGAAAACTGAAAGATTTATATTGATAAAGAGTTGAAAATATTGCAACAAAAGGTGAAATTGCTTGTTTTGAGCAATTTCACCTTTTATTGCAATGTTTTCAAAAGTCGTCTGCAACAGCAGGCGTCAAATGTCGTCTGTGTGAAGTTATAGGTTAACCCTCTCCCACATACAACCTATCTGCAGCAGACGACTTTGAAAACATACCTTAACAAATTTGGAAACTCCCTTTAAATGAAAGTACAATAATTGAATTGAGTTGAAAACCTGGTGACAAAAGAAGAAATTGCTCGTCTTGAGCAATTTCTTCTTTTGTCGCCATGTTTTCAAAAAAACGTCTGCTGCAGGGGCGTCAGAAAGCATCTATATGAGGGAACTTTTCCCACATGATTACATATTTGACACATCTGCAGAAGATCATTGTTTTTAATATTTCTCAATACTGATACTTTCTTTTATAGATTACATGTATTTGTTATATGTAGGAAAACGGAGGGTTTATGCATTATTGTACACTGAAGACTACGGTGAGCCTGTTGTATGTTATGTTATATAAACCTAGATGCATCTTCTGAGAAAAACTAGAAGTGATGCCCCATAAGTTATAGATATTTTGTTACTTCAAGCAATGCCAAAGCAGAGAGCCAATAAGACCTCAAATCTCCTGATGCCCCTCGTATAAATTGATAAAGGGAAAAATACTTAGTTTATCATGGGTCAGATTTCTTATTATACCCCCTTTGAAGAAGAGGGGGTATATAGGAGTCACTGTGTCGGTCGGTCGGTCGGAAGCCATAAAAGAGTCACTGTGTCGGTCGGAAGCCATATTTTTTCCGGCCTATTTCTTACAAACCACTGGGTGGAATTCAATAAAGTTTTACATGAAGCTTCTATACCAAGAGGAGATGTGCATATCCTAAAGGTTACAATTGCATCTTATTTTACAGAGTTATGGCCCTTTTACTTATTAAGTTATGGTGTAGGTCAAGGTGCTGTTTTGGGGGTATTTATCATCTTCAGTGATAGTTCTAGTTTCTTTTAAGACCAGGGTCCAATTCCACCAACCTTACTTAGTGCTAAATAATACTTTAATACTGAATGCATATTACATCATTTTTGTTTCCCTAATATTTTCTTATACATGAATGGGGGATTGTATTTAAGTAAATGACTAAGTTGACATAATAGTTGCCTTGCAGAATAACAATACTCTTGTCAAGAAATGAAATATTTTGGCATTTTTATTAAGGAAACAAAAAGGATGTAATATGCTTTTAAATATATTTTTTTAAGTATTAATTAGCGCTAACTCAGGTTGATCGAATTGGACCCTGTTTGCCTACCTTCAAGTATTTTAGCAGCATTATTTTTGCACAGTATTTATTGCGTTTACTTTCATCTATTTCACGTAAAATAAGTTTAGGAAATCTTAGGATTTCAGCAGCTGGACATTAATTGTAACTTTTATTTATTCTTAGCGAAATAATAGTAAGCGCCGCGTCACATGAAAACAACATGTTTGGGTTTCACATCCAGGAAAGATTCAGATCAGCCTGCATCTCCGCTAAGTCGTATCAGGATCACCCCTGTTTGCCATTTAGAGTCAAACCTGTGCCTAGGACCACCTTTTTCTAGCAATTCCCTGTCTACAGCAACCACACTTTCAATTTCCCAATAACTCATTTTCTGCATAAATGACATTGTAATTAAAGACCACCTGTGAATAAAGAATAGATTGTTTTCTTCCCATGTGTGGTCTTTAAAAACAGGTTGGACTATAGTTGTATAAGCATCATGACCCTTAATTGGCTATACAAGAACGTAATTTGATCGTATAAATAGTATTTTCGTCAATGGTATTTTTGGTACACGAAGCTCATAAGGTTGGTTTTCGTGATACATGATCTATATACAGAATGACAATGTTAATTATATGTATTCATGTTAAACCTTTACAGACATATCTGCAGCAGATGACTTGAAATTATTGTGGCAATAAGAACAATTGCTAAAAATGAGCCATTTTTCCTTTTGTGACAATGGTTTCAACTTGATTTCAATAAATATAAAATAAATCTCTCCACTTGATTGTACGTACGACAATCAACAATTGTGACATAGGGACTTAGTTTTGTTGAAAAGTTTTTAAGAAGTTGTATTCTGCAGACGGGAAAGGGTTGACCCTTTCCTTAACCCTTTTCCACTGACACCAAATCAGCAGCAGACGACTTTGAAAACATGTTGACAAAAGTGTAAACATTTCCATGAATTGGAGTTAAAAACTTTGTGGCAAATGGAAAAATTGCTCATCAAAAAGCGTCTATATTCGGGAATCAGTCAAAACATTTTTTTACTTTTTTCCATTTTAGAAATATTTTGAAGACATTGCTTGTTTTGAATTATTTATCCTTTTACACATTGTTTTCAAAAGTTCTCTGCTGCATAGTAATCTTCAGCACCACTTGTTTGTGATTTCTCTCTTAGAGGCTAGTGTAACCCCTTTCCAACTAACAACCAAATCTGCAGCAGAAAACTGTTCTCAAAATAATGAAAATTCTATTAACTAAGTAACAATTATTGAATATAGTTGAAAACATTGTGGCAAAAGAAGAAATTGCTCAAGATGAGCCTCTTTTTGCCTCATTGATTTCAACTATTTTCAGTAATAATGCTCTCATTTTAACCCTTTCCCTCATACGACAATTCTGCAGCAGACGACTTTGAATGTATTTTGTCAAAACATAGAAAATCTCTATAATTGAATGGATAACCCATGACAAAAAGTGGAAAACATTGTGGCAAAAGGAGAAATTGCACGTTTTGTGCAATTTCTTCTTTTGTCACTATGTTTTCAAAAAGCCGTCTGCTGCAGAGGCGTCAGAAAGCGTCTATATGAGGGAAAGGGTTAAGAGATTTTTGCATGATTGTTTTCATAGTCGTCTGCTGCAGATTTGTTGTTTGTGGGAAAGGGAGGATTAAAGAAACTGTTGGGTGAAAAAAACGAGTCATAGATTTAATGGAGAAAAATCTCATCATTATCAATCCCTCCTTGTTGAGTCCCCTGCTTTGTAGGCGACTACCAGGGATTGTTTCTCCGTCATCTGTATCTCTGTCTGTCATATTTTCACCTTCCGAGAAATTGGCGGGTAACACAAAGTCATGTGGCCCTTCAAAAATCATCTGAAGAATCCGCAGATTGGTTATGTTTGGATATTTGGAACAGGGCGAGTCCCTGCGCTTGACACAGTCATGTCGGAGTGCCCTGGGGCAAGGCACATTCTAGCCTAGTACTTGTTTCTCGATCATGACTAAGTGTTCGGTTGCTGTGATATAACTGAAATAATGTTGAAAACATTAAAACTCTTATAAATAAAATAAAAAGTATCCTGCTGAAGAGTTATCTATTGAATGGAAGGATTGAGTTGTTTACCCTTTTTCACATATAGACGCTTTCAGATGCAGCAGACGACTTTTGAAAGCATTGTGGCAAAGGTGAAATTGCTCATGATGAGTAATTTCACCATTTGCCACAATTTTGTTCAACTGTTTTTAATAATTAAACTGTCATTAATGGAGAATATTCACATTTTTGAAAAGATATTTTCAAAGTCGTCTGCTGCCAATTTGTTGTATCTAGGAAAGGGTAAAGAAACATTAATTGATTAAACATTAACATAGCCATTGAAACTGTAGAAAAGGAGAAATATTGTCATTATGAGCAATTTCTCCTTTTCAGGTGTGTTTCCAACATTCATCATTGGCTTGAGAGGCATATATAGTTATAGTAATGTCGAAGAGAAAGAGTGGAATTGTAAATAAAACATTGATTGGTTATAAATGTACATACCCATTGGAATGGTAGAATAGTCATTGTAAATATATGCATAGTTAATATATGCATTGTAAATATATGCAGTGTTAATATATGCAGTGTTAATATATGCAGTGTTAATATATGCATTGTAAATATATGCAGTGTTAATATATGCAGTGTTAATATATGCAGTGTTAATATATGCATTGTAAATATATGCAGTGTTAATATATGCAGTGTTAATATATGCAGTGTTAATATATGCATTGTAAATATATGCAGTGTTAATATATGCATAGTAAATACGGTCAAACCTGTGCTTAGACCACCTTTGTTAAGCAATTTCATGTATATCAACCACACTTTTAATTACTCATTTTCTGCATACATGACCCTGTAATTAAAGACCACCTGTGAACAAAGACCATGTTGTTCTCTTCATATGGGTGGTCTTTAAACACAGGTTTGACTGTATATGCATAGTAAATATCGAGGGCTTGAAACGGTTGTAACTAAATTTGGTAATTTTTTACCAAAGTTAATCAGTTCGCCATCAAGTCTTTATAAGCGTTAAATCAATTTTCTTGGTAAACAATGGAAATTTAGGTGCCATTGCTCGTTCTGAGCAATGGCACCTAAATTTGCATTGTTTACAAAAGGGTCAAAATTGCCCCTAAACCAGGGTTTTCAAAATAGGTTTTTAGTTACAACTGTTTCACGCCAAGCCCTCGATATATATGAGTCTTCGCTGGCTATTTTTAGTTTTTGATGCACCTGGGTATAATGCAGTCTGAACCCTTTCCCACATATATAAACTATACAAAAATATTGAAAATTTCAAAATATGAAAGTAGGATTATTGAATAGGGTTGAACAAATTTGGGCTAAAGGAGAAATTGCTCATTTTGCCACAATGTTTACAAAAGTCATCTGATGCAGAAGCATATGGATGTGGGAAAGGGTTAGCTGCATGTACTTTAGACCCAGATATACTTTTGAGAAAAACAATAGGGTTGTTATCATACACAAGTTACGATAGTATCTGTTTTGATGATCCCGCTACAAAGACCCCCATAACGCCAGACGCTGCTCAAAGAATAAATAACTTACATGGCAGCTATATAGAGGCAGTTGAACCCTGCTTTGCTAAACTGGTCCTTTGAGTATTCTATAGCAAAGATGTGCCATTTTTACACTATTCTTTGTTTAAATTACATGTTAATGATAAGTAGAAAACTTTGTTGGAAATGGGGGAAAAATGCACTTTATGTCAGCAATTTCTCCAATTTGCAAAATGTTTTAAAAAAGCAGTCACATACGAAGGCACCAAAAGCTTTCTGATCCCTCTGCAGCAGGCATATTTTAAAACATTGTGGCAAAAGGAGAAAATACTCATAATGAGCAATGTTTCACTCTTTTGCCACAATGTTTTCAACTCTATTTCATATCAATACTATTATTTATTGATATTTCCCATATATTTGTTTGGATTTTTTCACAAAGTTGTCTGCTGCAGAATTGTTGTATGTGGGAAAGGGTTTATTTCATCAGTACTCTCCTTCATGCTCTTTTTGAATGCTTGCCGTGTAAAGATATGTAAAAGTAGATAATTAAATTACCTAGTCAGACTGCTTGATATGTGTCTGTAATTAACCCATTACTTCATACGGCTGTTCATCGGTCGTCTGCTTTACAATCATCGGACGATCAATTTTACCAATCTAGAAAACTGAAAAAATCATATTGATAAAGAGTTGAATAAATTGCAATAAAAGGTGAAATTGCTCTTTTTGAGCAATTTCACCTGTTATTGCAATGTTTTCAAAAGTCGTCTGTAACAGCGGGCGTCAAATGTCGTCTGTGTGAAGTAATGGGTTGATCTGGCAATTTTTATCTAACAGATATATTAAAAGTCAATGAAAAATTCAAACAGCAAACTCTTGATTTGTAATTTGTTTTTATTTACAGGATTAACCCTTTCCCTCATATAGACGCTTTCTGACGCCTCTGCAGGAGACGGCTTTTTGAAAACATAGTAACAAAAGAAGAAATTGCACAAAACTTGCAATTTCTCCTTTTGCCACAATGTTTTCCACTTTTTGTCATAGGTTATCCATTAAATTACGGAGATTTTCTATGTTTTGACAAAATATGTTCAAAGTCGTCTGCTGCAGAATAATCGTATGAGGGAAAGGGTTAAATGATTATTAGCAGCTCATTGTACAGACTTTGTGAAGCACAACTGTAACACAATTTTATATAATTACCCCCTAAAACAAAGTTTAGGGGGTATATAGGAGTGATATTGTCGGTCTGTCGATCCATGGTTAGGTCTGTTGGTTTAAACTGTGTCCAGTTGACATGAAAGGTTTGATAGATTTACATAATGTTCGGTACACAGCTTTAAAACTATAAAATACATGTCGTGTTCAACTTTGTATATGAATCACCAATTTTTGATGGATTGATTGACTTGGTTGGGTTAAACATCAATCTTTAACACTTTTCAGTCATATCACTGCGGCCAGATATCTTACCCATATATTTCCTAGCTTTCTTACACCAGTATTCAACACAACAGCCCTTCCAAGCAACTGGCTGCTTTTTCACATATAGTATTAGCCCCTTGATTGAAGACACTTGTTGCATTGACTTTTGTCAAATGGAAAGAATTTTGGCTGAGCTGGTGTTCGAACTCGCAACACCTTGATTGACAACATGAAAGGGTTGATGGATATACGTAATATTGGTACATGTTTTTAGCTCTACTGGCCAAAGGCCAGAAGGGCTTATGTCGTGGCGATTTGTCCGTCGTGCGTGCGTGAGTGCGTCCGTCCGTAAACAATTTCTTGTTAACACGATACAGTCTTCACTTTTGATTGTATCTCAACCAAACTTATACAGTAGTTAGATATCCATGAGAGCTCGGTTCCTTTTGAAAACCAGCCAGATCTGCCCATGCATGACTGGATTATGGCCCTTGAAATGATCAAAATTGCTATAATAGAGCTTGTTAACATGATACAGTCTTTATTTTTTATTGTATCTCAACCAAACTTATACAGTAGTTAGATATCCATGAGAGCTTGATTCCTTTCGAAAACAACAGATCCGCCCCATGCATGACTGAATTATGGCCCTTGAAATTGTCAAAATTGCTATAATAGGGCTTGTTAACATGATACAGTCCTTACCAAACTTAGATGGTATTTGAATATTGATGACATATTGGTTCCTTTTGAAACAAGCCAGATCAATGCCAGTAGAGCATAGGCCCTCATGGGCCTCTTGTTAAGACTATAAAATGCAGTTCTACTTAGAATTTGCACATAAAAAGCCAATGTTCAGACTTCAGACAATAATGTGTGTGAAGGTTGACCCATCTTAATGCTATTGGGTACCTTGGTTTAAGACCATAACATACAGGTCAAATTTGATATAGGTTACGAGCTACCAGGGAGTTGTGGTCCCTTTTCAATTTAGAAGTTTTGGAAAAAAAAAGAATGTCTAAAATATTATTCATGAAAAGGTCAACAGATTTCAGTAATTCAAATTCGAGTTTAACTTTGGTTACAAACCACTGATTTCTTTAAGATTCATGTCTCCTTTTCAACTTGCAAGTTGCCACCTGCTTATTTCATACTTAGTAGTCTAAAAAATAATTTTGTTTGCCATTGTGTAAAATTTATAAATATCTTAAAGCAAGAGAACCAGATTTCTAATGATATATACCGGTAGTAACTTTTGGTCGCACCCAATTTCCATGTTCATTTATTGGAAAACATTTTGTTTTAACTAGCCACATTGTTTTATTGTGGTTGCCATGGGGCTTTTGGCAAGGCAGTATTGTGAGGGTATTTCAAATAAATTTCAGTGATGGCTCTAGTTTTAACCCTTTCCCTCATACGACAATTCTGCAGCAGACGACTTTGAACATATTTTGTCAAAAAATTGAATGGATAACCTATGACTAAAAGCGGAAAACATTGTGTCAAAAGGAGAAATTGCTTGTTTTGAGCAATTTCTTCTTTTTTCACTGTTTTCAAAAAGCTGTGCTGAAGAGGTGTCAGAAAGCGTCTATATGAGGGAAAGGGTTAATTAATTGATATATAAAACTGTTTTGTGTTAAGTCCAACATTTTCTTGTTTACAATAGCCCTTTACCTGATACTGGTTAACTTTTAAAAACATTGTTGAATAAGAAAAATCTGCTCGTACTGACCATTTTCTGATATGATTTTATCCACAATGTTTCCATCTCTGATCCAAATTGATAGTTCAAAATATTCAAATGCTCGTAAGTTTTTAGCTCAGATGTTTTCAAAGCAGACGAACCGTACAATATCATCCGAGTTGACCCTTTCCCTCATACGACAATTCTGCAACAGACGACTTTGAACATATTTTGTCAAAAAAACAGAAAATCTCTATAATTGAATGGATAACCTATGACTTAAAGTGGAAAACATTGTGGCAAAAGGAGAAATTGCATGTTTTGTGCAATTTCTTCTTTTGTCACTATGTTTGCAAAAAGCCGTCTGCTGCAGAGGCGTCAGAAAGCGTCTATATGAGGGAAAGGGTTAATGAGCTGATTAGTGATATTTACCTGATTGGGTATTTATTGAGTCGGCTGCTTTGAAAACATCCTATGAGTCACTTGGCCGTGTGTCATTATTCAGATGAAACCAGCATGCTTATAGGAATCTTATACAACTAGGAAATGAAACCTTTCCTTCATTCTTACACTTTCTGACACCTTTTGAAAACATTGTGGCAAAAGAAGAAATATTGCTCATAATGAGCAATTTCTACTTTTGTCACAATTTCACTACTCAACATTTCTTATTATATGGAGATATTTCACATTTTTGTCTAGATATTTTCAAAGTTGTCTGCTGCAGATGTTCTGTATGTGGACGCTTTCTGACGCCTCTGGAGCAGACGGCTTTTTGAAAACATAGTGACAAAAGAAGAAATTGCACAAAATGTGAAATTTCTCCTTTTGACACAATGTTTTCCACTTTTAGTCATAGGTTATCCATTCAACTATAGAGATTTTCCTTTTTTTTGACAAAATATCTTCAAAGTTGTCTGCTGCAGAATTGTTGTATGAGGGAAAGGGTTAACAAGGAAAAGCCTGATCAGACTACGCGGATGCACAAGCTGATCAGGATCTTTGCTGGTCACATAGTCCTGTAGGTTGCTTTCGTTGGATGTGGGTTATATTAGAAAAATTGTAGCTTCTTAAAATTAAATTTTGATTTAGAATTAATTGATAACAGTATAGGGGAAAAAAAGAAGAAATTGCTTGTTTTGAGCAATTTCTTCTTTTGCCACAATGTTTTCTAAAGTATTCTGCTTAAAGTTGTCTGTATCAGATAAGGGGGTTAATGTAGAGCCTTTCCCATTTTCGGACATTTTTTTTTCATCTGCAGCAGATGAATTGAAATATTGTAGTAAAAAGAGAAATTACTGATTTTTGGCATAAATCTCCTTTTGCCATAATGTTTTCAACTCGTTTCAATAATCATTGTTTTAAGAGATTTTCCATATTTTTCCCTGCATGTTTTCGAAGTCAACTGCTGCAGAATTGTTGTATGTGGGAAAGGTTTAAACGGGGATGCCAATAGCTGTCTGTGACTGCCTTTAATGATGAATTACTTTATGAAGAATGAGATATTGTTTTATATATATACAAATATACCATGCCTTGTGTTTTGGATTGAAAATGTTGCTGTATAGATCTGCTAAGAAATGTGAATGATAATTTATTTTTAATGTATAAAACACAGAACTGATTTCTGTCTCCTTGTCTTTTCAGATCACCTGAGCCGAAGCCTCAAGGTGATCTATTTAGGACCCAAAACAATAAAGGTTTAATCTGTGCTCAGAATTTATGCTCTCGTATCTGATGGGTCAGAAGCAAATTCATTCTCGAAAAAGACGAATCAGAAGTCTAATTTGGAGCATGGAGTTTTCAGAGTTTTATAGTTTCGGACCCAGCTGATCACTCTCTGTCTGTCATCAGTCTGTTGTTTTACTTTACTTTTAGCTTTAAACAGCCTCTCCTCCTAAACACAGGACTAATTTCAACCAAACTTCATAGGAATGTTTCTTTAGTGGTCCGTGGCTTCGAAAGAATGTTGTGCAAGTACTGGTGTTGGAAAGCCAGGAAAACATGGGTAGGTGCACTGACCGCCGTGATATGACCAAAGCTGTTGAAAGCGGCGTTAAACTCCAAACAAACAAACTTTAGTGGTCCTCTTTCAAACTTTGCTGCAGCATCAGAAAGTGGGCAAAATGTCCAAACTTTATAATACTTCTCTGAATCTGCTTGTCAGATTCCAATATAATTTGGAAGAAATGTTCCTTTTGGTGACCCTCTACAAAAGTTGTTCAAGCCATATTGATTGGTTGTAAAGCATGGCAACCAGTTTGCATCAGAAAAGGGGCAAAATGACAACACTTTAATAATCCATCCTTATGAAAGTGCTTGTCTGATTTCAATATAATTTTGTAGAAATGTTCCCTCTTTGATCCTCTACTTAATTTTGTTCAAGCCATATTGATTGGTTACAAAATCATAGCAACCTGGGGCCGGTTGTTCAACTTGTGGTTAAATTTTAACCAAGGGTTAAATTTGGTAACCTTGGGTTAAATTTAACCATTGGTTATTTTCTGTTGTTCGTCGATTGGTTAAATTTAACCGAGGTAAAGACTGTGGTTAAATATTATAACCAAAGGTTAAATTCTACAGATGACTGTCAATCACATTCTTTTTTATGAAACCACCACCTCAAATTTGAAAAAAACAACATTTTAGAAGGAATTCACTTAATGATTTTATAGAAAATTGAGTGAGACACAGATAAACTTTAAAGGTTATTTGACTCATTATAACCAATCATCACAAAAGGGTTAAATTTAACTTTTAGCTACAAATGACAACTCCTACCATTCCACTGGACCAATTTCAAATTAACTTCACAGGAATGTCCCTTTGTTGGTCCTCTTTCAGAATTGTTCAAAGATTTAAATTATGTGTAGAGCTTTGGTTGCTGCAGCATCAGAAAGTGAGAAAAATACCCAAACTTTAAAATTCTTTTCCTTTATAATCCGCTTGTCTGATTCCAAGATAATGTGCTTTAGTGACTCTCTACAAAAACTGTTTAAACCATATTGATTTTGTTGCATCAGGAAAGGCGCAAAATGACAAAACTTTATAATTCCATTCTCATTAAAGTTCTTGTTAGATTTCAAGATACAACTGGCCTTTACTGATCAGCTATTTCTTTAACCCTTTCCCACTTGCGGACGCATTTTGATGCAATAGCAGATGACTTTTGAAAACATTGTGGCTAAAGATGAAATTACTCGTAATGAGCAATTTTTCCTTTGGCCACAATGTTTTCAACTTCATTTAACAAGTAAGCTATCTTCTATGGAGATTTTCAGATTTTTGTCACTATTTTTTCAATGTTGTTTGTTGTATGTGGGAAAGGGTTAACAGTGTCCACTCCTTGCAGCTTCATATATGAGGGAAAGGGTTAAACATACTGTTGCAAACAAAAATTCAGTCTTATTCTTTTATTAGAGGTTAGTAAATGGCTTTCCCTCTTTGGCGCCCAGGATTGTTGGGTTAGTATAATGACTGACTCACTATTGTCAGGCTCTATGGACCAGTAGTACTGGTAACTTACCCAGCAAACTCTGGTATTTATAACTGAACATTTGTTGAAAGCGGATGATTTAACATGTAACAAATAAATAAACAAAACTTTTTTAAGAGCCATACACAAAGTCATACATACAACAAAGAGATCAAAATGCAATGTGCAAAATGTCGGCAATTTATATTTTTTATATTTTTAAAGATATTTATAATTAATTTGCATCTTGTCTATTGTTAAACCCACTATATAGGTAAAAGAATGCCAATGAAATATCTTATTTGTTTCCATGCAAATCAACAAGTGTCACACTTTCTTCAATTTTAACAGGTCAGATGTTCAATATCATTGAAAAGAGTAACCTCTAAATTAGCCATAAAATATCAAAAACAAATTGGGGATCATTTATTATGCAAGAAAGAAATTTATCGGAAAAGATGGTTCCTATCATTTTGCTCGTTTTTATACGACCGTTTCTTAAAAACGGTACGTATTATGGTATGGTCATCTCCTGGGATTTCGTCAATTTTTGCATGAGTTAAGCCCCTTTTTGGACTTAGAATATTTGTTTTCCGCACTTTTTTTCTACATGCTTTGATGTATTGAGCTGAAATTATGTATATGGCTTTGTAATCGTGTGTCACAGATCAAGTTCACATTTCCTCGGATTTCCTCAATTTTTGAATGAGTTATGCCCCTTTTTGGACTAAAAATATTTGTCAATTTCTGCACGAGTTACAAAGAAGTTCCTGACGGGCGTATTATGTACCGTTTGCGGTACTCTTGTTTAGAGACTATTAGACATATTGCTTTTGCACTGTCCATCCGTCTGTCACACTTGTTTCCGCTCAATAACTGGAGAGCGCTTTGGCGTAGGAACTTCATACTTGGTATGCAGGTTGGTCATGACCAGTAGAAGACCCCTATTGATTTTGAGGTCAGTACAGTGCTGAAAGGTCACAGTGACAATGAGCTGAAAAATTGTTTTTGCTTAATAACTAGAATGCTTTGGCCATGGAAGTTAATACTTGGTGTGCAGGTTTGTCACCACCAGCAGATGACCGTACTATGAATTCTCAGTGAGTAAAATTATTGTAGCTCAAAATTGGATATGGGTCAAGTGAGATAAAACAAGATTAGTGAATCCCTCAGTAATAGCAATTCACAGTTGAAAGCAGATTTTCTGTTACCTGGGCACACACTTTTATTCTCTCAATATTTCACATAATATCCATTCTAGTATTATTATAAAGGTTTTCATGTTTTATGAAGAGCCAAGTCAGAATTATTTGAAAATTACTAAAAATCACACTCTCGGTCAATATAATGGAAATAGTTGGCCAATAAAGTGGTCTGAAATAGGGTGAAGAAAAAAGTAAGCCAAATAGAGCCATTTTATTGTTAACCACCAAAAGTCATGCAACAAAAATACAGGGGGTAGGTAAGTTATACTGGGTAGGTGAAGTATATACATTTAAAACATAATAGGCAACATGTGGATGCAACCAGTAATTGCATGTTTCCAGCTCCTGTTAAAGTAATTGTGGACACAAAAGCTGGCATTCCAAAAATATTGTCCTGAAGGAGAAATGGGCTCTACTGCAAAATTCATTCTTACTTCACATTAACCCTTTCCCTCATATAGACGCTTTCTGACGCCTCTGCAGCAGACGGCTATTTGAAAACATAGTGACAAAAGAAGAAATTGCACAAAACGTGCAATTTCTCCTTTTGCCACAATGTTTTCCACGTTTAGTCATAGGTTATCCATTCAATTATAGAGATTTTCTATTTTTTGACAAAATATGTTCAAAGTCGTCTGCTTCAGAATTGCCATATGAGGGAAAGGGTTAAAATAAATCATTTACCCAAACATGTACCCAGAACTTACTATTTAGGTCAAGTTACACCAAATAGTCCCTAAAAAACCACTTTGTTTGCATAGAGTTTATATCTTCACCAGAATGCATTGAATATATGATAATGAGATTAAACTCATTGCAAATATGTATAGGATGCACTGAAACTGTTTGATTTGCTCATTTTTAGCTCGAAAGAAAAGGCTAGCTATAATCCTTACAATACTCTTTTTACCATCATTACCTCCACCAACAGCCAAGAGCGCACAATTCAGTAAGGTTTTTGTAAGATTCATGACCCTTTTTGACTTATAAAGTACTTTGCTTGTAAATAATATGATAAAGTACTTGGTTATGTTTTCTGTACCACCCAAAAGAGTTTTGTTTTATTGGCAAGCACACAAAAGTCAAGCATGCATTGTTGGTATTATGACCCTATGTGAAAGTAAACGTAGAGTATGTGAAAAACCACCCATTTTCTTTGGATTATTTTAAAGCTTAGACGGTAACTCTGTTCAATGATATTGGGTGTTCTATCTAAAAATATGTTTAGAAAGTGTGACAATTGAAGGCCGACACTGGTTGATTTACATGGAAACAATTAAGGAATTTAATTGGTGTAATGTGACCTTTATCATTCTTTGTATTTCTGACCAAAATCCGAATATCCTGACCGCAACTGGTATAACCTACCTATAGAAGGGAGGCAACCAATGGTATGATTAAGGTTGTAGTAATCCAGTTACTTCCCTTGATCAATTTACCTGTGATACCTGGGTTTAATCACGTGACGTAATTAACATGATACTCATTTCCAATAATGACACATGCAATGACAATTGATCTTACACAACAAATAATCAATATATCTGTGATATGTACCTTTGTGATGCCTTATATGTCAATGAAGTTACACTAGTAGAAAAGTAGATATTCTCAGTGAGATGCACACAAAGATAAGTTTGTTTGCTTGAAGTTGAAATTTGAAACGCTTCATTCATACTATTATTATTTAAATGTCAACTAAAAGTGCAGAAAACATCATTCTATTTACAAGAAGACTGAAGTGATCAACTAGGAAGTGTAAAGGAATTGTTTAAAAAAACCCACCACATAACATTGTGAAAAAGAAGCGGACTAGTGTACCTTAATTGTTACAGGTAAGAATTAACTGATAGTGATTACATGTCTAATATGATATTTCCAGTCGTCTGCTTTAAAAACATTGCAGGAAAATCTTATAATATCTAGGAAAGCTACATGATTTTATAGAAAAGGGTTGAGATTTGTGAAAGTGTTTACTTTCAACTGTTTAGCACACCTGTTTTTTGGGGGGATTTGTCTGAAAACATCTGAGTTCATAAAGATATAATATCTTGAAAAGTGTAAGATTTATTATTATGTGTCATTCTGAACCAAACTAGTAAACATAGTGACAAGGGGAGAACTTTCCAATTTAGGGCAATGTCTATACTTTTCTCACAATAATTTCATAACTTGTCTGCTGCAATTTGGGTGCAAAGGTGTTTATAGATGTCTGCATAAAGACAATTGATATGCTTTCAAGCTTGAAGATTAGAAAAAAATGATATCTTTCTAATTAATGTTATATGGTGAAATAATGTCTTAACCCTTTCCCTTATATCGACAGCTTTTTGAAAACATATTGACAAAAGAAGAAATTGCTCAAAACGAGCAATTTCTCCTTAAAATTGCCACAATGTTGTCCACTTTTAGTCATAGGTTATCCATTCAATTATAGAGATATTCTATTCATTGACAAAATATGTTCAAAGTCGTCTGCTGCAGAATTGTCGTATGAGGGAAAGGGTTAACCTTTGAAAACAACTAAGCAAAAGATAAGAACTTTTCATAATTGAAAAAGAGTTTTCAACTTGTCACTAAATTGTTTTCAAAAGTTGTCCCTGTTAAATTTTTATGATTTTGTGGTATGTGAACCACAGTTTGATTTTCTGAATGTTACTTAAGTAAGACCATACAGACTGTGGTGAGACTGTATTATGTACACAGGGCTACAGATAACTTTTTCAGTGAATTGTTTTTTTTTTATTAAATTTAAGTAACGGAATATTTTACCCTCATAATTTTTTTAAATTGCCTTTTTTGTGTACGACTTGAAATCAATGTGGCAAAAAGTGACATAATGAGCAAATCCTCCTTTTTCTCACAATATTTCAATGTTGTTTAAACTAATGCTAATTGTTGGCAAACCTATATACATGTATAAGGGGATCTCTCATTCATCCATACACTTTTTAAGATTAGTTTTACTTTAGTCTGTATGCACAATGTACATCTAAGCTCAGTATTATTATGTCTCGTTCACATCAAGCCAAGGATACTTTTTATTCCATTCGGATCTTGATTGATTTTATGTAAAAAAATTAAGCAACACAAATGTAAACAATTGCTTCATTTACTTTTTATTTGCTTTTGAATGAGTACTCATCATTTTAAAAAGAATTACTTTTTTTGACAATTATTTTGCTACTTATCTGTAGCCTTGATGTACAGACTCATTTTAGTTTTCATTGCACACAGATGTAACAAACAAAAAACTCACGTTACATAGTGCATATTACGTTTTAAAAAATTTGGGAAAAATAAATGATTTAAAAAAATTGTCTGATGAAGAGGCATTTAAAGTGGCCTGATCAGGTAAAGGGTTTATTTAATATTGTTGACATTATTTTATACTTAATGAAATTAGATAATCTCAGAGTAATGTTTTATCTCAAAGGATAATGTATTACTCACCTATTTTTACCTGTTCCTGACCTTTTTGTACAGATGTTTATTGTTATAGTGTTGTTTGAAAATACCTGAGGTAATGAAAATGTAATTTCTTGGAAAGTATCAAAACATGTCAGTCTTAAATAGACTAGAAAACATTCTGGACTGCCCAGAGCAGATATATTAATTTTATTAAATATATCTTTATATGCCTAGAACAATTTCTTCTTTTCCCAAAATACTTTCTAATGTCATCTACTGCAAATAACTCTTTCCCACCTATAGACGCATTCTGACACATCTACAGCAGACGTTTTTTGTGAACATCGTGGCAAAAGGTTTTCAACTTTTTTCAGTAATTAATTATTAATTAATATTATACCTTCAATTATAGAGATTTTCCATATTTTTGAGGAGACATTTTCAAAGTCGTCTGCTGCAGATTTGCTGTATGTGGGAAAGGGTTAAGGAAGGATGCAGTTCCTGTTACTGTAGACATAGAACCACTTAATAGATATCTAAAATAGCATTATGTAGGTATCTGTTGTCAGTGGTGGGCAATAACATAATACTTTTTTTTGTGTTGACATAAGTACCTTTAACCGTTAACATAAAAACATTACTATAGAGATTTTTCAAAGTTGTTAAGGGTTAGGGTTAGGGTTAGCTATAACCCTAGGCACAATGCTTTCTAAAGTTGTCTGCTGCAGATTGGACAGGATTTAGGTTAATAAATTCAAGAATTTGCAAGGTATCAACTAAAGGTTAAAGATTAGATGGCTACCAGACAAAAATAACCTTTCAAACATACAACAAAATTGCAGCAAACGTATACTGCATTGAAAACATTAAGACAAAATATTGAAAATGTCTAGAAATGAAAGAACAATTAAAGATTTTTTTGAAAACATTGTGGCAAAAGGAAAATGCTCATGATGAGCAGTTTCTCCATTTGCCACAATGTTTATAAAGGACTTCTGCAGCAGAGACATCAGAAAGCACCTGTATGTGGGAAAGGGTTCATGTTATGACCTTTAAAATAGTGCAGACCTATTTCAGTTTTCTATATAAGAATCCATCTTACCTGGCTGGGTAAGCATTCACCATTTACTTCATAATCAGCTAAACAAATTATTTGATATTGTTGTAACAATTTCTACTGACATACTCTCAAAGTTGCCCTGAACCTTTCTAACATACAACAAATCTGCAGCAGACGACTTTGAAAATATAGTGTCAAAAACCGGAAAAATTACCATAAAAGATAGCTTAATTGTTAAATAAAGTTGAAAACCTTGTGGCCAAAGGAGAAATTGCTCATCATGAGCAATTTCACCTATGGCCACAATGTTTTCAAAAGTCGTCTGCTGCTATTGCGTTAAAATGCGTCTGCTGCGTGATGGGTTAACCCTTTCCCACATACAACAAAATCTGTAGAAAACAACTTTGAAAATATCTAGGATCTTTATAAATGAAAGTTGATTCATTGGATATATAGACGTTAACATTGTGACAAAAGAAGAAATTGCTCATTATAAGCAATTTCTCCTTTTGCCACAATGTTTTCAAAAGACATCTGCTAAAGAGGTGTCAAAAGCCATCTGCTGCGAATGATTCAAAAGACGTCTGATTGTCAATCATAATGGTATCAGATATCCAAGTGTACTGTTTGATGTGTAATCATATGTATTACTTAACCAAATTAACCTGATCCTGACCTGTGTTAAATACAATAGCACTTCATGCTTTTTTATAATGAAATCACAAATTTGAAGATAATAGTGACACACAATTTAAATTATATTCAAGGAAAATACATATATGTCCCAATAATTTGCATATTTTCACACAAGAATGGAACAGGTTAGTGTTAACTTGTCAAGTTATTTGATCTGAATTAATCTAGACTCAATTTGAGTATTACTCCACAACATTTAACTGATCTTGACCTTCGATTAACCATTTTCCACATACAGACGCCTGAGACTGAGGCAGTTGACTTTTGAAAACATTCTGGCAAAAGGAGAAATTACTCATTATGAACAATAATTCTTTTTGCTGCAATAGTTTCAACTTCATTCAATAATCAGCTTTCATTTGAAGATATATTTGCTCAGATGTTGACTGCTACAGATCTGTTGTATGTGTAAAAGGGTTATGATGTTTATTATCATAATTTAGATTACTTTTCATGAATATTGTGATTTGCTTTGTGAAGATGAATGACGCATGCTTCACATTTTATTATTAGATCCATGCACATGAAAATAATACATATCTTTGTACAGAAATCCACCATATGGCCTAGTGGTTAGCGTCCAGGATTTGGAACCAGTCGTCCTGGCTTTGATCCCCAGTTCTGGCACTGTGGTCATGGTGGAGTGCCCTTGGGAAAGACAAATTTCCTAGCCTTAATTGTACTGGTTTGTTTACCCAGGGATCATGAATTAGTGAACTGTAACTGTAATATAACTGAAATAATGTTGAAAACGGTGTAAAACCTTAACAAAACAAACACACAAACAAACAGAGGTTAGGATCAGGTAAATAGTGTTGTGTAATACCAATTGATCACTCTGTTTTTATCATATATTTTTTACACAAAGTATCATATATTTTTTACACAAAGTATCATATATTTTTTACACAAAGTATCATATATTTTTTACACAAAGTATCATATATTTTTACACAAAGTTCAACTACTACATGTATTACTACTATTGGCCTTAGGGTATTTTATGCTCAGTTTCTTATGTGAATGTGATTATAGGTTGACATGTGGTTGCCTGCTTTGAAAATATTAAGACATTTGCACATGTACCTAAAGCTTCATGTTTAAAACAATTGTTGTAAAAAACATTGCCCATTTGAACATTAACCTCCTTTCTCCATTATGTTTTCAACAGTTCTTCAAAGCAGCAAAAGTTGTTTGCATCTAGGAAAGGGTTCATTGAAATAGCAATACGCAATATAAAACCTACATTACATATCGAGGGCTTGGCGTGAAACGGTTGTAACTAAAAACCTATTTTGAAAACCCTAGTTTAGGGGCCATTTTGACCCTTTTGTAAACAATGCAAATTTAGGTGCCATTGCTCAGAACGAGCAATGGCACCTAAATTTCCATTGTTTACCAAGAAAAATGATTTAACGCTTATAAAGACTTTATAGCGAAGTGATTAACCTTGGTAACAAATTAGCAATTTTAGTTACAACCGTTTCACGCCAAGCCCTCGATATTATATGTATAAGATTTTATCTTTAAACAAATATAAATAACACATTTAAACAGAGCTCTAGATAAGGGAAGTTTTGTACATTCTAAAATCCTTATTTGGCCCTCTAACCCTATGTTGTGGGTACTCGAAAGAATCGTCTCACTGAGACGATTCTTTTGAGTACCCACATCATAGGGTTTGGTTGGAATTTATATGAGAGATATTTGTGGGAAAAAGAGCTGAATACCCCTCCTTAATCTGGACCTCTGCAGTAACATTCAAACTTTGTAATACTCTACAAACAGCATAATTTGAACTTAAGAGTTTTTATTTTAAAGCGACTGAACTCCAGATACCCAACTGTCGAAAAAAAAAAAAAAAAAAATCCAATTTTAAGAAAATAAGTGTTATTTTTGTATTTGGGGTATTAAAATATAACTGACATATTACATACCCCTATAATCGGTGAGATTTTCTTGTTTTCGATACTTTTTCCATCGCAAATTCTACCCTGTCAGTAACGGGGTAAGTATTTTTAAATAGGAAGCCCCTTCATCGGGACAATTGAAAACGACTCAAGTTCACTTTATTGATAAAAAACGATACATTTTCTACCCTGGTTTTACTTGGATAACATAAAGAATAACATTTAGGGCGAATTCAAGCTTTTTTTCTTTTCTTTTTAGTGCCATCTGGATTTCAGTCGCTTTAAACATACGCAGCAGACAAATTATTTTATTATACCTCACGTGACTTTGTAATGTTAAATTCTCATATACTCATCATGGGCAATTTCTTACTGTTTCATGCTAACAGTACGTTTTTGACCGGTTAACAGTATACTGTTACATGGCACGCGCGTTAAAATGTTGGTTATGCACGTGCATGACGTCATTTCAAACAATAACGTCACCTTTTAGATGCGCGTGCCATGTTACAGTATACTGTTAACCGGTATATTCATATGTGTGTGTTACGTTGCTGTAGATCTACCCATGTTCACCTCCCCTACAAAGGTACAGAATAAATTAAATAAACGTGTAATTTTGTTCGGTATAATAAAATAAATATTGCATGGCTTCCAGTGTGACAGTACATATTGTCAACATTCGGTAAAATACTGTTAACCTTGGCTTCGCCTCGGGTAACAGTATTTTCCTCATGTTGACAATATGTACTGTCACACTGGAAGCCATGCAATATTTATATAGTGGCAAATAGAGAATTTGTTCATAATGTGCATTAAATTGTCAACTATTTTCTTTAATTTTTTACTTATTTTGCCCTATTAAATGGTTTTAAAGTCGTTTGCTGCAGATTTGTTGTATGTGGGAAAGGAATAATCAAGATTTTTCCCATTGCCTCTCACCTCTGATTTATGTGAGAAAGTAGTCCGTGGCTTCGAAAGAATGTTGTGGAAGTACTGGTGTGGGAAAGCCAGGAAAACATGGGTAGGTGCACTGACCGCCGTGATATGACCAAAGCTGTTGAAAGCGGCGTTAAACTCCAAACAAACAAAGAATAATCAAGATATGATGAAAACCTGTTACTGTTGCATATACATGTATACATATAATATAGAGGACTACATAAGGGGGAGTAAACTTGTCTTTTCCCTACAATATCTCTCTTATTACTCAACCAAACACTATGTTCTGGGTGCTCAAAAGAATTGTCTCAGTGAGTGTTTTTTTTTTAGTACACACAACATTGAATTTGAGTGTCAAATAAAGAATTATCCCTTTCCAACTTGCAGACGTATTTTGATGCATTAGCAGCAGACGACTTGAGAATATTGTGGCTTAAGGTGAAATTGCTTATGATGACCAATATCTCCTTTGGCCACAATGTTTTCAACTTTAACCCTTTCCCTCATATAGATGCTTTTTGACGCCCCTGCCGCAGACATGAGGGAAAGGGTTAAGAAATTAAGCTATCTTTTATGGAGATTTTCGTTGTTTGTGGGAAAAGATTATGAACATGCAAAACACCCCTTTTCTAGAGCTCTGATAATGATACGTCATTATAACCTCTTTGAATGTGCATCATTGTAGATGCAGGAACCTCTAGTTGAGAATGAAATCAACCTTGATGTAGCAGACGAAGGGGACCAAGATGGGGTCACTGAAAGGTTACCATGCAGCGGTGACCTTGACAACAATAGTGCCTATATTGTAAGCAGTGTTCAGCATGGAGTCTATTCTGTAAGTAACTTTTATAATTCCTTACTTGATTCAGACCACTTTAACCCTTTCCCAAATATAGACACTTTCTGACGCCTTCTGCAGCAGACGCCTATTGAAAACAGTGTGAAAACATGGTTTTCAATTCAATTATATAATTACACATTGGTTGATTGGGATTTTTCACAATTATACAAAAAAGTTATCAAAGTTATCTGCTGCAAATTGTTGTATATGGGAAAGCATACATCGATTGAAAAATATCATTGAAAAATTGCTGGTACCAATCAATTTCTCCTTTTTCTTCATTGTTTTGAGCTCTGTATAATATATATAGCGGCTGCCTCAGGAGATTTCAGGTCTTAGAGCATCTGTATTCTAGGAGTCCTCAGTGCATCTTCACAGTCTCACCAAAGTCTTCACTGTCTACCCTTATGTTATTTAGACCTAAATGCTCATTACGACCAAAGAAATAGAAGTTGTTCTCCAATATTTATTATCCCTTGGCCTAACGAAGTTTGCGATGGGGATATAGTAACGGGACTGTCCATTTGTTCGTCCGTGCGTCCGTCCGTTACAACTTTGTGACTACTCTTCACTGAACATCCTTCGACCGATCTTAACCAAACTTGGTATACAGTTAGAATATGGCAAGGTCTAGAAGCCTATTTATTTTCAAGGTCATAGGTTAAAGGTCAAGGTCAAAATTGGACTGACTATACCATATCAACAACCTTGTGACCACTCTACACTGAACATCCTTTGACTGATCTTAACCAAACTTATTATACAGTTAGAACATATGGCAAGGTCTAGAAGCCTATTATTTTCAAGGTCATATGTTATTTTCAAGGTCAAAATTGGACTTTGACTATTTTCCCATATCAAAAACCTTGTGACCACTCTACACAGATCATCTCTTGGCAGATCCTAACTAAACTTGCCATACATTTAGTATATATGGTAAGATCTAGAAGCCAATTGATTGTAAATGTCGACGGGCAAAGGCCAAAGGCGGAGAGCGGTACAAATTACATTTAAGGCAAATAGTAGTTCTATTATTTTTTATCACAAGAGAATACCGAGGGGATGTATCTGCTGCGGTGCCCTTGTTTAATTGATGTTGAAGCAGATTGTCATTTAAAGACCCAGAATTGCTAGATGCTGCTCATTATAGTGATTCTGCAAGTTTACAGGAATCCGCTGTGGCCTAGTGTTTAGCATTGGAGATTTGGAACCAGGCATCCTGGGTTTGATCCCCAGTTGCGGCCCTGTAGTCATGGTGTAGTGTTCTTTGGCAAGGCACATTTTCTAGCCTAGTACTGGTTTGTTTACCAAGAGATCATGAATAAGTGAACTATCGCTGTGATATAACTGAAATAATTTTTGAAAATGGCATAAAACCCCAACAAAACAAGTCAACGTTTTACCTTAGATGTTTTCACCAAATCAGATGTTGTCTTAGAATATCATCTCAGGTAAGCTGAAAAAACTTTCTAAAATAAAGACTAAAATTAAAGCCTTTGCAGCCCTAAAATTTCCCCTCAAATGCTTTTTCATAAACACATCTTGTTTATTTAAGGGATTCTCTACCAGTTATGGTACTGTTCAGGATGGGACAAAACGACGAGCAGGATTATGGACGAGAAAACAAGTGTTTGGCGTTGACGAGAACACAGAACGGGGAAACTGGACGGGCAGGTTTGAGTACCTACTGTCCATGCTGGGTTATGCCGTCGGTCTGGGAAATGTCTGGAGATTTCCATACCTCTGTTATGAGTATGTGTTCAATTGGTTACTTGATATATGACACTTTAAAAAATGCTGCCTTATCCCTTTTCCAAAAACAACAAATCTGCAATAGATGACACCGAAATTGTCTGGAGCAAAAATATAGAAAATCTCAAAAAGCTTCTGTATTTGGGAAAGGATAAACTAAAAATATTTGAGGAAAGATTTGTTATATCTTGATCTGGAAGTATGGTTTTGATACAGAAAGTTAAAACATGGTGGGAAAAGGAAACATTGCTCATTTTGAGCAATTTCTTCCTTTTCCCACAATGTTTTAAAAGTCATCTGCTGGAAGGTGGTGTATGCTTCTCTGTATGATCTTCTGTTAAGCTTGGAAATCTCTGGAGGTCTAATTATTTAATTGTGGTATGTGCAACAGAATTTGAAACATATTGGGAATGAGAGAGATTGCATTGTTTTGAGCAACTCTCCCCCTTTCTCAATGATTCCAAAATCCATCTCCTGCAATGCTAAGCAGAAGACATCTGTATCAAGTAAAAAGAGGAATAGTTTTAAACATTTCCCATTTCCCACATAAAAAAAAATCTACAGAAGACCGTCTTTGAACAATGAGGAAAATCTTTATAAATTAAAGTATAATTATTGAAAAGAGTTGCAAACTTTGTGGTAAATTGAGAAATTGCTCATCATTTTTTAAAATCATCTGCTGCAGAGGTGTCTGTATGTGGGAAGGGATTAATACAGTATGTTAGAAGACATCTAGCTTCACTTGTTTCGTTTTTATTTTATATTTTTAAGTCATGGAGGCGGAGCTTTCTTAGTGCCTTACCTCCTCTTTATGACGTTTGTGGGGATTCCCCTCTTCTTTTTGGAGTCGGCGCTTGGACAGTTTACCAGCTCTGGCCCAACCACATGCTGGGACTTTGCACCTCTTTTACAAGGTATGTCTTATTGGTGAGATAACAATCATAATAATAATAATAATAATAATAATAATATTAACAATAATAATTATAATAATAATAACAATACATTCATTCATTCTCTTTATTTACTCCGTTCGGAGATTAATTGAATACATTCATTATATCAACTGTTAACAACAAGAAGTTGGACTAGTTTCTATACATAAAATGATATGGAAATTGAAAATCAATCTTTACATTATAGTACACAGATTGTAAATAGTCACAATATGTATATATGCATATATTTACACACACACACACATATATACACATATATATATATATATATACAATTCATGCACACATATACACATATACCCACGTATTCACACATACACAGAGTCATTGTCTCGTCTAAAATGGGGCCGTTGAAACATTTGTATGCGAATAATATTGCTTCACAGCGAAAGTAATACTCTGAATCAGTGGTGACTGATGTAGGGCTTGCACCTAAAACCATCATCAAAAACGTTTTACTGGTTGCAAGCACTAGCTCAGTATATACTTCATGGCCAATATTGGTGTATATGCCACTAAGAAATAATCGCTTCTTATCATATGTTGCGCTACATTCTGTTTTTTGCTATGTTTGATAACATCTAAATGTATACGGCCACACAGATCACATGACGAAGGTTTTTCTGAAGAAACAGTCACCCACAATTTAGCCATAAGGCTATTTTATGTGCAACTATTCTTGTACCATAGAGATTATACAGGTTGCAGGCTGTGATTGATGTATGCAATCGACTGAACTTGACGAAATCAGTCGATTGCATCCTCATTAACCACTCATTTGTTTCCAACTGATCAACAGCATTATTGATACATTGCTTCCATACTGGTTTATGTGGCAGGAAGCAACCGTCATTTACATACATATTCATAAGAAAATTCAAGTTGTATTTATCCAACAACAACAGAAAGCATCAATGTCGCCGGAAATCCATACTGCAATTATGCATAACACTTATAGTAGTTGAAAAAAATCAGTTATCAACTAAAGGGCATATTGGAACATCAGGGGTGGGGTGTAAATGTATCTTAAATTGCATTTTTTTTGTCAACGAAGTGAATTTCCTTCATTGAAATATAATTAAAGCCTTTCATTGTTTATGATCAATCTCCATTCTAAGGTAGGTTGACCATATACACAGCCAACTAACTATTGATCATAAACTGGAAATGGGTAATCTTGCCAATCATTAGTCTACTCATGTTTTAAAATTATATAATGATGAGCACCCTTGTGTCAATGATGCATAACAATATGCAGATCGCAAGCAAAATGTGTGTAGGGAATCTAATAACACATTTAAAATTGTCAAGGACGAAATAATTTTGTACGAAAGACTCAATTTGTTTCTTCTTCGCATAGTTGTCGTTCTTTACACTCTCTTTATAGTCGGAGAGTGTGTTTTAAAATGATATAATGATGAGCGCCCTTGTGTTAATGATGCATAACAATATGCAGATCGCAAGCAAAATGCCTGTAGGGAATCTTATGACAAATTTAAAATTGTCAAGGACAAAATAATTTTGTACGAAAGACTGCTTCGTTTCTTCTTCGCATAATTGTCTTTTTTTACACTCTCTTTATAGGCAGAGAGTGTTCATTTAAAGTAATTTTTATATTAAAACCAGTTTTTTCTCAGTTTGTTCTTTTCGTCATTTGTTTAGAACCAAATAAACATTTTAAATCACCTATAATTGACTATTTGTAAGTGATTGTAAAGAACGGCTCTCTGCAAACGAGATTTATCTACGCAGTCGGTATTTTGTAGTCACTTGATCAACATATTTATCTTAGAAACAGTTCCTATTTTAGATATTCATGGATTAACATTATTAAATGAATTCTACATAAATCAAGACATATTTCTTTGAGCATGAAAATAATATTCAGTAAGTTAAAATTGCTACTAAAAGGAGAATTCGATGTGATTTGTATCTCGATATTGACACATAACAGTCTGCAGCAAGTCTTGCAGGGACTCTTTTGTATTTGTAAATAAGACAAAAAAACATAAATGCGAGTCAAAATAAAGAAACTGCAAACATCAGATTATTTATTTCATTTTAGATGTGTCATAACTAAGTGTTTTTAGCTCACCTAAGCACGAAGTGCAATGTGAGCTTTTGTGATCATTCGGCGTCCTTTGTCGTCGTCTGCGTCGGCGTCTGTTAACAATTTCCTACAAATGACTTCTCCTACTAAACCAATGGACAGATTTCAAAATAACTTCACAGGAATGGTCCTTAGGTGGTCCTCTTTAAAAGTTGTTCAAAGAAATTAATTCCAAGTAGAACTTCGGTTGCTGCGGCATCAGAAAAGGGGAAAATTGCCAAATCTTAAAAAATCTTCTTGTCCAAAAGTACTGGCCCGATTTGACAATTATTTTGCAGAAATGTTCCTTGGGGTACCCTCTACCAAGATTGTTCAAATATTTCTGATCCGTTGAAAAACATGGCCACCAGGGGGCAGAGCTTATTTTCCTTATATGTGCATTGTTAAAACTTTGAAAAATCTTCTTGTCCAAAAGTACTGGCCCGATTTGAAAATAATTTTGCACAAATGTTCCTTGGGTCACCCTTTACCAAGATTGTTCAAATATTTTTGATCCGTTGAAAAACATGGCCACCAGGGGGCGGAGCTTGTTTTTCTTATATGTGCATTGTTAAAACTTTAAAAATCTTCTTGTCCAAAAGTACTGGCCCGATTTAAAAATAATTTTGCACAAATGTTCCTTGGGGCACCCTTTACCAAGATTGTACAAATATTTCCAATCCGTTGAAATACATGGACGCCAGTGGGCGGAGCTTGTTTTCCTTATATGTGCATTGTTAAAACTTTAAAAATCTTCTTGTCCAAAAGTACTGGCCCGATTTAAAAATTATTTTGCACAAATGTTCCTTGGGACACCCTTAACCAAGATTGTTCAAATATTTTTGATCTGTTGAAAAACATGGCCGCCAGGGGGCGGAGCTTGTTTTCCTTATTTGTGCATTGTTAAAACTTTAAAAATCTTCTTGTCCAAAAGTATTGGCCTAAAAAGAGTAAAAACTTTGAAAACTATTGAAGTTCTATTAAATCAGGTGAGCGATATAGGGCCATCATGGCCCTCTTGTTTAACAATCACAATTGTAATATGTTCAAGACATTTAAATTAGTTTTTTTCTAATAATAACACTCCTCCCATGTCATTACCGAAAAGCTATTAATTTCTCAGTCCCCAACTTGTTTGACTGGTGTCACTGTAGGTTTACTGTCCATTTGTCTGTCTGTCTGTCTGTCTGTCTGTCTATCTGTCAATAAGGATTCTTACAAGCTCATGTAACTAACCATATTAACTTGATTAGAAATTAATTTAAGATATGCTTTGATTGTGACAATAACGATATTTGTGCAAAATCACAATATTATGATTTTAAGACAAGAGTTGAAAACATTGTTGAAAATGGAGAAATTGTTCATTTTGAGCAATTTCTTCTTTTTCAAAAATGTTTTTGGAAGTAGCCTGCATGCTGCAGAGGGGTCTGAACAAATTAAAGGTTGTTTCTTTTAAGGAAAAGAGTAATATGTAATAAATTGTTCAAATTGATATCTATCTAGTTTTAATAAGCTTTAAGATAACATCAGAGAAAGTGCAACATATATATATATAGTCCTGATCTTTTCATATTCTTGACGCTAAAATGTGCACAATGATTATAGTTAAAAAGTACATTTTTGATTTATTTGCTCACCATATAAAAAGATTCTTGCGTAACCTTTTACAAAACACAATAAATATTACAATTGTAGCAAGTGTTGAGGTGAACAAAGTCGCATACAAAATGCATTCCCCGCTCTCGAAACAGGTGATAAAATATTTTTATTTTACAGGTATAGGCATAGCGATGGGTATATCCTCGTTCATCATATCCACGTATTACTGTATGATAATAGCCTGGTGCCATTTTTACTTGTTTGCCTCATTCACCAGCACTTTACCATGGGCGGACTGTGATGGCTACTGGACCACGGAAGGTATGTCAAAACGAATATCTTACTTTAGTGCCACTTAGGAATCAAGCAGCATATGCTGCATATTTAACCATTTCCCACACACATTTTGACATATCTACATCAGATGACTTTAGAAAAATATAAATTGCTCAAAATCTGCAATTTCTGCTTTTGCCACAATGTTTTAGCTCTATTCAATGAGTAAACTATTATTTAAAGAGATTTAGTGTGGCATACAGCAGATTGAGATTTTAACCCTTTCCCACATACAGACGCTTTCTAACGCCTCTGCAGCAGACGAATATTGAAAACATTGTTGCAAAAGGATAACTTGCTCATAATGAGCAATTTCTCCATTTGCCACAATATTTTCAACTCTTTTCAATAATTAAACTTACATTTATTAAGTTATTTCCTATTTTTGTCTTAGATGGTTTCAAAGTCGTCTGCTGCATATTTGCTGTATGTGGGAAAGCGTTATGAAAAAGATAATCGAGGGCTTGGCGTGAAACGGTTGTAACTAAAATTGGTATTTTTTTACCAAGGTTATTTACCTCGCCATAAAGTCTTTAAAGGTGTTATATCATTTTTCTTGGTAAACAATGGAAATTTAGGTGCCATTGCTCGTTCTGAGCAATGGCACCTAAATTTGCATTGTTTACAAAAGGGTCAAAATTGCCCCTAATCCAGGGTTTTCAAAATAGGTTTTGAGTTACAACCGTTTCACGCCAAGCCCTCGTAATGGTCTTCTCTCTCACTTCAGTCAGTTCACGCACCAGTAGTTCAATCAACGTACTACCCATTTGGCTACCTTCCTACATAGTTTTTAGCTTGACTTTTTGAAGAAAAGGCTAGCTATACTACTCGCCCCAGCGTCGGCATCGGCGTTGGTGTCACTCCTTGGTTAAGGTTTTTGTACCAATTCACTTTTTCGTCAAAACCATTACAGATATTGCTTTGAAACTTGCAAAACTTTTTCACCATCATTACCTCCATCAACAGACAAGAGTACATAAGTCTGTCAAGGTTTTTGTAAGAATTATGGCCCTTTTTCGACTTATAATTTTTGTTACGTTTTTTGTACCAATTCACTTTTATGTCAAAACCATTACAGATGTTGCTTTGAAACTTACAACACTTATTCACCATCATTACATCCATCAACAGAAAAGAGTACTTAACTCTGCCCATGGTTTTTGTAAGATTTATGGCCCTTTTTCCACTTAGAATTTTGGTTAAGGTTTTTCATACCACCCTACTTGTTTGCAAAACCATTAGAGATATAGCTTATACACTTACAATACTTATTTACCATCATTACCTCCATGGACAGACAAGAGTACATAACTCTGTCAAGGTTTTTGTAAGAATTATGGCCCTTTTTTAGATCACCTAGAGCCGAAGGCTCAAGGTGAGCTATTCTGATCACTTTTTGTCCGTCGTCCGTCGTCTGTCGTCCGTCCGGCGTTAACTTTTAGCTTTAAACATCATCTCCTCCTGAACCGCAAGACTAATTTCCACCAAACATCACAGGAATGTTCCTTTGGTGGTCCTCTTTCAAATTTGTTCAAAGATTTAAATTCCATTGAGAACTTTGGTTGCTGCGGCATCAGAAAGGGGACAAAATGTCCAAACTTTAAAAATCTTCTCCTCCGAATCTGCAAATCAGATTCAAATATAATTTGGTAGAAATGTTCCTTGGGTGACCCTCTATAAAAATTGTTCAAGCCATACTGATTGGTCGAAAAACATGGCAGTCAGGCGGCATCAGAAAAGGGGCAAAATGACAACATTTGAAAATTCCATTATTATGAAAGTGTTTGTCTGATTTTAAGAAAATATAATACGAATCTTACTTTAATGATCCTCTATTTAACTTGTTAAAGCCGTTTTGATTGGTTACACAGTCATAGCAAACAGGCCTCATCACAAAAGGGGTAAATTTAACTTTTAGCTACAAATGACAACCAACTCCTACCATTCCAATAGACCAATTTCCACAAAACATCACAGGAATGTTCCTTTGGTGGTCCTCTTTCAAATTTGTTCAAAGATTTAAATTCCATTGAGAACTTTGGTTGCTGCGGCATCAGAAAGGGGACAAAATGTCCAAACTTTAAAAATCTTCTCCTCCGAATCTGCCTGTCAGATTCAAATATAATTTGGTAGAAATGTTCCTTGGGTGACCCTCTATAAAAATTGTTCAAGCCATACTGATTGGTCGAAAAACATGGCAGTCAGGCGGCATCAGAAAAGGGGCAAAATGACAAAATTTGAAAATTCCATTTTTATGAAAGTGTTTGTCTGATTTTAAGAAAATATAATACGAATCTTACTGTAATGATCCTCTATTTAATTTGTTTAAACCGTTTTGATTGGTTACACAATCATATCAACCAGGCGTCATCACAAAAGGGGTAAATTGAACTTTTAGCTACAAATGACAACAAACTCCTACCATTCCAATAGACCAATTTCCACAAAACATCACAGGAATGTTCCTTTGGTGGTCCTCTTTCAAAATTGTTCAAAGATTTAAATTCCATTGAGAACTGGTTGCTGCGGCATCAGAAAGTGAGAAAAATACCCAAATTTTAAAATCCTTTTCCTCCATAATCTGCTTGTGCGATTGCAAGATAATTTGGTAGAAATGTTCCTTAAGTGACACTCTAAATAAACTGTTGAAGCCATATTGATTTCGTTGAAAAACAGGGCAGCAAGGCGGCATCAGGAAAGGTGCAAAATGACAAAAACTTTATAATTCCATTCTTATTAAAGTTCTTGTTAGATTTCAAGATATAAATGGCCTTTACTGATAAGCTGTTTCTTGAGAAGTGTCCACTCCTTGCAGTTTCATTTGCAATCCTTGATCAAATTTTTCCAGATATTTGCAGTTAAATATTTGCTACTAATTTACTATCAATTAGGTGATCGATTTAGGGCCATCTTGGCCCTCTTGTTTACTTAGAATTTTGGGTTAAGTCTTTGTGACCAATTCACTTTTTGTAAAAACCATAACAGATATTGCTTCGAAACTAACAACACCTTTTCACTATCATAACCTCTATCAACAGACAAGAGTACATCATTTTGTTTTTTTTTAAAGAATTTTGGCCCTTTTTTGACTTAGAATTTTTGGTTTAAGTTTTTCGTACCACCCCAATTTTTTTCAAAACCATTAGAGACTTACAATACTTATTAACCATCATTACCTCCATCCACAGACAAGTGTACATAACTCTGTCAAGGTTTTTATAAAAAATTATGGCCCTCTTTCGATTTAGAATTTTGGTTGAGTTACCAAATCATACCAAATCAATTCTTTTCAAACAATAAGAGATATAGCTTAAACACTTACAATATCTTTTTACCATCAATACCTCCACCAACATCCAAGAGTGCATAATTCAGTGAAGGTTTTTTGTAAAAATTAGGACCCTTTAACAACTGTTAAAGTACTTTGCTTATAAATAGTATGATAAAGTAATTGCTTATGTTTTCTGTACCACCCAAAATAGTATTGTTTTATTGGCAAGCACGAAAAAGTCGAGCTTGTTTTCCTCTGACAGCTCTTGTTTATAGCCCACTGGTAGAAAAATGAATGATACTTATTCACAAAAACTTTTGTCAATCATTGGAAATAATGAATGTCTGAGTGGAAGTTCAAACTCACAACCCCTGTATTTATAGACCTCAGTTTTTCCTTTCTTTCCAGATTGCAGCTTAAAATTACCCGATGTGATCTGCGATGCTCAAATCCATACTCAATATTCGAATGGAACATGTTACCAGGGCAATCATTTTGTGGGTTTGTGGAACTATGATGTTTTTACGAATGTTACTGGGAGAGTGAGACAAGCACCTACCAAACAGTATTGGGAGTATGTAGAATTTGTATCAAACTTCATAATGAAAATTATAAACACATCTGCAAAAGACTTTTGAAAAAATTAGTAACGGAAAGTATGCTCCCAATCACTCTTTTTTAATGTTTATTATTTTATTTTAAATTTCCAAAAGAGATCTGCTGCAGATTTGTTTTATCCTCCATTTTCCATAATGTTTAATTACTATTCTATTTTAAATTTATAAAAGTTATCTGCTGCAGATTTGTTTTATCCCCCATTTTCCATAATGCATACCGGTACCATTTTATTTTATATTTCCAAAATTTATCTGCTGCAAATTTGTTTTATGTGGAGCACCCTTTGCCACATACAGACATTTTCTGACACCTCTGCAGCAGACGACTTCTGAAAACATTGTGGGCAAAAAAAGCACTTACTCATAATGAGCTATTTCTCGCTTTGCCACAATATTTACAACAGTGTTCAATTATTATACTTTTATTATATGTTTCTAAGGTATCTCAATATTTAAGCTTTCGGCCTAATAGACTGCTTCAGGAACTGACTTTTATAAGAAGAGTTATAGACCCCTTCTGGAAACAAAATAATGTTAAAAGATAAATACTTTCATTTACATAGATTTTTCATGGTTTTTCCAAGATGATTTCAAAGTCATCTGCTGCAGATTTGTTGTACAAGGGAAAGGGTTAAAAGCTATAAGTTAAAAGTTATAAACTTGATACAATTTATGTTTTTAAAAGTTGTTTTTTCTATGTCAAGAGACTGCATTGGTGGTGTATAGTGTCCATGTTGGGGGTGTTGTGGGCTTGATTCCCCGCCGAGTCTTAATGGTATTAATGGCTGCCCTCCTTGAAGCTCTGGTTTGTGGGGTTAGCATAACGATTGAATCGCTGGTGGCAGGATAAATGGACCAGTTACGTACTGGTAGCTTTTCCAGGAAATTCCGAAATATAACTGAAAAGTTGTTGTATTAGCAGTGTTAACCCTTTCCCTCATACGACAATTCTGCAGCAGACGACTTTGAACGTATTTTGTCAAAACATAGAAAATCTCTTTAATTAAATGGATAACTTATGACTATAAAAGTGGAAAACATTGTGACAAAAGGAGAAATTGCACGTTTTGTGCAATTTCTTCTTTTGTTACTATGTTTTCAAATAGCCGTCTGCTGCAGAGGCGTCAGAAAGCGTCTATATGAGGGAAAGGGTTAAACACCATACAAACAAAACAAATCTATGGCAAGAGTTGTCTATTTGTGTAATGTCAATCTATGTGTTGTAGGAATTACGTGTTGGGTATATCCGATGGTATTGACCAAACTGGGGCCCCGCATTGGAGGATGGTTCTCTGTCTGCTGTTTTCCTGGGTCCTCGTATTTCTGTGCCTTATAAAGGGAATCAAGTCTGCAGGCAAGGTAGGTAGCCAGTTCACACATACAGACACTTTCTGACGCCTCTGCAGTAGACGACATTTTGAAAATATTGTGACAAAAGGAGCAATTGCTCATAATGAACAATTTCTTCTTTGTCACAATGTTTTTAATTCAATTCAATAATTACACTTTCATTTATCAAGATTTACAATAATATTGCCTTGATCAGTTCAATTTTGTCTGCTTCTATTTCATTGTATGTGGGTAAGGGGGTAGAACAACGCAAATCCTGTTATTCTTTTTTAACCCTTTTCCTCATATAGACGCTTTCTGACGCCTCTGCAGCAGACGGCTTTTTGAAAACATAGTGTAAAAAGAAAAAAATTGCTCAAAACAAGCAATTCCTCCTTTTGCCACAATGATTTCCACTTTTAGTCATACAGGTTATCCATTCAATTATAGGGATTTTCTTTTTTTAGCTCACCTATGCACGAAGTGCAAGGTGAGCTATTGTGATCACATTTTGTCCGTCGTCCGTCCGTCGTGCGTCGTGCGTCGTGCGTCGTCAACATTTGAGCTTGTTAACACTCTACGGGCTACATTTTGCATCCAATCTTCATGAAAGTTCATCAGAACGTTCATCTCCATAAAATCTTGGACAAGTTTGAAACTGGGCCATATGAGGTCAAAAACTAGGTCACTAGGTCGAATTGAAGGGAAATCTTGTTAACACTCTGGAGGCCACATTTTCAACTTGACCATGTTGAAACTTTATCAGAATGTTTGTCTTGATGATATGTAGGTCAAGTTCGAACATGGGTCACATCGGGTCAAAAAGTAGGTCACTCGGTCAAATTGAAGGAAAATCTTGTTAACACTCCAGAGGCTGCAATTTTTGCTTCAGCAGTTTGAAATTTTGTCAAAATGTTTGTCTTAAAAATATCTAGGTCAAGTTCGAATATGGGTTATGCCGGGTCAAAAACTAGGTCACTAGGTCAAATTGAAGGAAAATCTTGTTAACACTTTTGATGCCGCATTTTTTGCTTCAGCAGCTTGAAATTTGGTCAGAATGTTTGTCTTAAAGATATCTAGTTCAAGTTCAAATATGGGTCATATTGGATCAGAAACTAGGTCACTAGGCCAAATTGAGGGGAAATCTTGTTAACTCTGTAGAAGCCGCATGTTTTGCTTCAGCGGCTTGAAATTTTGTCAGAATGTTGAGCTGAATGATATCTAAACCAAGTTCGAATATGGGTCATGCCGGGTCAAAAACTAGGTCACTAGGTCAAATTGAAGGAAAATCTTGTTAACACTTTGGATGCCGCAATTTTTGCTTCAGCAGCTTGAAATTTGGTCAGAATGTTTGTCTAAATGATATCTAGGCCAAGTTCGGATATGGGTCATCCCGGGTTAAAAACTAGGTCACTAGGCCCAATTGAAGGGTAATCTTGTTAACACTCTGGATACTGCATTTTTAATTTCAGCATGATAAAACTTTATCAGAATGTTTTTCTTGATGATATGTAGGCCAAGTTTGAATATGGGTCATGCTGGGTCAAAAACTAGGTCACTAGATCAAATTGAAGGAAAATCTTGTGAACACTTTGGATGCCGCATTTTGTGTTTCAGCAGCTTGAAATTTGGTCAGAATGTTTGTCTGAATTATATCTAGGTCAAGTTCGAATATGGGTCATATTGGATCAGAAACTAGGTCAATAAAGGAAAATATTGTTCAAACTCCGGAGGCCGCATTTTTACTTTGAGCAAGTTGAAACTTTGTCAGAATGTTGTCTTGATGATATCTAGTCCATGTTGGAATATGGGTCATATCAGGTAAAAAAATATAGATCACTAGGCCAAATGAAGGAAAATATTGTTAACACTGTGGAGGTTGCATTCAGAATAATTGTCTTGATGTGTTTTGCATTGCAGTACATTGTATAATTAAGGTGAGCGATCCAGGGCCATCATGGCCCTCTTGTTTATCAAAATTGTTCAAAGTCGTCTGCAGCAGAATTGTCGTATGTGGGAAAGGGTTAATCTTTTCTATCATCCTTTACTTGGGACATGTTTACAACTATTGACATAACTGCATCAAACCCCTTTTGAAACATTGTGGGAAAAGGAGAAATTGCTCATGCTGAAGAATTTCTGCATTTCACATCAATTTTTCTTTTCTATCTTAAAATCAAACTAATATTTTGCAAACTTTTATTCATTTTTCTATGGAAGTTTCAGAAGCAGACAATTCTGAAGAACAAACATAATTATCTGATAAATGCATAATTTGTCTTTTAAAATATAAAATTTACCTATTTTGCATTGATTCCTTAACCCTTTCCCTCATACGGCAATACTGCAGCAGACGACCTTGAACGTATTTTGTCAAAATATAGAAAATCTCCATAATTGAATGGATAACCTATGACAAAAAGTGGAAAACATTGTGGCAAAAGGAGAAATTGCACGTTTTGTGCAATTTCTTCTTTTGTCACTATGTTTTCCAAAAGCCGTCTGCTGCAGAGGCGTCAGAAAGCGTCTATATGAGGGAAAGGGTTAATATGATCTCTCAACTCATTATGAGCAATTTGTTCTTGTTCTCTCTGCACAACATGTTCATCCGCTGTATTGCATCAAAATGAGACTATATGTGGTTTGAAAGAGTTAATTTTTAAAGAAGATTTTAAAACATAATTTAAATCGTTCTGAGATAAAACTTAAAAGTGCTCAGCTCCCGATATAGATATTATAATCAAAGTTCAAAACTAATCAAAAGTTGTCTTGAAATATCAGAATCATAATTCTGGGATAAATAAGAGTAATGATTGCACTTACCAGTACAATAAACATCTAAATATAGATCATTTATGCTTCATTTTTACTGGGTAGACATACATTTTCATAACTTTCAATTGACAGAATTTTTTCATTTATGATGACCAACTCCTCCTTTCGCTACAATCTGTTCAACTCTTTTCAATAATTATACTTTACAGACATTTTCTACATTTTTGACTTGATGATTAAAAGTGGTCTGTTGAATGTGGGAAAGGCAGGCTTCACGAAATCTTTTGAAATCTGTCAGTCCGAAAGCTCAATGTTCATTTGTTTCCTTCTTTGCTCAACCAATTATTACATGAAAACATGTCAGTCCGAAAGAATTTTTGTCAGTCAGGACTGGAGGACTGACGACTTTCGCGTAGACTGGAAAGGGTCAAAAATTAATTATACAGAAGAGTTGAAAACATTGTGGCCAAAGGAGAAATTTCTCATGATTAAATTTCTTCTTCTGCCACAATGTTTTCCAATGACTTCTGCTGCAGAGGCATCAGAAAGTGTCTGTATGTGGGAAAAGGTTAAAAAGTTTAATTGTTTGTTTTCTAGGTTGTTTATTTCACTGCTGTATTCCCCTATGTGATATTAATAATCCTGTTTTTCCGAGGGGTCACCCTAGAGGGGGCTGGAGAAGGAATCAAATTTTACATAACACCCCAATTCGACAAACTTAAAGACATAGCGATCTGGAAAGCAGCAGCGGTTCAAATATTCTACTCCCTGGGAACCAGTGGTGGGGGAATTATAGCGCTCTCAAGTTACAATCGCTTCCATAACAACATCCTGAGGTATTACTGTTGTGAAAATAAAATGAACTCGGATGCCTAAATGAATAATTTTACCAATGCATTCGAAAATGTGTAGATCTACCATTCAATCATAAATATTTGTTTATATCTTTGAAAGAAGTCTATTATGTGGGGTTTTCATAAAAAAAATCTTTTTTGGGGGTTTTACCCCATATTCAACACGTTTTTAGTTATATCACGGCAACAGTTCACTTATTCATGGTCCCTTGCTTAACAAACCAGCACTAGGCTAGAAATTGTGCCTTTATGTAAGCTATCATGTTTATCATGTCAATTTGTAATCATGTGTTTAAATAATTATTATGGAGTATACAGGCCGGTGGCCTTAATACTTTTCCATTTGAACTAATCAATGAAATAAAACATATGAGTTTACCTTATAACCATTATCATTTGTTAACCTTTACTTAGGCTAAATGTCAATGTAAAAAAATAGCAAAAGTTAAGTTAATGTTTCAGTAAAGTTAAGTTTTGTGTTCAGATACTACTAGTCATAAGTCAGTGAAATTTTACATAATGCTTTCAACTTCATGAGTAGGCGAGATTTATCCCCATCAAGTGTAGGACTTTATTTGAGATTAATGCATAACAGACTGAGGTTATGTTTTGCATTCAAATTCATATCTCAGATATGAATTTATCACAAGTCAATGCAAATAAATATGGGATTTGACATTGATGACTTTGATGAAATTCCATCATCATTCTGTGACAAATTGACCCATGACTTAAACAATATTAAACTAGAAACAACATATCTGCAGCAGTTTCTCAAAAGTCATAGCAACAAGGATGATTCGTCTTCCACAAATGAGCTAATAATCAAATTGGAAAAGCAGCCAGTTGCTTGGAAAACCTGTTGTGTGATGAACTGGTGTCAGAAAGCCAGGAAACACATTGAAAGGTGAACTGGCCACCATGATATGACTGAAAGGTTGTTGAAAATGGTGTTAAACCCCAAATCAATCAATCATTCATTGACCTCCTTGACTCCCCCTTAAGTAGGTTTATGTGCTTAATTGTCTATTACAGGGATTCGTTGATAGTGTCTTTAAGTAACTGCATGACGAGTATATTCGCCGGGTTTGTGATATTCTCCTTTGTGGGCCACATGGCCAATCAGCTGCAGGTCAGCGTGGATAATGTGGCGGACGATGGACCGGGGCTTGCGTTTGTTATATACCCAGAAGCGGTCCAGAGCCTGCCCGGTCCCACTTTCTGGTCAATCATGTTTTTCTTCATGCTGGTCACCCTTGGTCTAGATAGTCAGGTAAGTGGATCGTTAATAGATCAAAGGACCAGATAAGATAAGTAAACTGGTAATTTCCCCACAACAGGTAGCTAATCCCATGTAGCTCAGTTTATAGTCGGGTAAGAGGATAGATCAAAGGACCAGATAAGATAAGTAAACTGGTAATTTCCCCACAACAGGTAGATAAGTTGATAGTCAGGTAAGAGGATAGATCAAAGGACCAGATAAGATAAGTAAACTGGTAATATCCCCACAACAGGTAGATAAGTTGATAGTCAGGTAAGAGGATAGACCAAAGGACCAGATAAGATAAGTAAACTGGTATTTTCCCCACAACAGGTAACTAATCCCATGTAGCTCAGTTGATAGTCAGGTAAGAGGATAGACCAAAGGATCAGATAAGTATACTGGTATTTTCCCCACAGCAGGTAGCTAATCCCATGTAGCTCAGTTGATAGTCAGGTAAGAGGGTAGACCAAAGGATCAGATAAGATAAGTAAACTGGTATTTTCCCCACAACAGGTAGCTAATCCCATGTAGCTCAATTGATAGTCAGGTAAGAGGATCGACCAAAGGACCATATCAGATATGTAAACTGGTATTTTCCCCACAATAGGTAGCTAATCCCATGTAGCTCAGTTGATAGTCAGGTAAGAGGATAGACCCAAGGATCAGATAAGATAAGTTAATTGGTATTTTACCCACAACAGGTAGCTAATCCCATGTAGCTCAGTTGATAGTCAGGTAAGAGGATAGACCAAAGGACCAGATAAGATAAGTTAATTGGTATTTTCCCCACAACAGATAGCTAATCCCATGTAGCTCAGTTGATAGTCAGGTAAGAGGATAGACCAAAGGACCAGATAAGATAAGTAAACTGGTATTTTCCCCACAACAGGTAGCTAATCCCATGAAGCTCAGTTGATAGTCAGGTAAGAGGATCGACCAAAGGACCAGATAATATAAGTTAACTGGTATTTTCCCCACAACAGGTAGCCAATCCCATGTAGCTCAGTTGATAGTCAGGTAAGAGGATCGACCAAAGGACCATATCAGATATGTAAACTGGTATTTTCACCACAACTGGTAGCTAATCCCATGTAGCTCAGTTGATAGTCAGGTAAGAGGATCGACCAAAGGACCATATCAGATATGTAAACTGGTATTTTCCCCACAACAGGTAGCTAATCCCATGTAGCTCAGTTGATAGTCAGGTAAGAGGATAGAACAAAGGACCAGATAAGATAAGTAAACTGGTATTTTCCCCACAACAGGTAGCTAATCCCATGTAGCTCAGTTGATAGTCAGGTAAGAGGATAGACCAAAGGACCAGATAATATGGTAAACTGGTATTTTCACCACAATAGGTAGCTAATCCCATGTAGCTCAGTTGATAGTGATGCTGGCTGTCAATTCAGGGGTTGTGAGTTGGAACCCGTGCTCAGCCAACATTATTTTTACCAACGTTTGACAAAAGTCACTGTGACAAGCATCACTGGTCTTCCACCAATGGGCTATCAGTAAATAAGAAAAAGCTGCAGGTTGTTTAGGGAGTCTGTTGTTTGGAGTAATGGTATGATCAAACGAGGAAACTAATGAGTAGGTGAGCTGGCCACCATGATATGTCTGTAAAATTGTTGAAAATGAAGTTAACCCTTTCCCTCATATAGACGCTTTCTGACGCCTCTGCAGCAGACGGCTTTTTGAAAACATAGTGACAAAAGAAGAAATTGCACAAAACGTGCAATTTCTCCTTTTGCCACAATGTTTCCACTTTTTGTCATAGGTTATCCATTCAATTATGGAGATTTTCTATGTTTTGACAAAATACGTTCAAAGTCGTCTGATGCAGAATTGTCGTATGAGGGAAAGGGTTAAACCCCAATCAATCCCCCAAAACAGCTTTTAACGACATTGTGACAAAATAAGATATTGCTCATGATGAGCAAGTTCTTTCTTTGTAACAATGCCTTTTTAATAATTGTACTTTCATATAAAGAGATTTTTTCACATTTTTGCCTAGCTATATATGTTTTCTGCTGCAGATTTGTCATTTGGAGGAAAGAGTGAACTTACTCTTCAAATTTATCTACCAATGCAAGTTTGCTATTTCAAAATTTGTCAGATCCATAAAAAAGTTGAATTCCATTGTTGTAAATACTAACAACATAACTTCTCTTCAATATTTCAGTTTGCCACCGTCGAAGCTCTGCTGACCAGTGTATTAGATTCATTCCCAGGACAACGAAAATGGAAGACTTTACTAATATTTCTCATATGTGCTGTCCTCTTCCTACTTGGATTGCCGTTCACAACTAAAGTACAGCTCTTTTATTCTGACTACAACCCTTTCCCACATACAGATGCTTCCTGAAGCCTCTGCTGCAGATGACTTTTGTTAAAATAGTGGCAACAGGAGAAGTTGCTCATAATAAGCAATTCATCCTTTAGCCCCAATTTTTAACTTTATCAAGTAATTGCTCATTCATTTATAGTGATATCCAATATTTTTTACTATATTGTTTCACAGTCTTCTGCTGTAAAAGAAATTGTATGAGGGAAAGGGTTAAGCAGGGCTCGCGCTGTCGTTCGCCACCTGAGCCATTGGCTCAGAAATGAAAAAATTGGCTCAAGAAAAATAAAAGTGGCTCAAGCCCTGTTTCATAAGAAATTATTGGCGAAAAATCTGCATTGTAAAATCTTACGTATATATGTATCATGTCAGATAAAAGGTTATAAACCAGATAGACTTAACCGTTAAGTCTATCTGGTTTATAACCTTTTATCTGACATGATATATTTTCTGCTTGTCTACATCAATTTTATACCATTTGAGGTAAAAAAAATTGCGTTGAGAAAACAGGAAGTATAGTTTTTGACCCCTTTCCCATTTACAGAAGAATTATTATGCATTATGACCAACCTGCAGAAGACAGCTAATGAAAACATTCTGGCAAAAGGAGAAACTGCACATAATGAGAAATTTCACATTTTGCCGCAATATTTTCAAACCTTTTTCAGTAATTATGTCTCCCCCATTACATGGGGGTGACATATTGTTTTTGCCCGTTCTGTCCGTCCTTCCGTCCTTCCGTCTGTCACACTTGTTTCCGCTCAATAACTGAAGAACGCTTGGGCGTAGGAACTTCATACTTAGTATGCAGGTTGGTCATGACCAGTAGCTGACCCCTATTGATTTTGATAACAGAAGGTCAAAGGTCAAGGTCATGGTGACCTTGTGAGGTAAAAAATGGTTTCTGCTCAATAACTGAAGAACGCTTTGGCTGAGGAACTCCATACTTGGTATGCAGGTTAGCCATACCTAGTAGAAGACCCCTATTGATTTTGAGGTCAGTACGTATAAAGTCAAGGTCACAGTGACCATGAGCTTGAAAGGTCACAGTGACAATGAGCTGATAAATAGTTTTTGCTTGGGCCCAGGAACGTGCAGGTTGGTCACCACCAGCAAATGACACCTATTAATTTTAAAGTCAAAGGTCAAGGTCACATCCGTCACACTTGTTTCCGCTCAATAACTGAAGAACGCTTGGGCATAGGATCTTCATACTTGGTATGCAGGTTGGTCATGACCAGTAGATGACTCCTATTGATTTTGATGTCAAAGGTCAAGGTCATGGTGACCTTGTGAGGTAAAAAATGATTTCCGCTCAATACCTGAAGAACGCTTGGGCCGAGGAACTCCATACTTGGTATGCAGGTTGGCCATGCCCATTAGAAGACCCTATTAATTTTGAGGTCAAAGTCAAGGTCACAGTGACCTTGAGCTGAAAGGTCACAGTGACAATGAGCTGAAACATTGTTTTTGCTTAATAACTGTAGAATGCTTTGGCCATGGAAGTTAATACTTGGTGTGCAGGTTGGTCACCACCAGTAGATGACCCCTATTGATTTTGAGGTCACTAGCTTAAAGGTCAAGGTCATGGTAACCTTCAGCTGAAAAATGGTTTCCTCTCAATAACTAAAGAATGCTTATGTTGAGGAACTTCATACCTGGTGTGCAGGTTGGTCCTAACCAGTAAATGACCTTTGTTGAATTTGTTTGATTTTGAGGTCACAAGGTCAAATGTCGAAGGTCACGGTAACCTTCAGCTGAAAAATGTGTTTTACTCAATAACTCAAGAACGCTTATACCCAGGAACTTCATACTTGGTGTGCAGCTTGGTCCTAACCTGTAGATGACCCCTATTGATTTTGATGTCAGTAGGTCAAAGGTCAAGGTGACCTTTGGCTGAAAAATGGTTTCCGCTCAATAACTGAAGATTGCTTGGGCCCAGGAACTTCATACTTGGTGTGCAGGTTGGTCACCAGCAGCAAATGACCCCTATTGATTTTGAGGTCACTAGGTCAAAGACTAAGGTCATGGTAACCCTCAGCTGAAAAATGGTTTCCGCTCAATAACTGAGGATTGTCACTGTTGCTTCATCTCCAGTCCAAAACTAAAAAATTAATCTCCATCATTTCTTTTCCTCCCCTACGACCACACAAATGGGGAGACATGCGCTTTTTCAAAAAAGCAATCTCTAGTTATACTTTCATTTATAGAGATTTTCCATGTTCTTGCAATGTCAATGTCAATGTCAATGTCAAGGTTTCAGACAATGAGGGAAAAGTAGAAATTGCTTGTTTTGTGAAACTTCTGATTTTCAAAACGATGATTTCAACTTGTCATCTATAATAAACAGCGAAAGGATAAGAAACATAATTACAATAAACCGTCTCTATGGGGTTGCTGTTTGCATTAGAATAATGATAAATGCTTCTTTTCCGAGTTAATAAAGAGCCAAAGATCTGTCTTACATTATAATTATATGTATTTCAGGAAGTTTATTCTTATAACAACTTGGATCATTTGTGTAACCATTTTAATGCTGAATTTTTAAAATGGACTGGTTCAGCTTTGCATTTTTGAATAGTCCATAACCAATTCTAGGAGTATCAAGATAAACAAGTTTGAGTTAAGCAGCAACAGATAATAGCACTTGGTCAGATTTATTTATTACTGCTGCTTTGAAACTTGAACATATGCTTTCATAAGAATGGCAGCCACACTCTGACCCTAGCTTGAACCGTAAGATCCAGCAAGATGGGTCTGAACAATTGGAGTCTATGCAACTCTTGAGCTCCAGCAAGTGGGGTGGTATTGGTTTCATACCTAATATACTTTTATCTCTATGTAAAAAGCACTGCAAAACCCAAACTAATACTATATGCTTTCAAAGAGATCTGCTACAGATTTATTATACCCCCCAAAAACAAGTTTTGGGGAGGGGTATATATGAATCACCCTGTCCGTTTGCCGTCTGTCCGTCCATCTGTCTGTCCGTCTGTCTGTCTGTCCATATGTCTTGTAAGCGCAACTCCTCCTTAACGCTGGACCGATTCTGATGAAACTTTACACAGTTGCAGTGCACAACCTGAGGATGTGCATGAAGTAAGATTATCCCGGTCGGAAATATATCTGTCCATATATTTTGGCATAAGTGTTGATACCAATCAATTCTGCCAAAGCTAAACATCAACCATTATAAATATCTGTATGAATCATGCAATATATTCTATATTAAAACTAAATTGGGGTTTCCCAAGTATTTGGCACCACAGTCAATTTTGAAAACATCTACACCAAAATGTGGAGACTATAATGAATGCATAATTATTGAATATATTTTACACATTAAGGGTTGCAAAAGGAGAAATTGCGCAACATCTTCTTTTGTCACAATGTTTTCAAAAGTCATCTGCTGCATATGCATAATAATAACAAGTTGGAAAGGGTTTAACCCTTTCTCTCATATAGACACTTTCTGATGCCTCTGCAGCAGACATCTTTTGAAAAATTTCACATTTTGCCGCAATGTTTTCAAACTTTTTTTAGTAATTATATTTTCATTTATAGAGATTTTCCATGTTCTTGCATGATTGTTTTGAAAGTCGTCTGCTGCATATTTGTTGAATTTTGGAAAATATTAAGCGCCTGATAATACAGCAACGGGTATCACATTTCAGAGTGGAATATACTGGTTGACCTTAATAGACTACTACGCAGCAGCCTGGGGTCTCTTACTAACAGGACTGTTTGAAGTCATAGCCATTGCTTATATTTATGGTAAGTATATAAGGCCTGTCATACGAAATATGTAGGAGTTGCATATCAGGTTCTTATATCCTTATGCGAAATCAAAATACGGTCATACCTGTGTTTAAAGACCACCCATGGGAAGAGAACAATATGGTCCTTGTTCACAGGTGGTCTTTTATTACAGGGTCATCTATGCAGTAAATGGGTATTTGTGAAATTGAGAGTGTGGTTGCTATAGACATAGAATTGCTAGACAAAGGTGGTCTTTAGCACAGGTTTGACTGTACTATGTTATGGTTACTCAATAAAGAATTGTCTCATTGATGTATCATTTCGTATTAGTAATTTAAATGCTTAGGGTAGGGTATCACCACTAGTCATGGATAAGTGCAAATAACTTTGTATGCTTTCTTAGCAGACAATTATTGAAGAATCATTGTTTGGAATGGAGAAATGACTTATGATAAACATACAAATTTTCCTTTTCTCTCAAAAACTTTAACCTTTTACCACTTGCAGACACATTTTGATGCATTTGCAGCAGACGACTTTTGAAAACATTAAGGCGAAAGTAGAGCTTGCTCATAATGATCCATTTCTGCATTTGCCACAATATTTGCAACTCATTTAATCCTTAGAGATTTTTCATATTCTTGTCCAGATGTTTTCAAAGTTGTCTGCTGCAGGTTTGTTGTATGTGGGAAACGGTTAATTAGGAAAATCATACTTAAAGATTTACTGATGTTACATTATAATAATTCTTCAGGCAATGCCGAATTCATCGTATCAAGTATAACCCTTTCCCACATAGAGACACTTTCTGACACCTCTGCAGCAGACATATTTTAAACATTGTTGCAAAATGAAAAATTACTCAGCATGAGCTATTTCTCCTTTTGTCATATGTTTTCAACTTTATTCAATAATTGTTCTTTCATTTATAGATAGAGAGTTTCCATATTGTTGCATAAATAATTTCAAAGTTGTCTGCTTCATATTTTTGTAGGTGAGAAACTAAGGGATGATAATTTAACGTAGCCATGCATGTCAATTAACCCTTTCCCTCATATAGACGCTTTTTGACGCCTCTGCAGTAGATGGCTTTTTGAAAACATAGTGACAAAAGAAGAAATTGCTCAAAACGAGCAATTTCTCCTTTTACCACAATGTTTTCCACTTTTAGTCATAGGTTATCCATTCAATTATAGAGATTTTCTATTTTTTGACAAAATATGTTCAAAGTCGTCTGCTGCAGAATTGTCGTATGAGGGAAAGGGTTAACCCATTACTTCACATGATATTTCAAATGTTGTCTACTTTACAATCAACAGATGAACAAGTTGAACATTCTGAAAACTGGAAGAAACTCTTTGACAAAGAGTTGAAAATATTGCAATTAAAGGTGAAATTGCTTAAATGTTTTGAGCAATTTCACCTTTTATTGCAATGTTTTCAAAAGCTGCCTGCAAAAGCAGGCATTAAATGTTGTCAGTGTAAAGTAATGGGTTAAAAGTTTACCCTTTATTGTAGGTGTAAATCGATTCTGTTCTGATATAGAGGCTATGATAGGCCCCTGGTCCTCTCTGTACTGGAAAATCTGCTGGCTTTGTATCACACCTCTGGGAACAATTGTAAGTATATCATAGCTATGACATTAACTCATTCACACATACAACAAATCTGCAGCAGGCCACTCTGAAAACATCTAGATTAGAATATGGTTTATCTCTGTAAATTAAAATTTATTTTTTAACAGAGTTGAAATCATTGCATCAAAATTAGCAATTTCTCTTTATGAGCAAACTTCTTTTGCAACAATGTTTTCAAATTGCATGTGGGAAAGGGTTAAACATATTATTTAACCACCTTCCTTTTTCCTGACACATTTAGATGCATTTTGGGAAGACAAATTTTGAAAACATTGTGAAAAAATGAAAAAGAAATCCATAATGAAGCTCTTAAAACTTGTGCCAATAGCACATATTCAATGTCTAACTATTCTTAACCCTTTCCCTCATACGACAATTCTGCAGCAGACGACTTTGAACATTTTGTCAAAACATAGAAAATCTCTATAATTGAATGGATAACCCATGACAAAAAGTGGAAAACATTGTGGCAAAGGGAGAAATTGCACGTTTTGTGCAATTTCTTCTTTTGTCACTATGTTTTCAAAAAGCTGTCTGCTGCAGAGGTGTCAGAAAGCGTCTATATGAGGGAAAGGGTTAATGCTGGTAAATATTTCGAACCCTTTCCCGTGTATGACAGACCTGCAGCAGTCAACTTTGAATGCATTTAGACAAAAAGATGGAAAATCTCTTTAACCCTTTCCCTCATATAAATGCTTTCGGACGCCTCTGCAGCAGACGGCTTTTTGAAAACATAGTGACAAAAGAAGGAATTGCACAAAACGTGCAATTTTCTCCTTTTGCCACAATGTTTTCCACTTTTAGTCATAGGTTTTCCATTCAATTACGGAGATTTTCCATTCTTTGACAAAATACGTTCAAAGTCGTCTGCTGCAGAATGGTCGTATGAGGGAAAGGGTTAAATGAAAGTACATGTATTATTATTAAAAAAGGTTAAAAAATTGTTGCAAAAGCAAAATTGCCCAATATGAGTAATTTCTCTTTTTGTCACAATATTTGCCAAAGTGATCTGATGAAGATGTGTCAATATGCATCTACATGTAAGAAAGGACCGATTGAAAATATTTCTTGACCAATACATATTTTGCAGTTTATTTTGCTGGTTTCCTGGATCCAATATGAACCAGTTCGATACAATGATTACAAATACCCGGGCTGGGCTGAAGGGCTGGGATGGTTGATGTCATTTACTGCTATAACTGCTGTTCCTGTTGTGATGTTGTACAAAATAGTGATGTATCGTGGTGGAAAATCTCTGTTACAGGTAAGTTATGGTATAGTTCTGTATATCATTTACTGCTATAACTCATTTCGCGACAATGTTTTACAAGGATGTCTAACACAGATATATCAAAGTTTTTTGCAGAGGCATCTGATGTAATCTATGTCAGTGAAATTAAAAAGAGGTTACCAGATATGCATGTTTTTGCTTCTCCTTATTGACAGCAGAAAAGCACAATTAATGCTTTACCCCATAGTTGATACCATTCCAGTGAAAGGAGATATTGTTCATTATGAGCTATTCTTCCTTTTCCCGCAATTGTTGTCTGCTGCAGATGTGTTAAAATCATCTGTATCTTGAAAATCAATTAGTAAATGTACAATTGATTTTTATAAACTCTACAGCAGACCAGTACATCTTGATGTAAGGAATCCATACTCAAATAGTGAGGCAAACTACTTTTGGAGTTTGAAAGGTTGACTCTTAGCACGCTAGCGGCGGGTTTTGTCAACCGTTGATGACATTTGCAAACAGTTTGGATCCAGATCAGTCCCCACAAAACGTGGTGAACATTTGGGGAAAATAAATATTTTTTTTCACAATTTTACAGACAACGATATAGTAGACGAAAATAATTTAGCATGCAAAGGGTTAAACCAGTTTTATCCATGAAAGGCTGTCTATGTCTCAATAACCTCTTGCTTGCTACACCATACCTGACCCAAAATGGTATAACAATGGCCCCTGCTTTGATCCACATAGAGGTTGCCCTATAGCTTTTTCTTGCTACACCATGTCCAAAGGGCGCCACCATTATTGGTGTATGCCTGACCCTATACATGTAATCACGATAGGGACAGGTAACTCCAGACTTTTACTTATCCCTTTCCTACATACAACAAATCTGCAGCAGACGACTTTGAAAGTATCTAGGCAAACACATGGAAAAGCTCTATAAATGTGGGTATAATATTTGAAAAGAGTTGAAAACATTGTGGCAAATGGAGTAATTGCTCGTTTTGAGCAATTTCTACTTTTGTCATAATGTTTATTTAAGAAGTCTGCTACATAGACGTCAGAAAGCGTCTACATGAGGCAAAGGGTTAATAAAATGTTGGTTCCCATTCTTTCAGATAATTAAAAGACTCTTGGTACCATCAAGAAACTGGGGTCCAGCCTTGGTAAAACACCGTCAGTTGATAGAGCATGTTGATGGGTTTGTGGTGGATCCCCTACACAATGATGACAACACAGAGATTCCCTATAATAACCTGTCTAACCTGAACAATGCTCATATAGCTGGTATAACAGTAAGTAATGAATACTAGCTTTTTTATTTATCAGACGCATGTGTCAAAATGCAACTGCATGTAAGATCGAATGAGTTAACCCTTTCCCACATACAACAAATCTGCAGCAGACAACTTTGAAATCAGTGACAATCAAAGCGCTGAAGGCACTGCATTTGTTTGGGTACATAAAACTGTTCAAACATTTGCATTTGCATAGATGTGTGATTTATAAACTGCATTGTTTATAAATATTACAACTTCGGGTAAAAGAATAAATGACGCATCCGTTAAAATTAAATGCCATTTTAGTTGTCTATAAAAAATAAATCATGAGACATACATGTGAATATTATATTTAATTTCCAAGTTTCAAAAGACATGTAAAGACAAGATGGGTTTGTGAAACACTGATGCCCCGAATGGTAACATCTAGGTCAAAGGTCAAGGTCGCCAGGTAAAAAATGTTGGTACTGACAGAAAGGTCATGTCACAAGGAATACACATGTGAAATATGGTAGCCGTACCTGTTATGGTTCAAAAGTAGTGGTCAAGGCTAATTTTTTTTTCGAGAATGGCAATATCTAGGTCAAAAGTCAAGGTCGCAAGTTGAACAATTTTGGTACTGACAGAAAGGTCATGTCACAAGGTATATACATGTGAAATATGGTAGCCGTACCTGTTATGGTTCAAAAGTAGTGGTCAAGGTTAAAGTCTTTTTTCGAGAATGGCAACATCTAGGTCAAAGGTCAAGGTCGCAAGGTAAAAAATGTTGGTACTGACAGAAAGGTCATGTCACAAGGTATACACATGTGAAATATGGTAGCCGTACCTGTTATGGTTCAAAAGTAGTGGTCAAGGTTAAAGTTTTTATCGAGAATGGCAACATCTAGGTCAAAGGTCAAGGTGAAAAAATTTGGTACTGACAGAAAGGTCATGTCACAAGGTATACACATGTGAAATATGGTAGGTAGCCTTACCTGTTATGGTTCAAAAGTAGTGGTGAAGGTTAAAGGTTTTTTTTGAGAATGGCAACATCTATGTCAAAGGTCAAGGTCGCAAGGTCAAAAATGTTGGTACTGACAGAAAGGTCATGTCACAAGGAATACACATGTGAAATATGGTAGCCGTACCTGTTATGGTTCAAAAGTAATGGCCAAGGTTAAAGTTTTTTTTCGAGAATGGCAACAACAAGATCAAAGGTCAAGGTCGCAAGGTCAAAAATGTTGGTACTGACAGAAAGGTCATGTCACAAGGAATACTCATGTGAATTATGGTAGCCTTACCTGTTATGGTTCAAAAGTAATGGCCAAGGTTAAAGTTTTTTTCGAGAATGGCAACATCTAGGTCAAAGGTCAAGGTCGCAAGATCAAAAATGTTGGTACTGACAGAAAGGTCATGTCACAAGAAATACACATGTGAAATATGGTAGCCGTACCTGGTATGGTTCAAAAGTAGTGGTCAAGGTTAAAGTTTTGTTCGTGCAGACAGACAGTCAGACAGACAGACGTGCAGACAGACGTGCAGACGTGCAGACGGGCCAAAAAACTAGATGCCCACCGAATCGGTGATTCCGGGGGCATAAAAATGGATAACCATTATGGCCCCGACTCACTCATTTAAGTATTTACCAATTTTTGTTACAAAAAAATCACAATTGACCAAGGGTTTTCTAAAATCTTACTCAAAAGCTTCCTGCTTAACAAGAGATTTTTCAAGTTTTCACTATAGCCATATAAGGCCAAATAGCCCTGCCCCCTGGTGGCCATGTTTTTCGACCAATCAACATGGCTTGGAGGAATCTGATAGATGGTCTCCCAATGAACATTTCTACAAAAAGAATTGAAAATTGGCCAAACACTTTCGGAGGAGAAGATTTTTCAAGTTTTTACTATAGCCATATTAGGCAAAAAAAGCCCCGCCCGCTGGCGGCCATGTTTTTCGACCAATCAACTTGGCTGGAAGGAATCTGATAGAGGGTCACCCTAGGAACATTTCTACAAGATTATTTGAAAATCGACTTGACACTTTTGGAGGAGAAGATTTTTTTGAGTTTACACTATAGCCATATAAGGCAAAAAATCCCCGCTCCCTGGCGGCCAAGGAACACTTCTTTAAAATAATTTGAAAATCTGCCAATCAGTTTGGTAGAAGAAAAGGAGATCACAATAACTAACTTTCAGCACTTCGTGCTCAGGTGAGCTAAAAAAAGAAACATCTATCCAAATGAAAGAGTAATTGAAATCATGTAGAAAATATTGTGGAAAAAGGCAGTACTAATATTTATATGAGCACTTTAAAAGAAACATGCTTCAGACTTCAGAGGCTTTTAAATTCATTTGCATTATAAAAGGATTAAATGCCCCAGAGAAAACCAATACCTTTGCCGTCCGCATTTTACTCTACAGTATACACCTAAGCTGGCCGCTGTTTCCTTTAAAGGGTGTTTAAGCTTGCCAAATTAATTAAGGATGCGTGACCATTCACTGTTAATTACCATTGTGTACGAGTGTCATTCCAAACAAATTATAAATGTAACCCCTTTTCCCAATAAACCTATCATATACATTTATGTATTTGTAACTTGCCGGGATGTGTCGATACCGTCATGGTACAATGTGATATATGCACAGTTGGTTTCACAAATCTTGTGTTAATGCACCTGTGGATATGTTGACAACAGATGCGGAACTTTAATTGTAACTTTTGTTAATTATTTGGCTATTATAATGATAAGATATGTGATTAAATTGGCAACATTTAAGTTTTTTACTTATAACAGCCTTCAAATACAAATTTGGTTTATACGACGGTAAAGAAAGGTTATGGGAATTAAGAAATTGTTTAAATAAGCGAATTCTCCTTTTCCCACAATGTTTTCAATATATGTTGCTTTTTACTGTTTACACAGCAAGAAAAAACCATTTAACTTATTTGATATAGATTAGTATTATTGTTGTATATATATATAATTACTAGAAACAGTGTTGTATATATATATATACTTATTGTTTATTTGTTATTTAAATTGTTCTGCCCCTTCCAAGTACCCTACAGAATAGAATGTTGCATGGATCATTTGCCTCGTAGTATGGCACATGGAAAAACTATTGAAAGTTACAAAGTAGAAAATGAAGAGGCCAAACAATAACTAGAACCCATGACCCTTCAATCGATTGTAAAGGAGAGGATATAATTGAAGCAAAACCTATGGCTAGTTACTAGCAACCTATTCTATTCTTGCAATGTTTTCAAATTTCGTCCGCTGCAGATGCGTCACAAGACATTTACTTGTCGGAAAATCAATCCATCAATTCTCGTTATTGATATCTATAGATATGATATAAAGAGGAAAGTCGTTAAAATACTTTACAAAGAGATTCCATTTCAGCATGATCTCGATTTTTGGGTTAATCTATATCACTGATAAAAGCAATCAAACACATTATATATTTAAAAAGAAAACCCCGGATATGATCATATGTTAACAAATTATACACATTTGCCCATCTTTAATTAAACATTTTTTACAACAAATCATAGCGTCCGCAGATTTGCTCTATATTCTATAGCGTCCGCATTTTCCCCCTATATTGCATTTGTCCGCATTTTCCCTCTATAATGTATTTGTCCGCAGATCGCGTCCGCACTTTAGACCCTCCCCCCATACAGTCGTATTTATAAATAGAATTCGACGATCACGATTTCTCTGCAAATGTGTTACTCTCATTTTAAATGCATTTTATGACGCACATATTTGCTTTTTAATTCTTTATACTATATTTATATAGCCGACAAGGCACAAAGAAAATATTTTCAATTCTGTTTTTATCTACATTTTCATTGCGTGATTGAAAATTCAAATACCGTATCTGGAGCTTAAATCGGAAATAGTTCTCCCTGTAGCAGTTCACTCATTAAGATTTATAAATCTCTCCGCGTTCATGTTTTAAAATACAATTTTTCATTTTATTTCCAAATTCTCTTTGAATATAAGAACCACATAAGAAAACAAAGACGATATAAATATATCATTATTTCAAATATCGTGATACATTTGAAAAGTAAGAGCAAGTATTGAGTACTACTTTCACGCGTATGAAATTCATGGACTTTTCCATAAGACGAACGGCTTCAGAATTGCAGTAACTAAATTTGTTTGTTCCAAACAAATAAAAACCTGAAAAATCTCCATAAAAGATAGCTTAATTATTAGATAAAAAAGAAAACATTGTGGCCAAAGGAGAAATTGCTCATCATGAGCAATTTCACCTTTGGCCACAATGTTTTCAAAAGTCGTCTGCTGCCATTGCATCAAAATACGTCTGCAGGTGGGAATGAGTTAAGCAAGGTGTTAAATAGGAAGATTATTAAATAATATAAGGTACTTAATACTTTCCCACTTACAACAAATCCGCAACAGACGACTGTGACAAGATCTGAGCAAAAACATGAAATGAGAGAAGTTTCTACTTTTGTCTAAATGTTTTCAAAGGTCGTCTGCTGCAGATTTGTTGTATGTGGGAAAGGGTTAACTTGTCAGAAAGCATTATGTAAAAAGTAAAGTAAAGATAACAAAAAATGGTGGTAATGGCATCCCTCTTAACCCTTTCCCTCATACGGTAATTCTGCAGCAGACGACTTTGAACGTATTTTGTCAAAAAAATAGAAAATCTCCATAATTGAATGGATAACCTATGACAAAAAGTGGAAAACATTGTGGCAAAAGGATCAATGTTTTGTGCAATTTCTTCTTTTGTCACTATGTTTTCAAAAAGCTGTCTGCCGCAGAGGCGTCAGAAAGCGTCTATATGAGGGAAAGGGTTAACCCTTTCCCACATACAACAAATCTGCAGCAAACGACTTTTGAACATCGTTTTGAACAATTTCTTCTTTTGTCGCCATGTTTTCCAAAAGCCGTCTGCTGCAAAGGCGTCAGAAAGCGTTTATATAAGGGAAAGGGTTAAGCACTTAGGGTTTCAGAAATGGCATTAGGATCAATGCATCAATGTCAGGATATGCTGTGATATAATGGAAATACATATATGCTGTTGAAAACACCATCAAGAAAATCTATAGGTTATTTGGTAGCCTGTTTGTTTCTTTCTTTTTCAGGAACACGAAACAGAGACATGACGATGGATTTTTGTTATGCAACAGGGTTTTACAGATCTGATATAGTATCTACCACTTTCTTGTATTCATCTATATGTATCAATCAATATTTCAAGTCTCACTTGATCTTACTATTTAACCCTTTCCCACATACAACACATCTGCAGCAGATGACTTTGACAACATCTTGGCAATTACATAGAAAATCTCTTAGAAACCAAGTTATAATTGAGTAAAGTTGAAAACATTGTGGCAAATGTTGAAACTGCTCATTGACACACTATTTTCAAAGTTGTCTGCTGCAGATGCGTCAAAATGAGTCTGCAATTTGGAAATGGTTAAAAGTATAGAGAACCTCTGTAAACGCAAGGATATTTTTTAAAACTTTTCCCACATATAGACACTTTCTGACATTTTTGAAGCAAATTACTTTTGAAAACATTGAGGAAAAAGGAGAAATGATCAATTTATCCTTTGCCACAATTATTTCAATCTTATAATTTAACTCACTTATGGAGATTTTTCATGTTTTTGCAATAAGTTTCAAAGTCGTCCTCTGCATAGTTGTTGTTTGTGGGAAAATGTTAATAGTGTTGTTAACCCTTTCCCTCATACAACAATTTTGCAGCAGACGACTTTGAACTTTTTTTGTCAAAACATAGAAAATCTCCATAATTGAATGGATGACCTATGACCAAAAGTGGAAAACATTGTGGCAAAAGGAGAAATTGCACGTTTTGTGCAATTTCTTCTTTTGTCACTATGTTTTCAAAAAGCCGTCTGCTGCAGAGGCGTCAGAAAGTGTCTATATCAGGGAAAGGGTTAAGATTGTGGCAAATAGGAATATTGCTCATAATAATGCACAATTCTTTTTTGCTGTAATCCTTTTAACAATCATCTGTTGATTGTGAAATGGCATCTGCGAAAGGGAAAGAGTTGAAGGAAAAGTAACTTTAACCCTTTCCCTCATACAACAAATCTACAGCAGACAACTTTGAACATATTCTGTCATAAAATAGAAAATCTCTATAATTGAATGGATAACCTATGACTTTAAGTTTTGAGCAATTTCTTCTTTTGTCACAATGTTTTCAAAAAGCCGTCTGCTGCAGAGGTGTCAGAAAGCGTCTATATGAGGGAAAGGGTTAAGTGGTTGCATTTGATAAAACACATTTTTTCAGCATTCAAATTTAAACAAGGAATAAGAAGATATTGTGGGGAATAAGCAGCCAGTTTTTTAAAAATTGTTTGTTTTCAATTGTGTCATATTAATTTATCAGTTTTGTACACATAATTGTTTGTTTAATGTACAGCTTGCAAAACATAAGTTGCAAATGTGAATTCATGTGAGTTTTCTGAAAGTTCTGTGATATATTTAAATGTACTTTTTTTTAATTAAACCCCTCTACTGCTGGAACTGATCTAGTGAGTATTTCAGTGAGAATGTAATAAATTCCAGTATTTCAGTGAAAGATACACTAATTCTCTTTATTGCACTAATAAATCCCAGTATTTCAGTGAAAAAGCCTATAAAATACTCTTTAGTGCGCCCCAATATGTACTGTTAAAACACATTATTTCAGTGAAAGAATATAATATTACTCTTAATTGCATTCTAATATACTGGAAAATCCCTGTAAATCGGTGAAAAACCCCATAATAATACTCTTTAGCACGCTCCAATATACATGTACTGTTAGATCACATTATTTCGGTGAAAGCTAGAATACACTAATTCTCTTTATTGCATTCTAATATACTTATAAATCCCTGTATTTCAGCGAATAAAACATAATAATAATAATACTCTATTTCAAATGGTCAAAGTTTGCAGGAAACCTTTTTTAACCCTTTCCCACATTAAGAAATCTGCAGCAGACGACTTTGAAAACATATTTTCAAAAATGTGAAAAATCTCCAATAATGACAGTTTAATTATTTAGTAGAGTTGAAAACATTGCGGCAAATGGTGAAATTGCACATCATGAGCAATTTCACCTTTGTCACAATGTTTTCAAAAGTCGTCTGCTTCAGAGGCGTCAGAAAGCATCTATATGAGGGCAAGGGTTAAACCTTCTGTGACCTATTGGCGAACAGTGCAGAGCCAGATTCAAGCACAAAATTGTTCTGACTTATCTGGATCAGCACAGATTGCAAAGCCTTAACCCTTTCCATCATACGACAATTCTGCAGCAGATGACTTTAAACATATTTTGTCAAAAAATAGAAAATCTCTAAAATTGAATGGATAACCTATGACTAAAAGTGGAAAACATTGTGGCAAAAGGAGAAATTGCTCGTTTTGAGCAATTCCGTCTTTTGTCACTAGGTTTTCAAAAAGCCGTCTGTTGCAGAGGCGTAAGTCAGAAAGCGTCTATATGAGGGTTGTATCTTTGCTGTACAGTTTATCTGTTTACCTGATAAAACATTAATCCTTTCCCACTTACAGATGCTGTCTTATGCCTCTGCTGCAGACAATTTTTGAAAACATTGTGGCAAAAGGAGAAATTGCTCATTATTAGCAATTTCCCCATTAATTTGCCTCAATTATTTCAACTACATGTATATCTAATAATTAAACTTTCATTAACCCTTTCCCTCATACAATAATTCTGCAGCAGACAACTTGAACATATTTTGTCAAAAGATTGAAAATCTCTACAATTGAAAGGATGACCTATGACTAAAAGTGGAAAACATTGTGGAAAAGGAGAAATTGCTTGTTTTGAGTAAATTCTTCTTAAGTCACTATATTTTCCAAAAGCCGTCTAATGCAGAGGCGTCAGAAAGCTTCTATATTAGGGAAAGAGTTAATAGAGTTTTTCCATGTCTTTGCCAAGATGTTTTCAAATATGTCTTTTGCAGATTTGTTGTATGTGGTAATGGTTTAACCCTTTCCCTCATATAGACGCTTTCTGACGCCTCTGCAGCAGACGGCTTTTTGAAAACATAGTGACAAAAGAAGAAATTGCACAAAACGTGCAATTTCTCCTTTTGCCACAATGTTTTCCAGTTTTAGTCATAGATTATCCATTCAATTTTGGAGATTTTCTATGTTTTGACAAAATACGTTCAAAGTCGTCTGCTGCAGAATTGTCGTATGAGGGAAAGGGTTAAAGAGTCATGATTTGAAAACATTTTAGGAAAAGCGTGTAATATCTTGAAATGTGAAAGCATGCATGGGCTTTGTCACAAAGTTCAAAAGATTGCCTATTCTGAGCAATATCTCTTTTCTCCACAACGTTTTTAAAACTTTTCTGCTGAAAGGGCATCAGGCGTATTTTCAGATTTACCTAAAATACTCCGTACTTGGTAAGTGTTTGTCAAATGCTGTTATTTGATTGGTTGATTCAGCTAGCACATGCCTGTGTGTTAGGAGACAATCTGGATATGAAAGGTATTGTATTTTGCTTTCAAAAATAGTTCAGTTATATCACAGCATGTGGTTCGAAGTTATATACATTCAACATGCAGATAATCAAACACATTTTGTATTTAGTTATTGTAAAACAACATGTTTTGTCTGTGTTCAGAAATCTTATTGAATAAAAATCATATTTGTATCGTTATGTGTTTACTGTTATCAATGATTCAATTCCTTCCAGGCCACTAGTGACATGTTTATATAAATATCTGAGACTGAAAACCATTAAAAGTGGAGCCACTGTTTCTTTCAATAGACGACTTCCTACAATATCTATACTCTGAAATTTAGAAAAATAGATTGGTATAATTCTAATAACAGTAAATGGTGAATGATTACCCAGATAAGATGGGTTTTTTAACCCTTTCCCTAATACGACAGTTCTGCAGCAGACGACTTTGAACGTATTTTGTCAAAACATAGAAAATCTCCATAATTGAATGGTAACCTATGACAAAAAGTGGAAACATTGTGGCAAAAGGAGAAATTGCACGTTTTGTCACTATGTTTTCAAAAAGCTGTCTGCTGCAGAGGCGTCAGAAAGCGTCTATATGAGGGAAAGGGTTAGATAGAAAACTGAAATAGGTCTGCACTATTTTAAAGGTCATAACATGAACCCTTTCCCACATACAGGTGCTTTCTGATGTCTCTGCTGCAGAAGTCCTTTATAAACATTGTGGCAAAAGGAGAAACTGCTCATCATAAGCATTTTCCTTTTGCCACAATGTTTTCAAAACATTCCTTAATTGTTCTTTCATTTCTAGACGTTTTCCATATTTTGTCTTAATGCAGTCTGTTGCAAATTTTATGTTATATGTTTGAAAGGTTATTCTTGTCTGGTAGCCATCTAATCTTTAACCTTAGCCGATACCCTGTCAAATTCTTGAATTTCTTGAATCTAAACCCTGTCCAACCTGCAGATGCATCTGCTGCACACAACTTTAGAAAACAGTGTGCCTAGGGTTATAGCTAACCCTAACCCTAACCATTAACAACTTTGAAAGCTCTCTATAGTTATTTTTAGCTCACCTATGCACGAAGTGCAAGGTGAGCTATTGTGATCACATTTTGTCCGGCGTCCATCCGTTGTCAACATTTGAGCTTGTTGACACTCTACAGGCTACATTTTGCATCCAATCTTCATAAAAGTTTATCAGAACATTCATCTCCATTAAATTTTGGACAAATTCGAAACTGGGCCATATGAGGTCAAAAACTAGGTCACTAGGTCAAATTGAAGGGAAATCTTGTTAACACTCTGGAGGCCACATTTTCAACTTGAGCATGTTGAAACTTTATCAGAATGTTTGTCTTGATGATATGTAGGTCAAGTTCGAACATGGGTCATGTCTGGTCAAAAAGTAGGTCACTAGGTCAAATTGAAGGAAAATCTTAACACTCCAGAGGCCGCAAGTTTTGCTTCAGCAGTTTGAAATTTTGTCAGAATGTTTGTCTTCAAAATATCTAGGTCAAGTTCGAATATGGGTCATATTGGGTCAGAAACTAGGTCAATAGGCCAAATTGAAGGGATATCTTGTTAACACTGTAGAATCCGCAAATTTGGTCAGAATGTTGAGCTGAATGATATCTAGGTAGAGTTTGAATACGGGTCATGCCGGGTAAAAAACTAGGTCACTAGGCCAAATTGAAGGGTAATCTTGTTACCACTCTAGAGGCCACATTTTCAACTTGAGCATGTTGACACTTTATCAGAATGTTTGTCTTGATAATATGTAGGTCAAGTTCGAACATGGGTTATGATTGGTCAAAAAGTAGGTCACAAGGTCAAATTGAAGGAAAATCTTGTTAACAACCTAGAGGCCGCAATGTTTGCTTCAGAAGTTTGAAATTGTGTCAGAATGTTTGTCTTAAAGATATCTAGGTCAAGTCTAAATATGGGTCATATTGGGTCAGAAACTAGGTCACTAGGCCAAATTGACGGAAAATCTTGTTAACTCTGTAGAAGCCACATGTTTTGCTTCAGCAGCTTGAATTTGGTCAGAATGTTTAGCTGAATGATATCTAGGCCAAGTCCGAATATGGGTCATGCCAGGTTAAAAACTAGGTCATTAGGCCAAAATGAAGGGTAATCTTGTTAACACTCTGGATACTGCATTTTTAACTTGAGCATGATGAAACTTTATCAGAATGTTTTTCTTGATGATATGTAAGTAAAGTTCGATCATGGGTCATGTTGGGTAAAAAACTAGGTCACTAGGTCAAATTGAAGGAAAATCTTGTTAACACTCTAGAGGCCACATTTTTGGCTACAGCAGCTTGACATTTAATGACAATGTTTAAATGATATCGAAGCCAAGTTCGAATATGGGTCATGTAGGTTCAAAAACTAGGTCACTTTGCCAAATGAAGGAAAATCTTGTTAACACTTTGAATGCCGCATTTTTCCTTTGAGCAAGTTGAAAATTTGTCAGAATGTTGTCTTGGTGATATCTAGTATAGTCATAGGTTATCCATTCAGTTATATATATTTTCCAATTTTTGACAAAATATGTTCAAAGTCGTCTGCTGCAGAATTGTCGTATGAGGGGAAGGGTTAAGTAGTTCTATGTATACAGTAACAGCTACTGCATCCTTTCTAAATCTTAAACTCGGGTCCCTGCAGTAACACAGAATACAACAAGACGAATGTTTGATGCAAAGCATCAAAGAAGCCGCAATATTTCGTTGCACATGAAGAAATAAAAAAGAAATACATTAAATCAACAAACATTATAAAAATGTAATCTGTAGTTTGTAATGCAAATATCTGTATTTGAAGATTTAAGTATTATGTAGAATATTTAACCTGACAGGGTCTGTGAATTAAGCGAATGAGATGATTTAGATTTAAACTGATCAGGGTGACGTATAAAAAGACTAATACTAAAGATAAATGGACAAGAGGTTATGATGTGCCATCATATTATAGAGCAAGGCCATTCTACACATCATCATTTTTATCTTGATATTCCTATTGCTATGAAAGACTAAGTGAAATTTGATGAAAATATGATTGGTGATCCTTTTGTGTCTCCCAGCCAGGGTAGGAGACATTTTGGAGAAAGAGATAGTTGAGGTTTCAGAGATCTAGATAGGACCATTTCTAAAAATAATAGTTATCTGTTTCCAACTTGCAGACGTATTTTGAGGCATATGCTGCAGAAAACTTTTGAAAACATTGTGACAAAAGGAGAAATTACAAATATCAAGCATCCCGTACGAAGATTTTAGCAGGATTCCAACAGGACCCTGGTAGGAATGTACAAGGAATCTAGCAGGATTCAATTTTTCCTGCTTGACAAATTTACTGTTATAGTAACAAGAATCCCTTTACTGTAGCTGGAATATTGGTGATTTTTTTAATTTAAACCGAGCAAGATCAAATTGTGTGGCCCGTCAATCGTTGGCCCCGTCGGGAGGATGCTCATATTTTAATATGGGCTTCCTATCATACCGGGTCCAACAAGCCAGCCGCCCCAGGGATTCAGCAGGGGTGCCTCACCACACACTTATACATGCAATCCCCCCTCCACTCTCGCACCCCAAACAGAGCATGTCGGGGAGGACATCTTTCGTAAATGACCCAGATATCGCCATCCCCCCGACACGCAATGAAAGGCGTGCCCGCGCAGACGGGGACCCACACCCATATGCAGCAAGCCATACGCCACAGACTTCCTCCCTTCAGACAGTCGTCCCACAACAAAATAACATGCCATTGTCAAAGATGACCCGGACATCCATCCTGATATGTATTGTAAAGTATACATGTGCATATGGACACAAATATATACCATTTACCATACACGCATGTGTGTGTGATAGTGTTTGTGTGCATGTGTTTTATAATAACATCTGCATAAAAACTAATTCCTACGGCAGCTCTAAAGGTACACACACATTTTTATAAATTACATACAATTTTTGTTTTATCTCGTGCGCACAAGATAGTATTTCGTTTGCACAACTTAGTATCTCATGTGCATGAGATACTATATTGTGCGCACAGGATAAAAACAAATAGAGATACTAAGTTGTGCACACGAGATAAAAAAAAAATCATGTGTGTCCCTTTAGAGCTGCCGTAAATTCTGCAATATCATTACTTATACATTTAATCACTTTCAAGTTTATTTGGAAACACACATATATATCCTTTCAAATCAAACTCACTGTTAACTTCAAGGTACATGCAACTGTCTCTGATATTTTTAACAAGAATAATGGAGCTTGATAACTCTCTTTTGGCTGAATATATAGAGCGCGAGTTGTCAAATGGCTCACTTTGAATGTTTTGAATGATGGCAGAAACTTCATTATCAATTACCAAAAAGAACTTCACAAGACCAAAACCAGTAGTATTTTCCAAATCAGTTGTTTCTCCTTTTCATCCTTGCATATTCATCACCGTAAATGTAGCATCCATTTAGTTCAAGCCGGTTAAAACATTTAAATATATTTGTTGAAGAACAATAACCAAGATGAGAACAAACTAGAGCAAACTCTGCTGGGTTTAACACCTTTTCCTTTATAGCTCCAAGAACATAGACATTATTAGAATTTTTTTTTTTTCTTTTTAGAGTGTTTGCACAATCTATAGAATTGTAGATTTTTTTCAATGTCAGACCCCTTTACAATACATGATTGTTTGAGTTCACGAAGATTCTGAACGAAGGAAACACCAGTTACAATTTGGTTGTCAATGTTTTGGGTTCCTCTAATTTGTTTCAAAACAAAGCCATTCTTATCCTCAAACGGAAAGCAGCTATGCGTATATAAAAGACCAAGATCCCTTACACAATCCACAAGATGCACTAATTGGTGTACATTTAAAGTCATATAACACTTGTCATAAAGCCCTGCTAAATTCTCACAAGACCCAAATAACAATCTTTCTGCATATTGTAAATGACATTCAGTTGAGCCATTGAACAGAAGTATTTGAATAGCATTGACAAAGTCTGAATAATGCTGCAGACGTTCATGGTCCAATATACCATCAAGAACAATTATACCATAAAAAAGAGCGAAATTCAGAGGCTTTCCAGTATTTGAAATCATGTTCAATTGACCTAGGGAGCCTAGAAATGTTAAGGGTTGGCAATATTGATAGCAGTCTTTTGTCAACTTGACCTACTGATTTGTAGGAACTGAAGGGCTTTCCAGAGAAAGCCTTCACAAACCAAAGTTTAATCATCAGTTTCTGCACACCAAGAAGGACACCGTGCATATAATCAATAGCAACGCCTTGAATAATGTTAAAGTACGGAAACATAAGCAGCCAAGATGGACCCTTAACCCCGTTAACAGCTTTTAAACGTCCCTGCTGTTGAAGGTTAACTGCTTCCCAAGCATCGGCCATAACAGAATCAAAGGTTCTAGCTGGACCTTTTGGTGAATCAGGGACATAAGGATAAACATGGGTATGACCTTTGCCAACTCGTGCTGTTTCACCAGGCTGTGTATATTTCCAGCAATTGTGTGAACCATTAAACTGAATGGAATTACATAACATACATTTTGCTGGTAAATCAGCAGTAGCTGCAAGGAGATAAGCCTTACAACGGAATTGCCCACGATCTGGGGACAAACACTCAACACCCTGATCAAAGTTCTCCATTGAATTAAGTAAAGGTTTCAGAAAAGTATTCATGGCTGGTTTTTTGTTTCCAAACCATAAACCAGCCATTAATATATTTTCTGATTTCATTCTTACAGAATATGGAAGTTCATTTATTACCATAAACATTGGCCAGATAGAGACTTTATTGCTTTTAAAAACGGAAGCTCCGTCAGTATTCATGACAAATGATATGTTATCTGGGGAAGACAATGGTCCAGCATCATCAAAAAGAGACTTATACCCTTTTCCATCATATATGTCCCTGTTCAACCCCCTTTCTTTAAGGTGATCAAACCGACCTTGTAGTTTTTTGTGAAAACCGTCTTCTTTAAAAAAAAAATCGAATCTGATGAATCAGAGGCATTTCTAAAAAATAGGTTTTACTGCTAGCAATGTTTTTCATGCAGTACTGATTTGAGCATATTTCAGTGTCTTTGTCAACATAACAACAGCAAAAGTTACAATAAAAGTGTTTGACAAGTGGATTTTTCAAATTTTTAAAATAATTTTTGTAAGCATACAGGCTTTTACATATTTTATGTCCACAGGGCAAAATTAAACAAATAATGTTCAGCAGCTGCACAATTCCATCACTAGATATGCTATATTTTGTTACGAAGAAGGCAATCAGTAGTATGAACGCACAAACTGTAACTGATGATCCTGGGTATAGCATATCATTGTCTGAATTGTCTGAATTGTCAGAAAGGCTACTGGACACCAACTCCTCTTCATCAAAGTCAATATCAAAGTCATCAGGATTTTCACTGCAAAGTGAATCCAGATCAAACAAGTCATTCTCAAAATCATCACTATTTGTTGGATCTGAATCATCATTAATTGGAGAAGGCAGGAAAGAATCATCCTCAAAGAACCCCGTCAAAACACTGGTGATGCTGATTGTATCATTGTCTCTGGAGTATTCTTCTTCTGATAACTGACGTGGAACTTTGGAAGACTGAAATTTAAACAAGACGGCAATGATGGCCCTAGATTGCTCACCTGAAATAGTTAGGCAATCTGATTTCTAATGCAAAACACATCAACAATTATTCTGACAAAGATTCAAAATGCATCCTCCAGAGTGTTAACTAGATTTTCCTTCATTTGGCCTCATGACCTTTTCTTTTTTACCTGTTATGACCTATATTCAAACATGGACTAGATATCATCAAGACAAACATTCTGACAACATTTCAACTTGCTCAAAGTAAAAATGCAACCTCTGCATTTTAACAATATCTTCCTTCAATTTGGTCAAGTGACCTAGTTTTTTACCCAATATGACCCATATTCAAACTTGGCCTAGACATCATTAAGGAAAATCTTTGAACACCATTTGAAGATGCTGAAGCAAAAGATGCCACCTCCAGAGTGTTTACACTATTTTCCTTCAATTTGGTCGTAGTGACCTAGTTTTTGAACGGCAATACCCATATTCGAACTTAACCTAGATACCATTAAGATAAACATTCTGACAAAATGTTAAGCTG